>OZ024740.1:230093983-230108983 GCA_964016885.1 Eledone cirrhosa
CCGGAAATTTATAAATTCCTAAATTTATAAATTTATTATAATAAATTGAATTGAAAGCAACTGGTGCGTGTGTTTCTTATTGGCAACATGACCCTCCCAAAGTATAACAATATCGGTTTCAACACACGTTTTCAGATAAAGAATCTTGCTAAACAAATTCAGAAACGAAATATATATATATATACATATATATATATATACACACACACACACACATATATATGTCTATATATATATGTTTGTTCTCTATGAGTCTATTTATCTATCTATTCTATCATTTTGGAAGAAGAATCAGGGTGGAGAGAGAGGTGCTGTACCCCAGCACATTTTATAAAAGGTGGGTGAATGTGGCAAAGATGGCCCGAGTGGTTGGGCCTTCTCTCTATATAAGCCTGTAGGTTGAGGAAAAAGAGAAAGAGAGGAAGAGAGTACTCACTCTTGGTGCTCCTGGAGATGAGGGTTGTACATTTGTTCGGGGTGTGTACAACCCCTGTGTAACGCCTCCCCCCTATTGGGGATTTCAATTGTTATTTGTTATTTTATTAATAGTTTTATTTTCATATACCTGTATTTAAACTCCCCATTTGTATTTGTCCACTTCTTTTCTGCCCTTGTGGCTAATAAAGAAATGTATCTATCTATCTATTTATCTATCTATCTACCGACGTATCTATCTATCTATCTATCTTTCTATCCATTTATCTACTTCTCTACCTATCAATCAATGAATCTATTTATCAATCTATCTATCTATTTATCTATCTATCTATTTCTCTCTCTCTCTCTCTCTCTCTCTCTCTCTCTCTATATATATATATATATATATATATATATATATATATATATATATATATATATATATATAATTTCCCCTCTATTCCTCTTTCCACATTTCCTCCATTCGTGATACGTTTTTCTATTTTCCCTCCATTTTCTCCATTTCTTTTTTATTGTTTTACTTTTTTCAAGTATTTCCTTTCATTTATATTTATCTTTTTTATTTTGATTTATTTTAATTTCAATTTTTTAGTTATTTATTATTTCACATTTTTATTTTATATCTATTTTTTGTTTGTTATTATTGTTATGTTATTTCTAATCTTAATTTCTTTCTTTCTAATATTATTTTTATCACTCTTTCTTTCTTTCTTTCTTTCTTTCTTTCTTTTTTCTTTTTCTTTCTTTCTTCATTTATTTCATTCTTCCTTTCCTTCTTTCTCTCTACTTGCTTACTTTCTCTCTTTTTTTTCTATGTTTTTTTCTTTATTACTTTTTTCATTCCTTTGTCCATTTATTTATTTATTTATTTCTACTGACATTCTTTCCTTCTTTTCTTCGTGGTTTTCTTGCTGGCATACTTTCATACATACACACATACACACACTCATGCATACACAGATACACACACATTCATGCAAACATACATACATACATACATACATACATACATACATACATACATACATACATACATACATACATACATACATACAGAGATACATACATACAGAGATACATACATACAGAGATACACGCATACATAAACTCACTTATACATATATACAGACACACTCTTTCTTACATACATACATGCATACACACTCTCATGCATATATAATAAATAAATTATATATATATAAACACATGGATATATCTAGATATATATATATATATATGTATGTGTGTATATATACACACATATATATGTATATACATATATATATATACATATATATATATATATATATATATATATATATATATATATATATATATATATATATATATATATATATATATATATATATATATATAAAGAAAAAGAGATGAAGTCGAAAATGCAACTGGAGTCTTATTTTTTTTAAAAATATATATATTTATTTGGTTCCTTTACCGGTTTCGCAGTTCTTCTGCTTTTCAAAAGGTGAGTTGAGATGGAGGGTCTGTGCTTTTTCTCACAGATGTGAGAAAAACCACAGACCCTCCATCTCAACTCACCTTTTGAAAAGCAGAAGAACTGCGAAACCGGTAAAGGAACCAAATAAATATATATATATATCTTTTAAAATAAGACTCCAGTTGCATTTTCGACTTCATCTCTTTTTCTTTACACTTTCACTCGTGTAGGACACCTCGGTTATTTTTCATTTTGTAAAAAACACTTCACTTTCTAATATATATATATATATAACGAAGGAAATGTGGTAAGGAACCAGGTGGACCATAACGCACCAAAGTACTCAATACTTGAGGTAGTAGAGTGGGTAATAGGAACCAGTAAGACCCCGACAGCTGAGCTCAAGCCGTTTCGACGGCTAATTCTGGACTCCAGAATTAGCCGTCGAAACGGCTTGAGCTCAGCTGTCGGGGTCTTACTGGTTCCTATATATATATATATATATATATATATATATATATATGTATATATATATATGTATATACATATATGTGTGTGTGTATATATACATACATACATATATATATACATATATCCAGATATATCCATGTGTTTATACATATATACATATATACATATATACATACACATATATGTATATATGTATGTAAGTTTATGTCCGACATTGTTACAACCTTGTCATATAATATATCGCACTGAATACCATAAGAAGTATGCTATGGGTACACGTGCCTATGGAATACCCAGTCACGTACATGTTAGCTTGGCGAGTAGAACTATTTTATGGTCCAGCTGACTGCTCATCGTTATAATCGATGGCAAATCTATTATCATTTGTACAAACGAAATAAATTTTGTGAATGACATTTTTTAAATTGGCTTGTTGTACAATTCATCTGACGGGCTTCCAAGCAGTTTCCGTCAACCATGTTTCAACCATGTTTCACTTCTGTTGATTCCAAGCGGTATGATGAATGATATTTGCCCAAAAAGCCACGCAGTGGGATCAAATTCGCGGAACCTATCTTTGCCAAATGAATTTCTTGACCACTCGGACATGCAGTGACCACATTTAAGTAATGACCTTTTGTGACCATTTCTATTGAATTACACTCTATTTCAATGAATTAATGAAGTAATGAAAAAAATATTGATTAGTTCAGTAGTTAAATAGTGAAGGCATGAGGCTTAGTTGTTAGAGAATTTGATTCATAACCCTAAGGTTGCAAGTTCGATTCCCGGATCGGGTGATGCATTATGCTCTTGAACAAGACATTTTATTTCATGTTTCACTGGTAGATAGTATATCCAATGGAAAAACCAATTGAAACATTGTTTCCTTGGTCTAATTTGACGAGTTCCACCCCACTCGGTAAGCAAATAAGTCCTGGGATCTTCTCGATCGTTGAAAAAAGATAGTACCTTAACATAGGTTTCTGATATAAGATTATGTTGAAAGATTCAAATTTAAATAGGAACCCTTACAAAAAGGTTGGTTTAGTTTCAGAGAACCAGTACTGTTTTTTTGGCCGGGTTTGCATCAAAAGGATTAAGATATAAATGCATGCCCATTCACAAGGGCATACAACGATACACTGAAAAATACAATGCCATGCATTAGTAGATATGTAGTCGTAATTAAACGAGTGTAGACAGATACATTCATTTCAATTAGGTAATGTCACCAAAGCACAGCTTCTCCTCAGTTAACGACCAGGTACCGTTCTACTGACGTGGTCGTAGAGCGAATTGGTTGGTAAATGAATTTCTTTCTTAACGATTATCTTTAGATATTGTTTTAATGTCACCTGGGTATAATACAGTCACGAGATTATGAAAAGTCACCAAGTATGTTGACCCCTTTGTTACCGAATGTCTAATAAAATATCCTGTCTACGCCTATTAAATTTGAAAATTTAATGAATTTAATAAAATAACTAACCTTTTTAGTAAGCTAATGTTTTAACTATTATTTAACAAAACATTCTTAAATAAAATTATGATGGAAAGTTTAAATGTGAGTATGAACAATTTAAAATGAGCAGTTGTGTATTATAAAACCAGGGCGGTTTTAGGGAGGTTAATATAAAAAGGGTTAAATGAATTATCTGAGTAAAGAAATTCCTAAAGATCTAATGAATTCATTTTGCAAAACATAAAATATTCAAATACACATAAAAATATGTGATCATAAAAAAATTAAATCTAAAAAAATAGTTTGCTGGATAAAGAAAAATCAAAAACATGTAACATAAAGAATTACATAAAATAAACTCAAAATTTATAAAATATAAATGTGTAGACAAAAAATGACAGTCGTAAGAGTGAGGGGTCGTAATTGCGAGTGGTCATTAAATGAGGTGTGGCTGTATTCAATTATAAATCCAAGCATTAACCCCAATTCTTTTACATTCGTCGATTTTGACGATGAGTATTCCAGTTGTTCAATGAAGAGAACAACTTACTCGTGTTAATAATGTGTAAATTTATCCTTAATTTAATTTCAGGGTGGCACAGTGCGTGATAAGTCAGGCTCTTTGATTTACATGGAGAGACCATCTGACAGGCTTCCAAACAGTTTCTGTTTGGGTCAACCCAAGGCTATGGTAAATGACACGTGTCCAAAGATGTCATGCAAACCGAACAGCTGGAATGGAGCAGCCTGAAATAAAGTGTTATGCTCAAGGACACATAGTGTCGCCGGAATATATGTGTGTGTGTGTGTGGTTGTGTGTGTGTGTGTGTTTATTTGTCTTGTAAACTACCGGTTCGACAGAAAGAGATCGATGAAAAAAAAATGGTAATGGGGTTTATATGATAGACCAAATCGCTTCAAAGTGTTGACACAGCATAGCCACAGTCTAACATCTGGTACCAGAAACACAATCAAATAACAAAATAATATATGTAAAAGAAGTCTTTTTTTTTTTTTTACATGAAATACAACTAAACCTAAAATGTGGTGATAAAACGGTGAATGATATTTTCCCAGCATCTTAATAATCTAAGCGTTATATATATATATATATATATATAGGAAAATGTATGACCCCGACGGCAGAGCTCAGGCCGTTTCGACGGCTATTTCTGGACTCCAGAAATAGCCGTCGAAACGGCTTGAGCTCTGCCGTCGGGGTCATTCATTTCCTATTACCCACTCTACTACTCTAAGTATTGAGTGCTCTGGTGCGTTATATGTCCATCTGGTTCCTTACCACAACTCCTTCGTTATATATATATATATATATATATATATATATATATATATATATATATATATATATATATTTAAGAGTTAAACAAGGTTCAATGAATACATCAAAGAATGAGTTTTACAATAGATTGGAAGCACTCAACAGTGAAAGATGTTTTCCAGAGTTATTAATATTAATTCAAAATATTAACAAAATAGATATTCTTGTGATCAATTATATTTTATTATACATATTTCAAAGGTACTGAGTTAAGTTCAACAGTACGTCCTCATCAGATAAAATAAAATGAAGCATGACATACCCTGACATGGTAGATGGTTAAGATTCAATCAAGGTAGTACTACCTTCATTGAAATATGTATAATAAAATATAATTGATCACAAGAATATCTATTTTGTTAACATTTTGAATTAATATATATATATATATATATATATATATATATATATATATATATATATATATATATTTATTTATTTATTTATTTATTTATTTATTTATTTATTTATTTATTTATTTATTTATTTATTTTATTTATTTATTTATATAAATACAACCAGTATTCATCAATTTGTCGGGCTGGGGGTGTATGTATGTATGTATGTACGTATGTATATTTGTGTATGTATGTATGAATGTATGTGTATAAATAAATATATATATATACACACACACACACACATGTATGTGTTTATGTGTATATGTATGCATGTTGTATGTGTATCTATGTATTTATGTATTACGTACGTACGAATGTACATACGTATATATGTATGCATGTATGAACGTATATATTTGTATATATTTACAAATGTATGTATGTAAGTATATTTTAAATGTATGTATATATATGTATGTATATATATGTATGTATATATATGTATGTGTGTATGTATGTATGCATGTATGTATTTATGCATGTATGTATGTATGCATGTATGTATATATGTGCATTAATAATCATTTTTTTTTTTTGCTTCAATAGACGAAGTATAAGCTAACTTCATAGCACCACCTTCATTTCGATATCATGAATACCTCCTTAATTAGACACCAACCGAACAGCTGTCGGCAAACATATGTATACTTGCATCCATCCATCCATACATACTTGCATCCATCCATACATACATCATACCCCACATATAAATACATACATACATGCATAAACATACATACATGGTGGCTGCCAACTCGATTTCGAGTGCGGCCATTACTTTATATCCATGTAGGAGAACCCCTACCGATGCGCTGAACGAGTGTGACTTTTTAGTCCAGCCAGCGACTTGAAAACTCTGGTACAAACACTGGACCTGTGACAATTATTGACACATAGTGCTAGGCCCATGGTACCCTGTGACGACAAGTGCAGAGATATCTCCAGATATAAAGCAATGCCTGTGCCGTGAAGCTTCTATAGTGAGCAAAGGCACTGCACAAAGCCAGTCCCACTCTCTTAACCAAGATGATATTTACCAAAAAGAAGAACAAGTCAACATCATTGGATACCATCAGGGTTGCAGGTGTTATATCAGGCTAAGGAGTTTTCTCTCCCGGTGATTTTGGATGGCCATACATACATACATACATATATACATATATACATACATACATACATGCATACATGCATACAATCTTGACCTGGTTACGACATTCTCAAAGGATATAGGAATGGAGTTTGACCAGGGTAAATGTTCATATATGAGTGTAAAACCTGGGAAAACTACAACCCAATCTAGCAACATTTTTTTCAATGGCGTAGCTGTTTCGGACGAGAACTGCAACAGATACCTGGGGATAGATGAGAATTTATCCTATAATGGTATTTGTAATAAGGAACGTGTAACCAGAGAATATTAAGAAAAATATGGTCATCGGAATTCTCTGCGCACAATAAAACAGTGGCTCACAATGTGTTTGCCCTGCCTGTCCTAACACCAACCGAAAACTCGATTGAACGATAGACGAAATCCGAACAATTGAAGTTAACCCCCCCCCCCCCCATAAAAAAATCTTATCAACAGTGGCATAGACCGCTTCTACTTGAAACGTAAGCAGGGAGGCAGAAGACTAACATCAGTCCAGACAGCATTCCGACATCATGTCATTCCGACATCTACGAACCTTCAAGCGTAGGAGCCCATCTATTGAGCAAGTCTGTCTGCATGAGACATCATGAGAGTTGGGAAGGAACACCTTGAAAGATACTCCCTGTATGATAATCAAAAACTCATATCCATGGAAATTGCCCAGCATACCACAGTGCATGCTTATCAGCAAAAAATCATGCATGGATATGTTGCCAGGAGGCTCCCGAGTGAGAGTAATATAGAGAAGCAAAGTAATCTATCTTGGACTTACAACCGCTATATTGGCTCCCACTTTGAAGGTTACGCTTTTGCAATCCAAGAACAGGAAGTCAATAAAAAAATACCTGATTCGCAAAAATGATAGGGATGAAGGCAAAACACCTAGATATGACAACAAATACAAACTCTGCAGAATTAACATCGAAGATGTCACCCATGTCATAAGCAGTTGTCCACAGATGACATCACGGTAGTATCTACCTATGAAGTATGATGTAGTGGCCAATAAAAGAGTATTGATGGAATGATCCAGTCAAAACCCAAATAAATTGCAAGCATAGCAAACCAGATATAATGATATGGGACAGGAAAAAGAAGGCATGCACAGTAGTAGAAGTTAGCTGCCCAGCAGATACCGATATAATATTAAAGATTAGCGAAAAGGAGAATATCTATGCAGAACCAATGAGAAATCTGCTGATACTTCACCCTCACTATACCTTCAGATTTATACCTGTGATTATTGGGGCACTGGGATATGTTAGTAACTGCTTCCGTACAAATCTTGAGAAGCTGGGCTTCACAGAACCAGGAAGAACACGACTAGTTAGGAAATTACAAATGCAATCCATTAATAAAACAAAATATGTAAAATATTCCAAAAAATCTACATGTACAAATGTACACATGTACAGATACAAAGCATATACACATACACACATATGATTCAAAACATACACATGAAAATGTTTTTCTCACTCTTTAACGTGTTAGTGAGGGCATTAATTTCCTTCAGCTGGTATCGTAATGATACTGACTTAATTAATTTATTGAGTGAGTGGCAAAACAATCGAAGGTATATTGGTCGTATTCGATAGCTTCGTTTCAGAATTACTATTATAATATATATATTGTTATACTTTGGGAGGGTCATGTTGCCAATAAGAAACACACGCACCAGTTGCTTTCACTTCAATTTATTATAATAAATTTATAAATTTAGGAATTTATAAATTTCCGGTTGGTTGGTTTGTTCCACAATCAGATGATTGTTCATATATTGTCAAAGTTCTTTCGTCACACATTCTGTGACCTCTTCAGTGACTGGGGATTCTTTTCTTTGTTCTTTGTTTTTGTGCCTCTCCTTTGTTCTGCCCTACGCCATCTTGTTTCTTATTGTGTGTTTCTTATTGGCAACATGACCCTCCCAAAGTATAACAATATCGGTTTCAACACACGTTTTCAGATAAAGAATCTTGCTAAACAAATTCAGAAACGAAATATATATATATATATATATATATATATATATATATATATATATATATATATATATATATATACATATATAGGAAAAGGGTCCCGACCCCGACGGCAGAGCTCAAGCCGTTTCGACGGCTATTTCTGGCGTCCAGAAATACCCGTCGAAACAGCTTGAGCTCTGTCGTCGGGGTCATGACCCTTTTCTTATTACCCACCCTACTAACCAAAGTATCGAGTACTCTGGTACGTCATGGTCCACCTGGTTCCTTACCACACTTGCTTCGTTATATATACACATATATATATATATATATATATATATATATATATATATATATATATATATATATATATATATATATATATATATATATATATTCATAAATACCTACATATATATACATACATACTCTCATACATACATACATACATACATACATACAGGCAGACACGTGTGCAAATATATATATACGTATGTGTGTGTGTGTGTGTGTGTGTGTGTGTGTGTGTGTGTGTGTGTGTGTGTTCTCTGTGTATAAATATGTGGGTATACGTATGTATATATGTACATAAAAAGAAGGCAATGAAAAACGAGGATATATATTTATAAACCATGGCATAAACATGCTATATAAGACATAATAGATACAGACAATGACAAAGCATTTCAACATGGTTATGCAAGGAAAACATAAACATACATGCACATAGACAACTGTAGACAGAGAAGTATTAAGACAAACAAGGCGAACACATTTTGCTTAGACTAAAGAATACTAAAAGAAAAGCAAAATATAGTAGCGTATAAAACTATAGTTGGGTGAACAATGCACACGTCGTTCATATGTACGCCAAATGGTGGTACCAGACGTGATGGGGATGGGAATGGGATTAAGCAGGCATATATATATATATATATATATATATATATATATATATATATATATATATATATAAACACTCACTCATCCCACTAACACCTCTACTAATACACTCCCCCCTCCTCACTCCAACTTTCACACCTACCCATCCTCTCCCCTTTACCATTCTACCCTACTGCTGCTATGCCCTCTGACCACCTCCCCGCACACACAGACACACAACACACCTTCACTTACTATTCTACCCTACTGCTGCTATGCCCTCTGACCACCTCCCCGTACACACAGACACACAACACTCCTCCTGCCTTGACCACTTCCTGTTGCGCGCGCACCCCACATCTTCCCTCTTCCGACCAATCTCTTCACGGATTACACGTATGTGAACCTTGATCCCGGAACCCACCACATCCAAGGATTTTACTAAGCATTCCACCACATCTTCTTACGGAATTACCTTTATGACTCACCTACACAAACACCCAAAAATAAATTTTTTTCCCCACACGCCACCTACATCCACAACACGCTTAAACACCACACACACACGTGCGTACCACCACATATTTACACATTCAGCCTCCGGATTCCTCTCCCCCCACCCCTCTATCCACACACGCACACACACTCCGACCTACACCCCACCCCCACACACCTCTTCCTGAACATACAGCCCCGTTCTTCCCCCAACCCTTGCTTTCACATACACACACACACACACACGTACACCTACACATACACACCACCTTCAGCCCTCCCCGCTCGGACACCCCGTCTCCCTCTCCCCACTCCACCCGCCGCCACCCCTACACGCCCCACACCCTTCCACCACCTGTTTTACCCCATTTTAATTTTATTTTGATCATGCCTTCATTTTTAATTTCATTTGCACCGTTTCCTCTCACCCCCTTTTTGCTATATGTCTCTCCACCACTCCCCTACACACCCTTTGAACTCTCTTCCCACACAATTTTCACCTAAAGAAGGGCTTATGCCCGAAACGTCGTTCGCCACCACCACCCCACTCTCAAGAGCGTGAAATTAATAAGCATTTGTTGTACTGCCTCTCTGTTTTGTTCCCGTTCAATTTTTCATTATATATATATATATATATATTAGAAAATAGAATAGCTTTCATACGGTGAAAGCTATTCTATTTTCTAATTTCAAACCTGCTCACTGTTTCAAAACATACTTACACACACACACACACACACACACATATATATATATATATATATATATATATATATATATATATATATATATATAAGTTTTGCCAGGTTTTTTATATATATCTGTTTGTGTCTATATTATATCTGTATTTTTTACCGTTGGTCAGTCAATGGTAAATATTGAGGACCGAATAAATTAAATTAACCGATATAAAAGACACAGAAGCGAAAACCAACCAAACAGTGAGTGTGTTCTGTTATTAATTCTGGCAATATTATTACACAAATATGACCCTCCCCAAATATGTATATATATATATATACATATATATATAGTAATAATAATAAATTTAAAGACTAAAATCCAAAGAGGGCTCGATAAGGATAAATATATATCAAATAATGGTGAAAGCAGCGATTCTTTGCTTAAACTTTAATCTGCTATTTTAATATATATATATATATATATATATATATATATATATATATATATATATATGTGTGTGTGTGTATGTATATATATATATACATTAATAATTGTTTCTACTTTAGGCACAAGGCCAGCAATTACCCAGTGCATTACTGGTACTTTATTTCATCGACCCCGTAAGCATGAAAGGCAAAGTCAACCTCGGCAGGATTTGAACTCAGATCGTAAAGGGACGTAACTATGTTGGAAAGCATGGTGTCTGACCCTCTACCGATACTGCCAATCCACCGCCCTGTATATACATTATACCCCTATATATACATTAATAATGGCATATATTTCACACATAACCAGGCAACCATATACACATACCTGCTTACATATGTACATACATACATGCATACATACATGCATACATACAAACATATATACATACTTACATACATACATACATGCGTGTATGTACACGTTCATGCATGAATGTATGAATGCCTATGTTTTCCTTGCATAACCATGTTGAAATCTTTTGTCATTATCTGTATCTATGTATTACTTTTGTCTCTCCGCATGAATACATACATACATGCACACACGCATTTATAGATACATACATGCATGCACACATACATATATACATACATGCATGCATGCATACATACATACATACATACATACATACATACATACATACATACATACATACATACATACATACATACATACATACATACATACATACATACACACATACATAAATGTCATCGCAGTACTATCTACCTATGAGGCATGATGTAGTGGGCAAAACACTGTACAGTTCAGTTCGTAAAAAAAATAGCCCCGATAATAAACACATTAAAAGCTACAGAAATGTGGAAGACATCCATGTACATAATATGAAAGAGTACTGGTGGAATGTTCCAGTAAAAACCCCAATAAAATGCAGGCATAACAGACCAGATATTATGATATGGGACAGGGAGAAGAAAACATGCACAGTAGTGGAAATTAGCTGCCCAGCAGATGCCAATATAATATCAAAAATTAGCGAAAAGGAGAATATTTATGCAGAACTGATGAGAAATCTGCAGATACTCCTCCCTGATTACACCTCTTCACAGGAACAGAAAGAACACAACTAGTTAGGAAATTACAAGTACAATCCATTAATGGAACAGTAAAAATATGTAAAACATTCCAAAATTTTGCATCTAATAACTGCATATACACATGTACAGATACAAAGCATATACACATGCACACATACAACTCAAAACATATACATCCACACATACAATAACATCCATATCTACACATGCATGCATGTATACCTATCTACCTATTTGATGTTGTGTAAATTCCAATGAGAGAGTCTTGTGTCTATGTTAGAAACCGACTCTCTCTCTATTGGGAAAAAATTTGTGAAATTATAAAACCAGAAGAACATACATACTTTCAAATCTTGAAACAGAAACAGAAAGAACTCGACTAGTTAGGAAATTACAAGTACAATCCATTATTGGAACAGTAAAAATATGTAAAATATTCCAAAAATTCTGCATCTAATAACTGCATATACACATGTACAGATACAAAGCGTATGCACATGCACACATACAACTCAAAACATACACATTCACACATACAGTAACATCCATATATGCACACATATGCATGCAGACATGCAGACATATCTACCTAGTTGATGTTGTGTAAATTCAAATGAGTCTTGTGTCTATGTTACAAACCGACTCACTCTCTATTGACAAAAAAATTGTGAAATTATAAAACCAGAAGAACATACATACATACATACATACATACATACATACATACATACATACATACATACATACATACATACATACATACGGTTATATACCAACCCGCTTGGACCAAAGTATGACTGAACTTGGATTTGCGGACAAAAAGAGCAGCTCCCTAATTCATAGTCTACAAATGGCTGCGATAGCTGGCACCTTCAAAATTTGCAAAACATTCTTGCGATTCAAGGGATGACAATTTCTTTCCTTTTACAACCTTGCCACCAGGAAGGTGGCCGGTCAAAAAAATATACTCGAAATTAAGAGAAAGAGAAAACATACATACATACATACATACATACATACATACATACATACATACATACATACATACATACATACATACACGGAGAGTTAAGGAGCGTGTTAGTTGTTTGAGAATTGGATTCGCAATCGTGGGTTTGCGAGTTTTATTTCCAGACCGGGCGATGCGTTACATCCTTGAGCAAGACATATTATTTCACATTGCTGTTTCTGCTAAGAATTGTGACTGGTAGATAGTATCAGCAATGGAAAGACCAAGGAAAACATTGTTTCCTTGGTTCGATTTGAAGTGTCTCCCAACACCATCATTCGGTAAGCGAATGAGGTCTGTGATTCGATCGATAGATGGCAAATTGGCAGACACGTTAAGGCGTCGGATTAAATGCATCGGTATTTTATCCGGCTCACTGCATTCTAAGGTCAAATCCGCTGAGGTCAAATTTGCCTTTCATCCTTTCGGGATCGATAAATAAAGCACCAGTCCAAGAGGTGGTGAATTAAGGGAACTGTTAAAGAATGGGAAAGGGTGGTTTTCAATACCTGATCTGGCTCTGTGCATTCTGATTTCAAATCTCGGTCTCTCAGTATGGAGTCGTGACTCCTGCCAATGAATGCAACGAAAACAATCTGGCATCATTCCATATGTGTATGTATGTAAGCATATAGGTATGTGTGTATATGTATATATGTATACACATATGTATGAATGTTTATCTGTATGTACGTCTGTATGTATATATGCATGTATGTATGTATATGTATGTATGTATCTATGTACGTCTGTGTGTATGTATGTATGTATGATGTTGACTTGTTCTTCTTTTTGGTAAATATCATCTTGGTTAAGAGAGTGGGACTGGCTTTGTGCAGTGCCTTTGCTCACTATAAAAGCTTCACGGCACAGACATTGCTTTATATCTGGAGATCTCTCTACACTTGTCGTCACATTGTACCATGGGCCCAGCACTATGTGTCAATAATTGTCACAAGTGTAGTGTTTGTACCAGAGTTTTCAGGTCGCTGGCTGGACTAAAAAGTCACACTCGTTCAGCGCATCGGTAGGGGTTCTCCTACATGGATATAAAGTAGTGGCCGTACTCGAAAACGAGTTGGCAGCCACCATGTATGTGTGTACGTATGTATGTATGTATCTAGATCAGCAGGAGGGTTCAAATGTACATGACGACCAACCACAGCCGACTATTCCAAGTGAATGTTTTTGTTGCCAACTCTGTGCAAGACATTTTAGATCATTGGCTGGATTAAAAAGCCACATTCGATCGCAGCACCGTTAATTATTAATATATATACGTGTGTGTGCGCGTGTCTGTGTGTGTATACATATGTATATGTGTATTTTTTATGTGTATTTTTTATCGTGCAATAGCCATATTCGATAACGAGGGGGCAGCCATCCTCAGGTATGTATGTACGTAAGTATCAGCAAGGAAAGATCAATGGAAACATTGTTTTACTTTCCATGTGTAGGAAATGAGTCATATCATAGGTGAAAAAACATTAGAATGACAAAAGGAACCAACAGTTGTATTATCCCCACCCCGCCTCCGTCACTACTCCCTAGCGTAATGTATTTTTTAATACTATCCGTCAAGACCATGAGGCAACATCTATCTAAAGTTCTGCACGTCTGCTGGTTCCTGTTGTTACCGTTGGTCATTACATACACGCATACTTGCGTACATACATACAGACATAAATATATA
>OZ024740.1:230121483-230158983 GCA_964016885.1 Eledone cirrhosa
CATACATACATACATACATACACATACATACATACATACATATACATACGTATACATAAATACACATACATATGCATACATACATACATACATACATACATACATACATACACATACATACATACATACATACATATACATACGTATACATAAATACACATACATATGCATACATACATACATACATACATACATATACATACATACATATACATACGTATACATAAATACACATAGATAAGCATACATACATACATACATACATACATACATACATACATACATACATACATACATACATACATACATACATATACATACATATATATATATACATATATACATATATATATATACACACACACACTCATCTGCTCCCACTCAGGCACACCCAATCTACCCCGACGACGTAATAGAAACATACAATCTTCCAGAATTACCCACAAATGTATCTACACATTCATATGTATACACATACAGACACATACATGTGCATTATATACACACATGACAGATTTTTAATAAATCATGTTTCCACTTCCTTCTTCCATATCAAAATTCCTTTAATTCACTTCGTCTGTTATCTGTAACCCTGTAATATCCAACACCCTGGTATCAGTCGCCCACGCCCCATCACTTAATTCTTACTTTGGTTCTACACACTTCGTAAAGGTGAATGGCTTAGTGGTTAGAGTGTTGGGCACACGATCGTAAGGTCATGAGTTCGATTCTCGGAGTGAACCGAAGGTTGTGTCCTTGACCAAAGTACTCTATTCCATGTTATTCCAGACCATTTAGCTGGAACGAAAAATAGTTGCAGCATCACAAGTGCCAGCCTACACCTTTCTCTTATGAGGCTGCTGGTCCCCCCCCTCCCCAATCACTTTTCCTTAGCTTGCAATGTCAAGAGGAACATTCCAGATGTAAACTCGTAATCAGTCATGACCGAAAGGGGCCTACTTTCTCTACAAACACTTCTTTCCTACCCACAGTTGATAACTTATTCTCACTTCATATGCAGGAAGACGCGTGGCTTTTCAGTTAGAGCATCAGATTCACAATCGTGAGGTTGTGAGTTCGATTTGCGGACTGAGTGATGAGTTCTGTCCTTGGGCAAGACACTTTACTTCACGTTGCTCCAGTTCATTCAGCTGTAGAAATGAGTTGCAACGGCAAAGGTGCCGCCAAGTTGTATTGGCCTTTGCCTTTCTCTTGGACAACATCGATGGCGCGGAGAGGGGAGACTGGTATGCATGGGTGACTGCTGATCTTTCAAAAAAAAAAAACACCTTACCTGGACTTGTGTCTCGGGGGGGGGGGAGGCTTTCTATGTACAAATCCTATAGACATTAGTGACCGAATGGGTTCTTTACCCTTTTATATGTATATATGTATGTATGCAATTATGCATGTATGTATGTATATATGTATGTATGTATATTTTGTATGTATGTATTCGTTATACAGGTAAAATTCCGTTTTTTGTGTGGTTGATTATGCTGATTAGGAGAGGAAATAATGTATATATGTTCTCAAATGATTCTATGGACATACTTTATTGTCTATTGCTCTGATTGTTGATTATTTAATTAATTAATTCGTCATTGAGCCACATCGTGAATAGTTGACAAAAACACATATATATACATATATCTATGACTTTGTCTAGTCTATGTATATGTAAATCTTTATATTTGATAATCTCCCATATGGTTGAGATGCAATTTAGGCAGTATTAGGCTGCGCTTTCTAGCAACCAGCCCACTCGCCGTAAGGCACCAATCCACATTCTTTCTTACTTGAACACTGCCACGTCACAGTTCTTAGCCATTTTGAATTCGTTTCGGGCGGGGATCACTTAAGAAAAATCTTCGTCCAAGTGAGTTTGTTTCCTGATGATTTCGAAACTCGTGAATTTATCCTTGATCGGATATTTCCAAAAAGCGAATGAAACCTTATGAGGTAGAAACATAATTTTTGGTATGCTTATATACTTTTTTTCTTCTAACTTTGATTTTATACCTAATTGTGTATGGTTGACGATATATTTAATCGATTTCCACGTGCTATTAGAAATGGTGGGTAAATATTCTATAGCTGTTGATCGCGGATAGATAGCTGTCGTTTATTTATCTAGTATTTCTTCATATGTGCCTTTTAATCTTATAGCCTTGTTTAATTGGGTTTTTTTTTGTGTGTGGTTGATTATGCTGATTGGGAGAGGAAATAATGTATATATTTTATCAAATGATTCTATGGACATACTTTATTGTATATATATATATATACATATATATATATATATGTGTGTGTGTGTGTGTGTGTGTGTGTGTGTGTGTGTGTGTGTGTGTGTGTGTGTGTGTGTGTGTGTGTGTGTGTGTGTGTGTGTGTCTATTATTTCTTCTTACTTTATAATTTGTCATATATATATATATATATATAACAAATTATAAAGTAAGAAGAAATAATAGACACAGATATATACCTATTTTCTTCTTCAATGTCCCGACTGAACAGTTTCGCTTGTCAGTATGCAACAATCCTACATCATAGAGATGCATCATTGTTGTGAGGCAAGCCAGCTTTTCAAGCGAACTCCTCGGGGAAAGAGCGCTTCCAGACACGTCTGTAACAGGCGAGACAATCTCAAAAAGGCGGAGGGAGATATTATCACGTGATACACCGGTCAAGAAGGGGGACTAAATCCCTTGTAGCAGTGAAAATATCTCAAAAGGTGGAGTTCCCTTGATAAGCTGGCTTACCTCACAACAATGTTGCATCTCTATGATATACGATTGTTGCACACTGACCAGCGAAACTGTACAGTCGGGACATTGACGAAGAAAATAGGTATATATATGTGTCCATTACTTCTTCTTACTTTATAATTTGTTACATAGCTCTGATATCGAGTCAATTTAATTATTTCGTTTATCATTATATATATATATATATATATATATATATATATATATATACACATATTTTTTTCCCCCGCTGTGACCCGTCTATTTCGTTCTTACTGCTTCCTCTTTCTCTGTATCTTTACCCTCTCTAACAGTCACTCTCTCTGTTAGCTTCTTCCTCACCCTTCACTCACTCACTCTCTGTTACTACCTCTCCTCCTCCTCCTTCTTCCCGTTTGACCTGTGCGTAATTTTTTTCTTTCGCACGCTTGGCCAGGCCGGTCGGCATTTTCTCTCTCGTCTACGATTTCACAGAACTTATGTTTACCGAATTCACAGACTAGACCCCTTCTTCCTCCCGTTAGACCTGTGCGAAATTCCTTCCTTGCTCACATTTCAACCAGGTTTGATGGTCTTTATTCTCTCTCGTTCACGATTTCACCGAACTTATATTTATAGAAATTTTTGGATTTGACTCGCTCTTCCTCACTTTTCGTTGCTTCGCCATCTTTGTTTGTTTGCCCTCTCGCTGTTCCCTTTATTTACATGTCCCAACGACTTTCTTTAGCCGTTGCTCGCACCAACCGGAGGTATAGGGTCTTTAAAGCGAAGAAATACCGATGATGGTTGGAAGATCACTGATGAAGGACCACTTTATTCATATATATATATATATATATATATATATTGATAACTTCTAGTTGGGTGCTTAATTCGGTTTGTCTAAAGGAACTTTATTCCTTTGTCCCAAATTTCGAATTGACCGCCAAAACGGGGGTTACCTCCCCTCGGGAAAACCACGTGTCTCCAGCGAAGTTTACTGCTAGAAAATACACCTGTTGAGGAATAGAACGAAAAACTTGTTGACGAAGTAAACTCCTTTGTTCTGTCGTCAAAAGCCATTAACTTGCAGGCCCCTGCAAGTGGAATTTGTCGATCTCAGATTTACAGAAACCTAGCGGAGATGTTGTATGTTATATGTGATGTATATTGTATGCTATACGTAATGTATTGCATTTCATGTCTACGTGATGGTCCAAGTCAGTCAAAAAATTTTCCTGAGTTCAGTTTTTTTCGTCGCTATGACAATGCGGCCCGACTATCGGTCGCTGTATTTGATTTGCAAAGCTGTCTAAACGTAATGTTATAACTCTGGGGTATTATTCTCCATTGAGTGCTTAGCTGCACACCGATTCTGCATTCGTTAGCTTGGCTGCTGCCAAAAGCTTCGTTGATGCTGTACTAAAATGTGTATATATATACATATATATATAAATGACACAAATATCAAAGTTATGTTCAAATCATTTAATCGCTGACAATTGTTTCTTCAAAACATTAGTTTGGAGTCATCTGACCTTTCCTGTTTACAGTTGTTTGTATTATGGTATATACATAACTATAAATAGTATCATTTTATATATATATATATATATATAGTTGTTCCTCGCTATTCTCGGCGGTTATGTTCCTAGAGCACCATAGAAGAGTGAAAAACCGCGTATGTTGGACGCAATCCATAAAAATGCGAAGAGGCGCCCAATCGGCTGGCAAATACGGTATATTGTTATTAATTGTTTCTACTTTTGGCACAAGGCCAGCAATTACGCAGTGCATTACTGGTACTTTATTTTATCGACCCCGTAAGGATGAAAGGCAAAGTTAACCTCGGCGGGATTTGAACTCAGAATGGCAAGGGCCGTAACTCGATACGTCAAAGCATGGCGTCCGACCCTACCGATACTGCCAATATTGTTATTAATAATTTAGCGTTAAAAAAATATATATTGCCACAAGAAAAGCCATAAAAAAATCGCGGAAGATATTTATGATTCCGCGAATGTGCGGTGGTTTCCTCGAACAATTATTAGTTAGGTTCTTAGAAAAATTCCACGAATAACCCCTGGCATTCGCGGTCCCAGTTATTCGTGGAATTTTCCTAAGAACCTAACTAATAATTGTTATATATATGTAATCTATTAAAATGTGTATGCACATAACTATATCCGAAATGTACTTCCGTGTCGAGCACACACCCTGAAACCACCCCACACTGCCATACACACAACCGCACCCCCACACACACCACATAGACCCTCACCCACTCAAATCTCTGAGACAGCTTCTACATTGTAATTCGACCTTCTGAATGAAACAACCAAAATCTCCCAATTATCTCTCACTTTATCTTTAAAATAGAGACCATATGTTTAAGTCATAAATCTCAGAACACAACCTCTTCAATGGACATAGAATTGGCAACAAGTAATCCTCTATTTTGTCCCCCAGACTGTTAGAAATAGCAGTCATATACTCCTGAATTCACACACCCTCCTCCTCCTTCTTCTTCTTCTTCTTCTTCTTCTTCTTGGTCGCGGGGACAGTCTTCAAACACTTCTTCCACCGGGTCCTGTCAGAAGAAACGGTCTCCAACTGATCCGACTGAATCCCCAAGCCGGACCAGCCGAGCTCATGGATGTTACCCAGCCATCTTGCTAGGGGTCTACTCTCGGGTCTCCTGTAGGTTGGTTTTATCAGTAAAACACACCTTAAAGCCTTAAATAAAAGATACAAGAGATAATGTAAACCTATATATAGAAATGATGATATAGCAACAGATGGAGCTTCTTGATCGTAGGTCATTGTTAGATCATTACAGGCTCGCGATTAAGCAATGACAACGCCAACATACATACATACATACATACATGGTGGCTGCCAACTCGTTTTCGAGTACGGCCACTACTTTATATCCATGTATGAGAACCCCTACCGATGCGCTGAACGAGTGTGACTTTTTAGTCCAGCCAGCGACTTGAAAACTCTGGTACAAACACTACATTTGTGACAATTATTGACACATAGTGCTGGGCCCATGGTACAATGTGACGAGGTGCAGAGAGAGCTCCAGACATAAAGCAATGCCTGTGCCGTGAAGCTTTTATAGTGAGCAAAGGCACTGCACAAAGCCAGTCCAACTCTCTTAACCAAGATGATATTTACCAAAAAGAAGAACAAGTCAACATCATTGGATACCATCAGGGTTGCAGGTGTTATATCAGAGTTTTCCTTCTCCTAGAATTCTGCCTTGACAAAGGCTAAGGGGTCATCTCTACATACATACATACATACATACATACATACATACATACATACATACATACATACATACATACATACATACATACCTTATTTTTTTCTGAGCAGAAGCGAGGTGTATACCTAACATTAACAACCGCCAAAAAGCGAGAAACAACGGTGTCGGTTGCTTCCCCTTGCTTTTGCTAAGACTAAGGATGTCTGACATTGATCACAACCTTTAAAATTCACAACAGAAGGCTTTCAAATATTGTTCATAAACATCTCGTATATTATTCGATATACAACACGTACACACATGTGTATGACGCTATGTTAGAGTACCAACATTTATGTCAAATCGCGACTGCTTGGCGCCATGGTCGGGATTTTACATATCTCTATATCCACTCTGCATCTCCCCGTGCATCGAGTACTCCCATAAATAGTGTTCTCCTTGGTCTCAGCACTGCAGACTCTCTCTCTCTCTCTCTCTCTCTCTCTCTCTCTCTCTCTCTCTCTCTCTCTCTCTCTGTTTATATATATATATATATATATATATATATATATATATATATATATATATATATATATATATATATATATATATCGACGAGCTTCCGCAGTTTCCGTCTACCAAATTTCACTCACAAGGGATTGGTCAACGCGATCCTCTAATACAGAGGTTCTCAAAGCGGGAGCTACCGCCACGTTGAAAAGGTCCAGTGGGCGGTGGGGAGCGGTAGAGATAATATAATAGTATATTAGATATCAAATGATACATATATATAAATATAGTAAAATAAAAATATATATAATATTTATTTATATATAATATATATTATATTATTTATTATAGAAGGCGGTGGTTTGGTAGTATCGGTAGAGGGTCGGACGCCATGTTTTGCAGCAAAGAGTTACGGCCCTTTATGGTCTGAGTTCAAATCCCGCCGAGGTTAACTTTGCCTTTCATCCTTACGGGGTCGATAAAATAAAGTACCAGTAATGTACTGGGATAATTGTTGGCCTTGTGCCAAAAGTAGAAACAATTATATTATTTATTATATATAAATTAATGATTTTATTTATTATATATCATTTACAATTTTCGTGTAGGCAGGTCTCTCTGGAAATAGGGGGTGGCGTTGAGGTTATGGGTGGCCGTGAGGGGAGGGGTGGCCTCAAAAGTTTGAGAACTTCTGCTCTAATACAAGACAATTACCCAAGGTGTCATGCAGGAAGAGTGACAGCGAGCCAATGTTGAGCTAAGTGAACCACCTTTACCACGCAGCCAGCCATGCTTTCGCCTGTGAGTGAAATGAATAAATAATTTATCGCATTTTAGTTTCTTATTTTTGTTTTGTATTGAATTTTACTCAATTATTTTATCACGTTTTGGGGGAGGATTTTTGTAAACATTTGTCTTCTTATTCGTCTTGACACATTCCGATAGAAATATCAGATTTGTTTTATGTGCTTTACTTTTATTTTGATTTTGTTTTTGTTGTTGTTGTTGTTTTTCTTTTGTTTTGTCTTTTTTTACTTTGAACATGAAAGTTTGTTTTACAGTATTTAAAAAACGAAATATCCCTACCTGTCTCTCTCTCTCTCTCTTTATTTCCCTCTCTATATCTCTATACCCCCTCTTTTTCTCTTTATCTCTTTCTCTTTCTTTCTCTTCTTTCCTTTCTTCCCACTCGCTCTTTCCTTTCTCTTTCTTTCTCTCTCTTTCCTCTCTCTCTCTCTCTCTCTCTCTTTCTCTTTCCTTTCCTCTATCTTTCTCTCTCTCATTCTATCTCTCTCTTTCTTTCTTTCTTCACCCCTTTTCTCTTTCTTTCTTCCCTCTCTCTCACTCTCTTTCCTCCTCCTCTGTCACTCTCTCTATATATATACATATATGAACATGTGTGTGCGTGTGAATGTGTTTGTGAGTTATTTATGAAGCTGATTATTAACATTTTAATTAAATATGGCTCATTAATAAAATGTGCGAAGCGGAAGATTAATGGAGTGCAAAGAATAAAGAATATTTATTCAAAAGTCACAGATTATTAATAAATACTCGGGTTTATGTCACATTAAATATAAAATCAGAAATATGTACCTCAAACTACGCCGACAAATTGGAATCACGTATAAAGTTTGGTACTCGGTCAAGCGTTGTAATAGTTATGTTCTCTTACGATATAGGTTCGATTCTCAGTCACATTTATTTCATTTCAAGTTCACTTTAATTCTTATTTTGCTTCATTTACGTTTCGTACCTCTTATTTTTCGACCATTAATTGCCTGGATGTGGATAAATGAGTATCAGGGCTGGCGTTCCCATTAAGGCCAAATGGTTGACCAATATTTTTGTCAGTGAAATTTGGGAGCCGAAAACTATTTGTTGTTTTTCAACCTTTGACTGTGTTTAAAAAAATACAATGGAGCTAAACTATCTTGATCGTGTTGCCATAAACTTGCTTTGATAGTGTCGTACGGGGTCAGCCGTAACACATAGTGTGTCTTGGTTATTAACTTGCTCTGAACTCCAGATAGAATCATGCAGACTCCGTCATGATATACATACATTGTTGCTTGGTCATAAACATAACCTGAACTCCGGATAAAGTAGAACGAGCAGCTTCGTAACATACAACGTGTCTAGGGGATTTTTAAAAACCGGTGGAACCTAATGCTCTCCAGATCTGAAAACAGTCGATTTCTTCCAGTTAAAAAAGTGTTTTAACCCTTTCATTGCCATATTTCTAATGAAATACACTGTATTTCAATTAACTGATATATAATTTGGTGAGATTTACTAACAATATTTATTATTTTATTATTATTAACACAGCCTTTGTAACATAAGTTAACAACATTTTTATATCAAATTAAGTTGGAATATCTGATTTTATATCGGAGCTCTTTAAAATGATTAGTTTTCTTTCTTAGAAACAGAAGCGGTTTAGACAGGATGGTATGAAGAGAGTTAATCTTTATGTTTTTAATCTATTCCTTTTACTTTGTTACTTTTCCAGCGTGAACAAATTTTCGTTCTCGTCATATTGTTAATATGCCATGCTTGCCAGAGATTTTCATTGACATAAGCGATAAGTAAAATAATCTTATCTGATCGTCATATGTGTCACTTGAATTGATGATAAATTTATTTCATTCACTTCTTCCTTTATTTTCTTCTTCTATGATTCCATCGTGTCACCAATATTGCTCTTTCTACATGACAAAAATATTCGATATATCAACGGTTCTAAGAATAAATGATGAGTATTCCGCCGGTTTGACGATGAGCAATCAGTTGTTGGATTAGGCAGGATGGGACGAAGAGGGTAAATCTTTATGCTACTTGTTAAATTAACGCGTGCATTACTGAGTATTCTACAGACACGCGTACCTATTGCATAATTCTCAGGCAGAATCAACGTGACACGTTATAAGGCGTGAGTGTACCTTGGGATTACAATTACAATCACCTTTCCATCCAATGACCCTTCCCACAGTATTTCTCTACCCAATTTCACTCACTTGGGTCGACTTGGGTCGACCCGAGACTATGATTAAAGATACTTTTACTGAAGATGCTATGAAAAGTTGTTTAACTCCACAGCCATGCTTGTATTCCCATATAACTAGATGGATAGTTTGAGGGTTTAAATTTGAGAGACGATGGGAGATGGGGCATAGCATATTGCGTAATGGGGTCGTAGTCGCTGCAGATAGTAATAGCTTTATTAGCTTTATCATATAGAAACTGCGTAATATGACGGCTGCAGCTGGATAGCGTCTGTCTTCCCATTGTGTGGCTGTTGCGGTCTTGTTCAGTTTGTCGATTTGGGGAAGGTGGACGGTCAGCGTTCAGTTTACCGAATTTGGAGGGTGGATCGCGATTTAGTTTAGCAGGAATCATGAGTGCAGGTTGGCGTTTAATTTAGGGTAGTATTTGCTCAGTGTTTTGTGGTCAGATTGGAGCAAAAACAGTTTTATTTACGTGTATAACGGAACATAGTTAGAGATGTAAAAATTACTTACAGACAGATGTGGGTCTGAAGAAAGTAATGAGAGCGCAATAGATTCCTAATAAATGTATGAAAAGGAGAGGAAATGCCCAGTGAGATTTTAACACACCAATGGATTGAGTGACATTATTTATTTAGCCTAAATGTAATAACCCAAGCTACTATATAATCCTTTATCTTGACATTATTTTTTTACTATAAAAACATATAATCTGATTGAATGTACCCGCGTATTACTGGTACTTATTTTATACACCACAGAAGCACGAAAGGCAAAATCGCACTTGATGTGAACAGAGACCATAAAAGGAAGAAATAGAATATAGTCAAGCATTTAATTATGTACTTTGCTATGTCTGCCTGATCATTGCTTTCATATCAAGCGTAATTACTATTTTTTTTTAAATATCATAGCAAGTGTAATTGCGATTTTTAAATAACCAGCATTTTAATTCCTATATTTTAATTACAGATATAAATGTTTCATTCCAGAAATCTGCCATATAAAAATGTCTTAATGTTCCTCGAAAATCTATAATTTTTCAAGATTAATAAATTTTACTTGTCTGTTTTAGCTTCAGTAATGGCGAACAAGTAGTTTGCTGCTAAACAAGTACACAAACGATTCGGTTTGTATTTACAACCAAATCTAATTCGTTTTACTCACACTCTATAGTCGAATCTATCCTCTATGTGGCGGGTAGGGGAACTGCCTTCTGGTATAAGCTAAGAAGAAACAATCATGGAACAAACACAGGTTGGTTAATGTCAAAAGTATATAGCCCTTCAGAAGTGTTACTCTCACTGGGAATAAAGCTCTAGATCAAAAACTTCTATCCTTATATTACAGGGGGTTGGTTTGTAGTAACCGCAAGCTTTATAAGAAATGCACGAGGTGGAATATACTATACCCAGCCTACGCTTACGCATATATTTTTCAAACACATAGACCAGTTAGGGAAGAAAACTCTGAAAACTCTGATTGCTCGTTTGTTTTGTCTTTGACTGTTTCAGCTACGTGTCTGAAAAGATGAAAAATAACCCTGAAATATCATGCTAAAATATACTGGGTAAAACATCACTTTATTTTGTTTCATTTGTCATCATTTGCCCTTCGTATTTCTACCGCATTGTAACGGCTTTTTAAAAGAATGAATTCGTTACTCGAACGGCAAACATTAACAGAAGTAAGTTCATCTGAAAATTTAAAAAAAAACGACTCTAAACTGCTTACATTCTCAACTAAAGCTATCTCGTCTCCCTTGTAAACCTCAATAACCCCAGGAGGAGAGCTTCTACAGGGTCATGAGAGAGACTCTACGTGATGGCTTGAACGGTTAGAAATAGTGAGCAATTTTCCTTCAAATCACACACTACGGTCTTTAAAAAAAAATGATATATTGAACAATTTAGTCGTAGATATACAAACAGACGACATAGTTATCACTGAAATGACTTTGGGCTTAACAACGAAAATCTTAATATCACTCATGATTAAGGCATGAACATCACATATTCTCTTATTCTTTCATCAAGAATTTTAATAGTTATTCTTATGTGAAAAATCAATACTTTCTCTCTCTCCTCTCTCTTTCTCTCTCGCATTCTCTTTCATTTTACTTCTATATCAAATAGCCTTTCTATTTAAACAACACCATAAAACGACTGTATAGTTGCAAACATCAACAATGTGATCACAGTTAATTATAAAGCGTCTGTCTGCAATGTTGTTTGTTGTCGTTCATTTTGTTTTTCAATCTGTCTGTGCTGTTAGTCATCTCATTTCCTCTGTCGATATTCAATTTTGTTTTTCTTTTGACAAAACAGTCTTCCTACCTACCTACATACCCACCTACCTACCTACCTACCTACCTACCTACCTACCTACCTACCTACCTACCTACCTACACACACACACATACCCACCCACTTATCTATCTACCTACCTACCTACTCTCCACCAAACATTTAGTTTACTCACCAATCTACTATTTCCCCTTCAACACACCCAATAATATTCTTTATATGATTACTGTTCTATCTTCTCAGGTAGTATGCTACAAAAAGAAAACTTGCAAAATGGAGCCTATAATATGCATGCTGATAATAATTTCTGTACATAACTATTGCACTTGAAAAAGTCATGGACGTCACAATTTCTCATTCCGATTTCAGTATTAATATCATAACTATTCATACATTATTTAAAATAATTTATTTTTGAAATTGTTTTTCGGATCAAAGTAAGTGTCTCGCCATGACCAGTCGACCAGCTAGAAAAAGCTATTAAATCTCCCTCAAATCATACCTGCTTTCTTTAAAAAAGGCAAGAAGATATTAGTTAAAGTAATTCTAGAAAGCTATAGAAAAGGAAAACTATCAGATTGTCTCCCTTAGAATGTCTCCATTACAGATCTGTTCAATCAGAGATGATCTGGAGCTAAACAGCAACACCAGCAACATCAACAACATCCACAACATCCACAACATCGTCAAGAACAACAATAACAACATCAGCAGCAACAGAAACAACTACATCAGCCACATTATCAACACCATCATCAACAACATCGTCAACAATAACAACAACAATAACAACAACAATTAGTTTATCAAGGCTTATTACATTAGCCAATGTCCTTTTCTTTTAATGTGTTTCAGTAATAGAGTGTGATTCCCAGCAGGTTGACCGATTATATAGATAGCCTTTCATTGGTTCTTATTAGTTGTTCTATATATATATATATATATATATATATATATATATATATATATATATATATATATATATATATATATATATATATATATATATATATATATATATATTTTGAGTTTATGTTGGTTGTATACCAACACCTCAGTATGCAGGCTGGAGCACTCGACGAAGTGCGCAGATTGGTTTGGTTACTCCGGAGTAGTGTAATTTAATGTTAAATAAAAGTCAAATGATTAAAATTTAGCTTCGTTTATTCACTGAAATATATATAGCAGTAATAAACGAAGCTAAATTTTAATCATTTGACTTTTATTTAACTTTATTTTATATATATATATATATATATATATATATATATATATATATATATATATATATATATATATATATATATATATATATATATATATATATATATATATATACAGTATTAAATAAATGGAAACTATATTTATAAAACCATATTTATTTCATTATATATATTTCGGGGATATCATATTAACAATATGCTATGCCTTCCTCAGACAAAATACAATATAAACAGTTTTATAGATAAATAGATTCGACATACCGTTATAACACCGACTTCCATTTGACGAGGTTTAAACTGGCAGTGAAAAAATTTTACACAGAGAGAAAGAAAGAGAGAAAAAAAGAAAGAAAGACAGAAAACGAAGAAAAGGAAGAAAAAGAAGAAATGCATGGAACAAAATAGAGAGATGGAAAGATAGATAAAGCGAAGAACTTCATGTAAAGAAACAGAAAGAGATATATATATATAGAGAGAGAGGAAATAGAGATAGATACATATATATATATAGAAAATTAGGTAGTGGGAGGTCATTTTGAGTAAATGTATCAATGATACATTTATTTATTTATTTATTTAGCTCAAGTATTAATGTAAGGGAGATATATAGAGAGAGAAAAAATATAGAGAGAGAAAAAATAGCGAGAGAAAAAATTTTAAAATAGCCAGATATATTCGAGGCGTAAAAAACCCTATGTTTTAATGTATTAGTATTTATAAAACTTACACTATATTGTAAATATCAGTATTCCTGAATGAGACAAGTATCCATAGTGTGTGAAAATTAATTATCTTATGTTTAGTTTTTTTAAAAAAATTCATATGTTTATGTGATAGCTACAAACATCCATGTGAATCCACATGATTCACTCTGTAAACTCTAAGTTCACGGAAAACATTCTCAATGTGGTATAAAAATTTGAGTATACAAATATGTGTATTATTATTCCTGTCTTTACTCTACAAGATTATCTATCAAGCAGAAATAGAGAGCAGATTTCAATATACTAATAAAAATATATATCAGAAACAAAACTAAAAAAAAATAAAAAGATAACAATAATAATAAGTAATAATAAAATAGAAAACTAAAAAAAAAAAATATTACGAAAGAATATTACATATTAAAAATATTACATATTAAAAATATTACGTATTAAAAAATATTACGTATTAAAAATTTACATATTAAAGATATTAAAAATAAAAATAAAATAAAAATAAAAAATATTATAAAATACTACAATAATAAAAATAAAAATAAACCACAAAGATCAACCCTTCAAAGTTAATTGACAATATATTGCCAAGTTCATTACAAGACAAAGCCAAAAATTATCTATCAAATCACATCTAGCAAAGATCATTTCAAAAAGTTTATGATGTCCAATTTGGTCTACATATGTTCTTATATTTAATATAGAAGTTTATCTAGTGTAAGGTTTATTCAAAATATTTGGAGCATCAGCTTTTAGGGTAGCTTAATTTTTCATGAGGAATGTTTAAATAAAAATAAAATAAAAATAAACAATAAAAAAAGAATAAAAAGAAGGAATCAAAAATTTAGGAATCTAAAATTTATCGGCTAGTTTCCCATATAAATATAAATCAAACTAAATATACTACATTTTAAATTTAAATTTATATTTAAACATTGAGTTTAATCTATGTTTGCAACAACTGAATAAATTTGTCCGTAGATTAAGGGAATTTTTAGATTTTAGTATAAAGAATATCTCCTCTGCGCAGAGGTCACATGTCTCAGAGGATGAATTAAAAGGAATCCCTCTTGAGACTATATTCCAAGCCGTCGAATATCTAACGTTATCTAGCTTAAGTTGCCAGAGTACGCCTGATAGTGCCGTTGAAGATTTTTTACTTGGATCTGTGAAAGAATTCTTGTGGTTATTATAGCGAAGTTTAAATTCCGTCGATGTGGAACCGACGTAGTTAAAAGAATTAGAGTCAGTATTAACATTACAATTGTATACTATATTTTTAACTAAGCAGTTGTTATTTAACGGACATTTAGATCTATCTCTACAGTTACATTTGTTAACTTGTATATTATTTATGCTATTATCACTAGGTTTTAAGTTCCTATTATTTATTCTATTAATATTTTGTGCTAAATTTTTGGTGGATGAGTAGGTTAATTTAATTGTATGCCTATTGAAAATTGAGTGATACCTATGTGTTCTAGGGAAGCGATTATCAAGAGCTTTGAAAAATAATTTAGCGATGTGGGTTTTAATGTTTAGTGAGAAAGGGGGGGCAAACCAAATTATGTTCCTAGTTCTATTTCTTTTTTGGCCTTTGGAATTATTGTAATGCTTTCTATTATAGTTGTTAATGTTGTTGCCGTAATTAAAAAAGTTGTTACTTTGTTTAGTTTGTCTATCATTATCTATGTACACAATCTTATCAGCATATCCTGCCCTAGCTAATGCTTCATTATAGTATTGGGCCTTTTCGTCGAAAATCTTTCTATTCGACGAGATCCTAGAGATACGTTTTTGAACAGAGTTTACAATAGTGTTTTTGACAGATCTGGGGTGGTTAGAGTTAAAGTTGACATAGTTTAAGTTTTCATTCAACTTGTGAAAAGGATAGTGGAGACATGTGTTGAGATTTAATGTTATATCTAGGAAATTGACTATTCTATGGTTGTTCTCAATTTCTATTTTAAGGTTAAAGTAATTAAAAAATTTTGTAATTTGTTTACATTTTCTATTTAGTTCAGGGTTATTATTATTAATAAGTAAAAGCATGTCATCCCTATATAAACCTCCGGTAGTACCAGGTATTTTCCTATGTAGCGAATTGATTAAAAATAAGCCCACAAGGTCAGTTACCTGAGCTGAGTCGGAGGATCCCATAGTTATGTCAAAATTGCTATCTCTATCTGCTCTGGTCCATAATTTGTCATTAAATTCTATCAAAGTTTTCCTAGCCGATAATATAATATGCATTTCTTTGCTAGTTAGGTCAGTATGTTTGAATGCGTAATTTAGTGCCTTATTTAGTAGACTAGGGGTAATAGAAGAATAATAGTTAGCTATATCAAGTTGAATAAACCTATTATTATTGTTATATTTAATTTGCCTAAACCACTCAACAACCTCTCCAGTTCCCTTCCACAAGCTCAGGTTAGATACACAATCCAAGTTCTTAATTTGCTGTATCACCCTGTCAAGAATGTTTTTGCTTAATTTGCCCAGGTCCGATTTTGAAGGTGCGATCAATCTAACTGGCAGGTCATTTTCAAAATTCCTCTTGTGATCCTTCATATTGATCTTCGGTTTCCTGGGCACGAAAGGTTGTGTTCTGTTCTCAATTTCCAACTCGTGCATTATACAAGATGCTTCGACATTCATTTTCTCAAGTTCGGCCTTATCTGCTACCTTGTACTTTTTCCTCAGCTCTTTCAGTATGAGGCCATTATACATGTCTTTCCGCACTCCATAGAGGTTGTTGGTCTTGTCAGATTTCACCAAGATCTTCTCAGTTTTCTCTAAGCTCTCAATGTTATCCTTAATGCCTTTCAGATATTCCTGGCCTTTGAAGTTTCTCTTGAATTTGACCCCTTGTATGATAGAAATTATATCGTTTTCAAAGTCAGATAAAAGTTTGTTAGGGGGTGGATTTCTTTTAGATTTGAAAACTTTGTTTAAGTCCGAGACATTTTCGTCTGCATTAGATTTATCAAAGTGGAATGCACGCCACCTGATTCTCCTTATAAAAGAGTCAGATTTATCTATTAATTGTTTTATAAAGTCTTTGTTTTTAGGTAGAGGTATGTCTTTTAGAGAGGAAGTAATCTTAAAGAATTCCATTTTTCCAGTTATAATATAAAGCGCTCAACAGTATTGGAGCAAGATACATGGAAAGTTATATTTAAAATTGTTGGGTTACAACTAGTAAATATTTATAACTGATATAAAAGCACTCGACAAATATTTGGAGTATATTTACAGTATTAAATAAATGGAAACTATATTTATAAAACCATATTTATTTCATTATATATATTTCGGGGATATCATATTAACAATATGCTATGCCTTCCTCAGACAAAATACAATATAAACAGTTTTATAGATAAATAGATTCGACATACCGTTATAACACCGACTTCCATTTGACGAGGTTTAAACTGGCAGTGAAAACATTTTACACAGAGAGAAAGAAAGAGAGAAAAAAGAAAGAAAGACAGAAAACATATGAATTTTTTTAAAAAACTAAACATAAGATAATTAATTTTCACACACTATGGATACTTGTCTCATTCAGGAATACTGATATTTACAATATAGTGTAAGTTTTATAAATACTAATACATTAAAACATAGGGTTTTTTACGCCTCGAATATATCTGGCTATTTTTAAATTTTTTCTCTCGCTATTTTTTCTCTCTCTATATTTTTTCTCTCTATATATATCTCCCTTACATTAATACTTGAGCTAAATAAATAAATAAATAAATAAATGTATCATTGATACATTTACTCAAAATGACCTCCCACTACCTAATTTTCTATATATATATGTATCTATCTCTATTTCCTCTCTCTATATATATATATATATCTTTCTGTTTCTTTACATGAAGTTCTTCGCTTTATCTATCTTTCCATCTCTCTATTTTGTTCCATGCATTTCTTCTTTTTCTTCCTTTTCTTCGTTTTCTGTCTTTCTTTCTTTTTTCTCTCTTTCTTTCTCTCTGTGTAAAATTTTTTCACTGCCAGTTTAAACCTCGTCAAATGGAAGTCGGTGTTATAACGGTATGTCGAATCTATTTATCTATAAAACTGTTTATATTGTATTTTGTCTGAGGAAGGCATAGCATATTGTTAATATGATATCCCCGAAATATATATAATGAAATAAATATGGTTTTATAAATATAGTTTCCATTTATTTAATACTGTAAATATACTCCAAATATTTGTCGAGTGCTTTTATATCAGTTATAAATATTTACTAGTTGTAACCCAACAATTTTAAATATAACTTTCCATGTATATATATATATATATATATACATACGTGTGTGTGTGGGGGGTGGGTTATTTCTGAGTTCAAATCCCGCCGAGGTTAGCTTTACTCTTCATCCTTACGGGGTCGATAAAATAAAGCACCAGTAACGTACTGGGGTCGATTTAATCGATCCCCCCCACCCCAATTACTGGCCTTGTGCCTATACTAGGAATCATTATTATTATTATTATTATTATTATTATTATTATATATATATATATATATAACGGCCATAATGGTTTGGACACCAAGATGACCATCACAAAACTTACAGTAGCTTTAAAACAAAATAAAAAAAAAGCTAATATTACTTTTTATTTTTTCGAGATTCTTAGCTGAGGAGAGCTAAGATACGTTAAAGTGCCAAATGTCTTAACCCTTTAGCATTTACATTACTCTATATATACTATTGTATTTACTATATACTATATACTATATACTATACTCTATATATACTATTGTATTTACATGGTAAACACTTTATTTTACATAATTATCTCACATAATATCAATCTATGAAATGTTGATGATATTTATTTTGAGAAGAATACCTTAACATAAGTATGAGTAGCCATTTACAGCCAGTTTGAACAGAAATAAGTGAGGGAATTCTGGCCGGACACAGCCGGTTTGAATGCTAAAGGGTTAAGGTATTTCTTTACTATTTTCTGGGGCTTTGTTTTATTATGTGCTGAATACAAATTCGGACAGAGTTAATTCCTTATTACATTCCACTTGGGTCGGTGGAATAAAATACCAGATAAGTGCTGGATGGGTGGGGGTTCAATCTAATCAAGTAAAGGCACCTGGTTCAGTAAATAAGAAGCTGCGTTAACGATCTTAAGGTTGTGAGTTCGATTCCCTAAATGGTCGGTGGATTGTGAACTTAAGCAAGACTGGAAAAAGAGGATGAGTTGTGATGATACTGGCTCTAATGTGTATCGGCCGCTCCCTTTCCCTTGGAAACGATCGGTGACCTGGTGAGGGGAGTCTTGCATGTATGCAGGACTGATGGTCTTCCAACGGATAGACAATCCTAAGGTCAATCACTTATGAGAACATAACCCATGGTCTATAATGGCTGAAGGTGGTGGGGAAAGGCTGTTTTTTTTTTCAGTCTAATCAACTACACCTTTCCACCCCAAAATTATGTGACCTTGATATAATGTTAATATTTCTAAAAACATAATACTTATCTTCAAAACTAGAGAGCTGCAGATGTGTCAAATTCTATTGCTAGCTCTGGCAATGTCTTCATCTACATACGTATACATACACATACACTCTACAAAACAACTGACAGGGAGCTATGTCGCATTTAATAAATCAATTTTGGTTGCTTCTTGAAATAGATCAAGTAATACACGCACGCACTCACACACACGCACACACACACACACACACACACACATATATATATATATATATATATATATATATATATATAGAGAGAGAGAGAGAGAGAGAGAGAGAGAGATAACTTTCTATTTATTTGCCACCAGGGCATCAAAGATTGGGACAAATACAAAGGGGAGGGGGGAGTTTACATACATTTCAAGGGACGTGTAAAAATATAAAACAAATCAAATTCAACAATCGAAGTCCTCAATAGGGAGGGGGCGTTGACGTGGGTCGCACACACCCCGAAAAAAATGTGCAACCCTCCTCCTCAGGAGCACAAAGAGCGGGTGCCCCCTTCCTCTCCTCTCTCACCTACAGGCTGATATAGAGAGAAGGCCCATTCACTCGGGCCATTCTCGCCACTTTCACCCACCTTTCATAAAACTTGATTGGGTAGAGCACCTCTCTCTCTCCATTCTGATCCTTCTTCTAAAATGGTACTTGAAAAAAAGGACCAGTTGTTGGCCGGAGGGAAAAGTGTCTGATCTCAGCCCTTTCAACCTCGTCCATACCTATCACACAGAGGAAAACCGCTTCTCCTTCGTTTTTGAAGCGGGGAGGCGGTTTGATCGTGACAATGTACTCGGTGGTCAACCGGATTGGTCCCACCCGCGACAGTAGTCGTTCCACATAGCCCCACAGGTCAGCAACGCCCGGGAAGTGTACAAATGTGTGCGCGACGGTTTCCTCGTCACACACGCATCTCGGACAGATCTTCTTCTAGGGGTCCTTACCCGGGCGCCCATGTCTGTAGAGCTTGTCCAGAACGGGTAGAGCTCCTGCCATGCCAGGGACTTTTGGAAGTTGTCCATCGGTCCCGGGCCAAACGTCCTTCCGAACAGACTGGCTAGCTCGTCTTCCTCCATGCCCAGAGCCTCTCCGAGAGGGTCGTCGCACTTGCTGCGCACCAACCCTCTATAGAATGTTGAGGTTGAGTCTCCACTGATTGCCGGATCCGCTTGCTAGAGGGCTGTGAGCGCCTGGGTACATTCAATGTGCCAGTCGCCCACTTTTCTCGGTCTTTGCTTGACCCAGGATTGCAGCTCGGTGAACGAGACGAGTTTCGGAAAGGCTCGCCTCACAAAAGAGGCCCACACCGGCTGACCGGTGAAGAATACCTGGAGGTGCCGTAGCCTTAATCCGTGTCTACGCATCGTCAGCCACGGCATCACCAGCCCTCCGTTCGAAGGGTGTTGACAGTAGATGGATCTTCTCACCAAAGGGGCTCGCTTCTTCTAAAGGAATCGGAAGAGCGCGCGTTCCATTTTGGCAAGCGTTTTCGCTGGGCAAGGCACGACGGTCAAGCGGTAGTAGTTGACGGACGCTATATAAGTGTTCGCCACCTCCGCTCGACCTTTCAGGGATAGTTTGCACTCGGCCCACTTCTGGGCGAGTGCAAACACCCTGCCCGTTACCTCATCTCAGTTTTTCTCCACCTGGAGGTTCGGTCCGAACCAGACCCCGAGCAGCTTCACCGGTCCCTCCGTCCAGTGTCGACGACGCCGTCGGAGGGCATCGGTTTGCCTCTCCACGTTCCGAGTTGCAAACCGACGGACTTGTCCCGGTTCAGCTTGGCTCCTGTAAACCTTTCATATTCCTCCAGTAAGGTGCTGATCTGCCCGATTTCCGAGGCGCACGACACCATTACTGTCACGTCATCGGCGTAGGCCGACACCGCTTTCCGTAATCCCCGTTCCAATGGGATTCCCTGCAACAGCTCCAACTTCCGCAGTAGTGGCTCGAGAGCCAGCACATACAGAAGAGAGGAGAGAGGGCATCCCTGTCGGATGGATCGCGCGATTTGAAACGGCTCCGAGAAGTAGCCGTTCACCTTGACACTCGAGCAGGTGTTGCTGCTGTGCATTGCAGCAATCCAGCCCCTGAAAACCGGTCCGAAGCCTGCCGCCGCGAGCACCGCATCCAGGTGCCGATGGTCGACCATATCTAACGCCTTAGATTAATCCAAGTTGATCAGGGCCCCACCAAAGCCGGGTTCGTTCCCTACCCTCTCTACGATGTATCGCATGAGGTGGAGGTTGTCGTGTAGGGACTTGGACGGGATTGAGCATGTCTGCGCTTCTCCCACCAGGTTCCCGACGACAAGCGCCAACCTCTTCGCTAACACCTTGGCCAAAATTTTTAACTCTGTGTTTAGAAGAGTTATGGGCCTGAAGTTATCTATGTCATCCCCCTTGTTCTCGTCCTTCCTCACCAGCGTGACTAAGCCCTTTGTCACAGAACTGGGAAGGTTCCCGTTCTGTTGCCAGTTGCAGTAGACCGCCTCGAGGAGATCGGAGAACAAGTCCGGCATCGCTACATAAAGTTCGTATGGTAGACCATCGAGACTGGGAGATTTATGTTTGCCGCATAGGCTCAGCGCTTCCCTTATTTCAGCGGCTGAAATCGGCCTTTCGCAGGACTTAGCCTCCCCGTCCGAGAACCACGGCAGACCGTCGAGGTATGGACCGAAATCAATGGCCTCACCCGGCCCGCCGCCCCTCTCGAACAGTCGTGCAAAGCGCCGTTGAAAGGCCGCGCATATCCGCTCAGGTTCAAGGATCACGCATCCATCCTGGTCCTTCAAAGACCGTATCGTGGACTTTTTACCACTTTTTGCCTCTGTCACTCGGGCCCAGCTAACAGCTTTGGCTCCCTCGTTACCCAGAGCACGTATTTTACTCCTGACAACACAACCCTCGTGCTTCGCGTCAAAGAACTGGTCTAGAGCCGTTCTTGACGCCATCACGCCGGCCACGTTGCCACTCCTAATCGCCTCTTCTCCTCTATCTATCAATTCCCTTTCAGTTCTATTCCTATCTGATGCTAATTCCTGACTAAAACCTATCGATTCTATTCTAATTTCTCTCTTGACAATTGCTGTTGACAATTGCCCCCGTCAACCGCTGCTTAACTAGATAACTAATCCACTTACTGTAAGCTTTGTTTGTCGGTAAGGACAAGTTTAGCTTCCAGTAACCGGGTCCTTGTCTATGGGTTCTATCAAGGTTGACCACTCCGGTCACCAACTTGTGATCCGAATAGTCAGCCATGAACATTCGTGGACAGCTTAATATGTCCCTATCCTTATTTCTAACTAGGAACATATCTAGGTACGACCTAGATGTTCCGCTGCGATTAGTCCACGTCCACAGTGGCACAGTCGGAAAATCTAGTCGATATCTATCGGCCAGATCAAATCGGCCGATTAACCGTTTGAGGCTGTTACACCCCCTCTATCGGAACATGCCCCTACATAGTCCCAACGTTCATCCAGGATACCATTCCAGTCCCCCACTAAAAGCAAGGAACAAGACGTTCCCAGAAAAGTCTCTAGGCGTTGGAAGATGTCCGGTTGCGGTGTCCCAGATGGGGCATACGCTGCCACCAGCCTGAAGGCGCCACCTTCACTACTGCCTACGTCTAGAACCATCAGTCGATCCTCCGGGTCCAGGTGTACCTTCCGTGTTGCGAGGCCCAGGTGTTTTCGCAGCAGAACGACCACCCCGCCCTCACCCCCCGGCTGACAGAGAGATGCATAGATTTCAAGAAGACGCGGTTGCTAGGTCTAGTACAGGGGTTCCCCACGTCCTCGGTAAAGTTCTGTTTGAGCATTGCGTAGGCGTCCCTTGGGACCCTAATCAGTTTTAAATGTGGTTTAGTCGCCGCGTTGGTTAACATTTTCCCTTTGGTTTCCACCGAAGGGTCTTTGTCTATTGTTTGCACGAGTGTTTTGTTGTTTGTGTTGATGTATGTATACTGTTTTTGTTGTGTTCTGTTTGTTTTTTATTATAGTTCTTGTGTGTTTGCGTTTTGTAGTATGTGTTATGTTTTCGGGAGAGGTGGGTTTTTTTTGTTTGTGATGTTTGTTCTGTTTGTGCTGGTGGCTGTGTTTGTTGCATTTTTGTTAATGTGGTGCCTTCTTTTCTTTCTTTTTACAGGTTGAAAGGGTTCTCCCTCATCGTCACTGGGTGACGTTGATAAGGGGTCTTTGTCCGTGTTGTTGGGGAGGCGTGTATTTTGGGGTTTTGTTGTGGTTGCTTTTGTATTTGTTTTAGATGGGGAGGGGTTGGGTGGGACAGTGTCTTGTGTTGTTATTTTTTCGTGTTGTTGTTGTTGTGGTGGTGGTGGTGGTGATGGTGGTGGTGGTGGTTGTGTTGTTGTGTGTGGGGTGGGCAGAAACGTCTTTTTTTTTTGGGGGGGGGGGGGGTATTTAAAAGGGGACAGGAAGCCCCCAGGTGACCACTTCTTGAACAGTGGTAGCATGAAGGACGCCTGCTCTCAACAGAAATGTTTATGAAGGCGACTCCATCCAGGGACACACGCTGCGGTATTCTTGCTATCCGTTCTGGTCTCATTTGGACCAGAACTTCAAGGCTATTGCCGCCGAATACGCCCCCGGTGGATTCGCCTATCGAAAGGATTGTGTCTTCATCTTCTAAGAATCCTGTTAGCACCCACCAAATGCTCGCATTTGGCATGATGCCCGAGATTCTTATCTTTTGAGTTCTCTTCCCCAAATATGTGGGGAAAAAGGTGTATGCTTTGGATACAATTGGCGACACAGAATATTTCCGTGCCGCCAATTCATCTTGCATTAAAACAGATATGACAGTTTCCCTTTCTGTATGAAAGCGATATCCTTCCAGGCACTACTTAGGACCATCTCAATTTCGCTTTGGGACAATTGAGCCGGTTTCCTAGTCGTGTTCGAAACTGTCCTAAAAATTACAGTCCTTCGGGGGAGGTAATTGTGAATTCCCCATCTTCCCCGAAACTTACACAATTCCTTGCTACTTTCAGCAATTTCTTGGCATTCCAGATGTCCAGTGCCTTGTATGTCTGCGTTTCTCGAACCGCCTGTGCGAAGGAGACTGCAGCTGTGGGTCCGTTTTCTTTCGTGTTGTTATCATTGTTGTTGTTGTTGTTGTTATTCGTGTTGGCTTGCTTTTTTCCTTTGTTGGTGTTGTCATTATTGATGTTGTTGGTTGTGTTGTTATTGTCATTGTTGCTGTTGTTGGTTGTGTTGTTATTGTCATTGTTGTTCTTGTTTGTGTAATTGTTACTTTTGGAGTTTTCACCCATTTCCACAATTTTTTCTTTTGGTTCCGTGGTGTCTTTTGCGGGAGTAAGGAGGGAAGGCTTACAGCGTTGTGCTGCTACCGTCTCTCTATCACTTTCCTTGGGGGGCGTGGCATGCGTCGTGTTAATGGCGTCCATTGTCACGAAACGACTTTTTATCGACAACTTATAACTATTAAATTTCGCCCCAAAAAGGGGCGAAATTTATTTTACCCATCGTCTGCAGGCTCAGGCGAGGGGTTAAACACAACAAATAACAAATTACTTAAACAGACCTACCGCTTCTCGTAATAAATTCCGACAAAATGCAGGAGCGAAACAAAAACACGTCTATCTTCTCCGAGATAGATAGATAGCTAGATAGATTTATTTATTTGCCACAAGGGCGCACAAGAAAAGGGGACAATACAAAGACATGCCGGGGATTTTGCATACAGTCGTGTAAAAAATTGTTTAATACCTCGTCGATAGAACAACCCTCAACTTCAGGAGCGTGTTGTGCAAGTGCTCTTTTCTTCCTTTTGCACTCTTCTTTAACCTACAGGCTTATAAACAGAGAAGGCACAATCACTCGGGCCATTTTCGCTTCATTCACCCACCTTTCAATAAATTTACTGGGGTGCAGTGCCTCTCTCTCCACTCTGACTCTCCTTCTAAAGTGATACTTAAAGAAGGGAATCAATTGTTGTCCAGAGAGAAAGGCATCTGTCCTCATTCCTCTCAATCTCGTCCACCATATAACTTCTTTCACCATAGCCACCGTACAGAAGAAAACCGCCTCTCTTTCGTTTTTGAAAGAGGCTGGCGGTTTGATCCTTACTATAGACTCGGCAGTCAACTGGATTTGTCCCATACGCGACAGCAATTGTTCTGCATAGATCCACAGGTCGGTTACGCCCGGGCAGTGTATAATTGCGTGCAGGACTGTTTCAATGTCCTGCGCGCATCTTGGACACGTCCTCTTGAAAGGATCCCTGCTGGGGCGTCCGTTCCTGTAAATCTTGTCACGAACCGGTAGAGGATCTCGGTAGCACTGCCAGACCAGGGACCTCTGGAAGTTGTCCATGGGTCCCGGGCGGAAAGTCCTACCAAACGGACTGGTGAGTTCGTTGTCTTCGACGCCTAGAGTCTCTCCGTGCATGTCGTCGCCCTTGTGACGTACTAAGCCTCTATAGAATGTCGAAGTGGAGTCTCCACTGATTGCTGCGCCCGCTTGCCAGAGTAGTGTGAGCGCCTGAGCGCATTCAATGTGCCAGGCGCACGTCGTTTTGGGTCTTTTCTTGACCCAGGACTGCAGCTTCGTCAACGAAACAAGTTGTGGGAAAGCCTATCTCACAAACGGTGCCCACACCGGTTGGAGGTCGGTGAGGAATACCTGGAGATGCCGCAGCCTCAGCGCATGTTTTCGCATCATCAACCACGGCATTCCCAGCCCTCCGTCGGAAGGGTGCTGACAGCAGACGGATCTCCTCACCAGCGGAGCCTGCTTCTTCCACGAAACTGGAAGAGCATACGTTCCATCTTGGCGAGTTGTTCACGGGGACAAGACACAACAGTCAAGCGGTAGTAGATGACGGAGGCTATGAAAGTGTTCGCCACCTCCGCTCGACCTTTCAAGGACAGATTGCACTCTACCCACTACTGGGTGAGCACCAATACCTTGGCGGTGACCTCGTTCCAGTTTTTCTCCACCTGGAGGTCTGGACCGAACCAGACCCCGAGCAATTTCACCGGTCCGTCCGTCTAGCGTCCAACGACGTCATCGGTTTGCCTCTCCACATACCGAGTTGCAAACCGACAGACTTGTCCGGGTTTAGTTTTGCTACTGTCAGCGTTTCGAATTCTTTCAGTAAATTGCCGATCACCCCGGTTTCCGAGGTACTCGACACCATTACCGTCACGTCGTCGGCATAAGCCGACGCCGCTTTGCGCAGTCCCTGTTCTAGAGGGATGCCCTGCAACACCTCCAGTTTCCGCAGTAGTGGCTCTAGAGTCAATACATACAGAATGGAGGAGAGAGGGCACCCCTGTCGAATGGAACGCGTGATTGCGAACGGCTCCGATAGGTAGCCGTTCACCTTGACCCTCGAGCAGATGCTGGTGTGCATCGCCTCGATCCAACCTCTGAAAATAGGACCGAAACCGGCCGCCTTGAGAACCGCTTCCAAGTATCGTTGGTCGACCCTATCGAATGCTTTAGACTGATCCAAATTGATCAGAGCCCCACCGAAGCCGGGTTTACTACCCACCCTCTCTATGATGTATCGCATGAGGTGGAGGTTTTCGTGTATGAACCTGGTTGGGATTGCACACATTTGCGCTTTCCCTACCAGGTTCTCGACGACAAACGCCAACCTCGTCGCTAGCATCTTGGCCAAAATATTTAACTCTGTGTTGAGCAGAGTTATGGGCCTGAAGTTGTTAATTCCGTCCCCCTTGTTCTCGTCTTTCTTGATCAGCGTTACTACGCCCTTGCCTGCAGAACTGGGAATTCTCCCGTTCTGCTGCCAATTGCAGTAGACGGCTTCGAGGACGCCAGCGAACAAGTCCGGCATGCCTATATAAAACTCATAGGGTAGACCATCTAGATATGGTTACTTGCGTTTTCCGCAGTGGCCCAGAGCGTCCCCTATCTCAGTGTCCGTGATTGGTCTTTCGCAGAACTCGGCGTCCGTGTTCGAGAGACGCGGCAGGCCGTCGAGGTATGAACTAAAGTCCATTACCCCGTTCGGCTCACCGTCGTTCTGCTCAAACAGTCGCGCAAAGTGCTTCTGAAAGGCCGCGCACATTTGCTTGGAGTCAATAGCACGCGTCCGTTTTGGTCTTTCAAAGACCGAATCGTGGACTTATTGCCACTTTTTGCCTCCGCCACTCGGACCCAGCTGACAGCTTTCGCTCCTTCGTTTCCTAGAGCACGTGTTGTGCTTCTGACCACGCAGCCTTCGTGTTTCGCGTCGAAGAACTGGTCCAGTGCCGTTCTCGACGCTAGCACTCTAGCCTCGTTGCCACTTCTAAGTGCCTCCTCTACCTTGGCTACTAGTTCTCTTTTTATTTTATTTTTCTCTAAGGCTAACTCTCTGCTAAACTCTATCGATTCTACTCTAATTGCTTTCTTGAGAGAGTACCAGCATCTATTGTTGACGATGGCTCCCGTTAACTATTGCTTGACTAGTCTAGTTATCCGTTCACTATAAGCTTTACGTGCCGGCAACGACACGTTCAGCTTCCAGTATCCGGGTCCCTCTCTATGTATTATATCACGGTTGACTAAGCAGACGACTAATTTGTGATCTGAGTAGGCAACCATGTGCATTCGTGGGCAGCTTAACATCTCCTTGTCCCTTTCTCTAATGAAGAACCTATCTAAATACGATCTAGATATCCCGCTGCGGTTTGCCCACATCCACTGTGGTGCAGTCGGGAAATCCAGTCGATAGCTATCGGCCAGTTGGAATTGACCGATTAAAGTTTTGAACCTGTTGCACCCCCGCCCCTCTACTGGGACATGCTCCCACTTAGTCCTATCGCACATCTAGGATACCATTCCAGTCCCCCACTAAAAGTAAGGAGCGAGATGTTCCCAGAAAAGACTCTAGACGCTTAAAGAAGTCTGGCCGTGATTGCGATTGCTATAAACGGCCACCAGTCTGAAGGCTCCACCTCCAATACTGTTCACGTCTAGGACTACCAGTCTACCCTCCGGGTCCAAGTGTACTTGCTGTACTTCGACGTTCTAGTTCTTCCGAAACATGACAGTCACTCCCCCCCCCCCCCCACCTCCTGGCTAACAGAGAGATGCGTAGATCTAAAAGTCGTCGAAGATGGGATTTAGTTGCTGCCTGTTGTGGATACTGGACTCGGTGATGGCTATCATATCCATACCGTGTGACATAAGGTCGTTTAAAAGTTGATCCTGTTTCCAGGGCATCCCTAGGCCACGCACATTCACGCTTCTAACTCGTAAACTAGCCATATTGGTGAAGAAGACTTGGCGAAAAGGACGAAAAGGTGCACTTACCTTTTCGTTTCCTGGAGATCGGGTTGTTCAATCTCCATTTCAGTTGTGGTGGGGGTGATGGGTGAGATGGGGAACATTTTAATAGGACGCGGTTAATAGGTTTATGACAGGGGTTGCCAACATACTGCGAAAACTGTTTTTTCAATTTCTGATAGGTTTCTATCCAAACCCTTATTAGTTTTAGGTGTGGAGACGATTCTGCTTTGACGAAAGTTTTGCCCTCCGTCTCCACCTTGGGGTTTTGGGAGATGACCTCCATCAAACTCTTGTTGTTTGTGTTGATGTATGCGTATTGTTGTTTGTGTTTTTGTTGTGTTGTGTTAGTTTGTTGTTCGTCCGGGAGTTTTCTTTTTATGGTGGGTGCTTGTGTTTGGGGTGGTGTTGGTGTTTGTTTTGCTGATAGGGGGATGTTTGACTGTGGTGTTGTTTGTGTTGTTGTTTGTGTCTGTGGTTGTGTGTTGGTGTTGGTGATTGGAGTTTTGGGGGTTTTGTGGTGTCTCTTTTTTGTTTTTTTGATTTCCGCTGCTCTCCCTCTTCTTCACTTAAAGGAGAAGCAGCTTCATCAGTCGATGAATAATCATCGTCAGGTGTGTGGGGTAGGGGTATGTTGTGTGGTGGTGGTGTTTCGGTGTGTCTGTTTGTGGTAGTGTTTGATGGAGTGGGATGGGTGCGGCTGTGTTCTTCAGGGGTGTTGTCTCTGTTTTTTCTGTTGTTGTTGGTTGAGTGTCTGTTTGTTTTGGTGTGGTTGCTCGTTTCGTCTGTCGTTGTACTTGTGGTGGTGGTGGTTGTTTTGGTGTTGGTAATAGTGTTTTTTTAATGATGTTGTTGTTGTGTGTTTGTGAAGGACCAGAGGCTTTTAGGTGTGCTGTGCTACCACAGCAAAAGCAATGAAATTTTCGTCCTTCTACCGAAATGTTTATTTTGTTGTTATCATCGATGACGACTCTTTCGGGTATTTTGGAGATTCTCTCCGGCCTCATTTGCAACAGAATCTCCAAATCAGTACCCGCCCACCTTTGTCGAATAGACTTTCGTATCGAAAGAATCATATCAGTTTCTGGCTCTATGAAGCCAGCCAAGATCCACCAGATGTTAATGTTTGGTGGTATATTTATTTTTTTTATTTTTTGTGTCCTTTTTCCCATGTACGTAGGGAAAACGGTGAATGCTTTTTCACACCATTGGTGTCACAGAGTGTTTTTGGGTGAGTGCCTCGCTTTTAAACAGTACGGAAACACTTCCGTACTGTGTTCCTCGTTGGAGAAAGTAAATATTTGCTAGCGTCTCCTTGAAAGTGGCTTCTATATCTCCTTGACTAACAAATATAGGCTTTCTCTTTGTGTTGGAGATAGTCCTAAAGGTTACTGTCCTACGAACTGTCTCTTCTTTTATTTCGAGGTGTGAGTTAATTCTAAACCCACCTTTGTCTTCGAAAGTTACAAATTTTCTCCCTTGCTGGAGCATATCTCTTGCATTGGAGATGTCAAGATTTATAAAATCTTGTTTTTTGTTCACTGTTTCAGCGAAAGTCATTTTTTTTGTGTGTGTGGTGTTGCTGTTGTTGTAGTTGTTGCTATCGTTGCTGTTGTTGTTGTTGTTGTTAGCCTCGGTGTTGGAAATCTCAATTTCTTGACGAGGTGAAACTTTATGTGTAGATATATCTTTGGAGTTGTTGATGTTGTCTTTTTCATGTGTATGTATGTTAATAGGTTTAATTCCTGTGTTTTTCTGTGTGTTATTGTTATTTTTCTCCGCTTCGACGGTAGAAATTTTAAAATCTTCAAGTGGTAATATTTTGTCCTCTTTGTTGACAGTCGTATCTATGGCGACGTCCATAGTAGCAGAAGCAGATATAACGTTAATATCTGCCTCTCTATCTCTCTTCTCTCTGTCGACGTTCTCTAGCGTTTTTTCCGAGCTATTCATGTTTTATAGTTGGCAAAATTTGATATTTTAAAACAAATTTTAAATTAAATTTTCGAAAAATGGTATTACCACCCAGCTGACAATTCAGCTTGGGGTTAATCTACAAAATGACCTGTTTTTTCAAACAATTAATTCGGTTTTTTGCATAGAAATTAACAAAAAAGCTTACCGGCGATGTTCCGCACGTCAGGCAGATAGATAGATAGATAGATAGATAGATAGATAGATAGATAGATAGATAGATAGATAGATAGATATATTTCTTTATTAGCCACAGGGGCACAAAAGAAGGGGACAAATACAAAGGGGGAAGTTTACATACAATAAAAACGTGTAAAATGTTATCACAGATGGAATTTAAAAGTTAGTCGATTTTCCCCAATAGAGGGAGACAGTTTATATGGGTAACACAGACCCCCGAAAAAAATGTGCAACCCTCATCTCCAGGAGTACGAAGAGCTTGTACTCCTTTCCTCTCCTCCTTCTTTTCCTCAACCTACAGGCTGATATAGAGAGAAGGCCCATTCACTCGGGCCATTCTCGCCACTTTCACCCACCTTTCATAAAACTTGCTGGGGTACAGCACCTCTCTCTCCATCCTGATTCTTCTTCCAAAGTGGTATTTGAAAAAAAGAATCAGTTGTTGGCCGGAGAGAAAGGTGTCTGACCTCAGCCCTTTCAACCTTGTCCACCATACAACCTCTTTCGCCATAGCTATCACACAAAGGAAAACCGCCTCTCCTTCGTTTTTGAAGGAGGGTGGCGGTTTGATCATGACAATGGACTCGGTGGTCAACTGGATTGGTCCCACCCGCGACAATAGTCGTTCTACATAGCCCCACAGGTCAGTGACGCCCGGGCAGTGTATGAATGCGTGCGCGACGGTTTCTTCGTCTCGCACGCACCTCGGACAGATCTTTTTTGCAGGGTCCCTGCCCGGGCGCCCATGTCTGTAGAGCTTGTCTCGAACTGGTAGAGCTCCTCGGTAGCACTGCCAGGCCAGGGACTTTTGGAAGTTGTCCATCGGTCCCGGGCGGAAGGTCCTACCGAACAGACTGGCCAGTTCATCTTCCTCCACGCCTAGAGTTTCACCGAGCGCGTCGTCGCACTTGCTGCGGACCAACCCTCTATAGAATGACGAAGTGGAGTCTCCACTGATCGCTTGGTCCGCCTGCCAGAGGGCTGTGAGCGCCTGAGCACATTCGATGTGCCAGTCGCCCATTTTCCTCGGTCTCTGCTTGACCCAGGACTGCAGCTCGGTCAGCGAGACGAGTCGTGGGAAGGCTCGCCTCACGAACGGGGCCCACACCGGTTGTCCGGTGAGGAATACGTAGAGATGCCGCAGCCTGAGCGCGTGTTTGCGCATCGTCAACCACGGCATCCCCAGCCCTCCGTTAGAAGGGTGTTGGCAGCAGATGGATCTTCTTACCAAAGGAGCCCGCCTCTTCCAAAGGAATCGGAAGAGGGCGCGCTCCATTTTGGCGAGCGTTTTGGCTGGACAAGGCACGACGGTCAAGCGGTAGTAGATGGCGGACGCTATAAAAGTGTTCGCCACCTCCGCTCGACCTTTCAAGGATAGTTTGCACTCGGCCCACTTCTGGGTGAGTGCAAACACCTTGGCCGTCACCTCGTTCCAGTTCTTCTCCACCTGGAGGTCCGGACCAAACCAGACCCCGAGCAGCTTTACCGATAGATAGATAGATAGATAGATAGATAGATATAGATATATCTACTCTCGGGTCTCAAATAATCGCCTCCACCCACCCGCTTATTAAATTAGTCTATACAATTAATTTTCTTTATCCATTAAAAAACATTTTACATTTCAAAAAAGTACATCACTAGCAATCATGCGTTATAAAATAAACTAAACGACTAATTCTGGTTTTTAAAAAATCAGTTGTGACAACCTAGAAAAATCAACGATTTTTCCAACCACCCCAGGTATCCTCCTACCCCACCTCGCCCTCTAAACGCCCTGTTATTTGGGACCCGAGAGTAATTGGGGATAGAGTGGAGGATGGAACCCAGTGAGTATATGAATATATTGATTTATATTAACACAGATTATTGGAATCAATGAGAACATTACGTATATGTTAAAGTGATGCCAATAAGCGAAGGATCGAAGACTGCTGTGTGGCATATAACAGTCTGGCCTTTATTGACCTATTTGTGTATTTTGCTATTGATAACCAGCATTGGAGGGAAGTAGAGAAACAAAACAGTTTAAAGTGATTCCAATAAGCGAAGGCCTTTATTTAGCGATATATGAATTTATATATTTATTTATTTATTTGTTTATTTATATATTTATTTTGTTATTTATTTATTTGTTTATTTATGTTTTTATTTTGTTATTTACTTATTTATTTATTTATTTATTTTGTTATTTATTTATTTATTTGTTTACTTATTTATTTATTTATTTTGTTATTTTGTTATTTATTTATTTATTTTGTTATTGATAACCGCCATTGGAGGGAAGTAGAAAAACAAAATAGTTTAATATCATTTTAGCAAATTCCGATGATGCAAAACTGAAGCAATTCTTAGTCAAGCAATAGAGCGGAAATAACACCACCGTTCACAATGGTTATGTATGGATTTGGATGGCGGTGGTGGTTGTGGTGGTGGTGGTGGTGGTGGTGGTGGACGTGGTGGTGTGTTGGTAGTGGTGACGGTGGTGGTGGTGGTGACAGTGGTTGTTGTTGTTGTGCTGGTGGTGGTGTTGGTGGTGATGGTAAGGGTGGCAGCGGTGGCTGTGGTAACGGTGGTGGCAGTTTGATGGCAGGAGATAATGGTGTTGGTGTGGGTGGCGTAAGTATGTGTACATGTGGACAACACCATACAAAACTTATTAAAATAAATGTGTTACATCATGTCTGAAAAAAGCTAACTTTTCTCCTGAAATAAATAACCATGATTAACAATGGCAGAGAGTCACAAGGTATGTAGTCGATAATTCTATAATCAATCAGTTTCCGTAACTAATGCAGCCAGTCGTTGGGTTACCACTCTAGACATTTGACTGTATACCCATCTTAGCATGTTAGTGAGCCTTCGAAATGTTTGGCGACGTCCATTTCCTCTCCAATATAGTCGATAATATCGACCGTAATATTTGGTTGGTCCCTTTTATTATCCCCACCTCCCTCCAGAAGGCACTGGGATTTGACCCTCTCCCTCCAGAAAGCGAAGAAATTTGACCTCCGGAAAGCAAAAAAATGTGTCTCCCAGATTACAAACAAAGTTGACCTCAAGATTGCAAATATAGTTGACCCCGGTGGGATTTGAACGTAGATCGAAAAAGAACCTAATTGAATACAACAGGACATTTTGTGCAAGTATCTATCAAATCTGACGACCTTATGTAATATTACACAAGGCGAAGACACTGAAATTAGAGAATTAGATATGCGTCATCCATACAAATACCTAGGAAGAGAGGAAACAGATAAAATACAGCATTATGGAATGAAAAAGTAAATTAGAAAAGAATACTACAGAAGAGTTAGACTAACATTAAAAATTAGACTCAATGCTAGAAATAAGATAATGTGCATAAATATGCTGACCATACCAGTTATAAACTTTAGCTTCAATATGATAAACTAGAAGCTAAGTGAGCTGAAAACGTTTAGATATGAAAAATCAAGAAACTACTAACAACGTACCGAAGTCATCACTCGCAAAGCAAACATACTTTTCCCGCACGCAAGGACAGCAGGGTCTGACACAAACAGAACACTATACCAAAATAACAACAATTGAACAGGAAAATATAATTTATTTGCAGTGAGTAGAAGTGAAAACCTCAACTTGCATTAAATAGTAATTAAATTTCCCTCAATTTCTATAATTTCTTCAAAAATTGGGAAGAATGACACACTAGATAATACTGTCGGGAATATATTATACTTGCTGTGGTGTACCTCCATCGGTTTCGACGATGAGTATTCCAGTTGTTCGATTAACGGAATAGCCTACTCATGAAATTAACGACTAAGTGGTTGAGCATTCAACAAAGTCGTAATTTTCAGTCTGAGAAAGACGGAGAATTGGTAGAGTTGTAACGGTATCGGATTAAATGCTTGGTATTTGTTCGGCTTACAACTCTCAGGGTTCGAATCACTCTAAAGTTTACTTTGCCTTTCAACCTTTCGAGGCCAATAAATAAAGTACCAGTCCAGTACTGGGGTCAATTCCTCTTCTCTCTCTCTCTCCCTCTCTCTCTCTCTATCTCTCTCTCTCTCTCTCTCTCTCTCTATATATATATATATATATATATATATATATATATATATATATATATATATATATATATATATATATATAGTTATGTAATAAACAACATAAGGCAATTATTAAGCTCTGTTACCTACATAGAGCACTCTTTTTTCCTGGACTTTTCCGACGGAATTACTTCATTTACACACACACATATATATATATATATATATATATATATATGTGTGTGTAAAAGGTAAACAGAAATAGCAACACAATCGGTACAGTATATGGAAGGGATATATTAGGTTAACGCTTGATATACCAGGAAGAGGGTATCTTTATCTATTTCTCTCCCACTCTCTCTCTCTCTCGCTCTCTCTCTCTCTCTCTCTCTCTCTCTCTCTTTATATATATATATTTCTGGACCAGGAATAGCCGTCGAAACGGCTTGAGCTCTGCCGTCGGGGTCTTGACTCTTTTTCTATTACCCACTCTACTACCCAAAGTATCGAGTACTCCGGTGCGTTATGGTCCACCTGGTTCCTTACCACACTTCCTTCGTTATATATACATGGTGGTAGGGGTAGGGGTGGTATTGGTGGTGGTGGTGGTGGTGGTGGTGGTGGTGGTGGTGGTGGCGGTGGTGGTGGTGGTGGTGGTAGGGTGGTGGTGGTGGTAGTAGTGGTGGTGGTGGTGGTGGTTGTGGTGGTGGTGGTGGCAGGGGTGGTGGTAGAGGTGGTGGTGGTGGTGGTTATGGTGGTAGTGGTGATGTTTGGAAGAGATGTCAACATGAATGGACCTGTTATTTTTATCTAAAGTCATTTTTTCCAATTCCATCTCACCCGTCCCCTCAATCTATTTTATTTCTCATTCTTTCTTCTGATGAAGGACTAGCGTCCGAAACGTTAAGACCCTCTTCCTGGTATATCAAGCGTTAACCTAATATATACCTTCCATATACTGTACCGATTGTGTTGTTATTTCTGTTTACCTTTTACATACATATATATATATATCCAGGGAGTGTAACTTGGAGTTAGAGTAGGTTCACCCGGGTGAGCACTCGATGTTTAGGTTCACTTCAGTGTCGAGGTGTAGAGCTATACAGAGTGTATTATAGTGGAAAGATAACAGGGACGATTGGTTACTCATTCATTATATTTATTGGTTGGCGACGCGCGTTTCGCCACTGATCAGCTCAAGGTTCGATCTGTATCGATCTTACCCGACTCTGTAATCTGCGGCTCGACAGACCCCTTGCAATGCTAGTAGAAAATGAATACATGCTATATGATAAAGTCAGAAGTTCATATGTTGGTCAATAAAGTTTGTTTTGATTGGTGGAATAGTTCATAAGGATGTTTTTGCCTGTAGTGTATGTGGGGGTGGATGTGATGATAAGATGTTGGTGACGGTCGAAGGCTGAAGTGGGCGGTGGTGTGGGGGTGTATATATATAAATATATATCTTTCTCTATCTATTTCTCTCTAGTTCTCTCTCCCTCTCTCTCCCTCTCTCTCTTTCTTGAAGAAATCGGTTGTGTTCTACCTGGAGAGGAGAGGGGTGGGGTCCACCAGGTGTAAAATACCCAAGGTACGGCGAATTGCCGGACGGCGCCGCTACCACTCCATCGTGATATAAGGGCCGTTTAACATTTTTTTTCTATTTTACTCTAGGTGGGGCGGGGAGGGTATTACCAACTTTTCTGGTCCTACGAGGGAGGTGGAAGATATCCCCAAACCGGAGATATGGCTCAAATGTAACAGTGTCAACTTCACTAAAGACAATAAAGTCGAAATGGTGGTTTTAAACTGAATGAAGGATTATATTTATCATCTATTTTTCGTTAGAGCTGGCAGAGCCGATGTTACAACTAGGCCAACTAAGCAGACGCCTACATGGCGGAACTCGGAGAGTGGCATCACTGAACCTTAAAAGATCACAATTTTATATATATTTGTATAATTATATGAAATATGTAATAATTTCTTGCGATCAGTATATCACAAAACATTTATACCACACCGCAACGCTGTGAAAATATCTAAAACGGTGGAGAGTGCAGTATGCTGTATAACATGTTGTATAACATGATTTGGCGTGGGTGTATGAACTGTGTAGTAGAAAATGAAGGCTTAGTAATGTTCTTTGTGTGGTCAGAGGAAAAAGTGTGAAAACCTAGACTCGCCAGTTTGCCAGACTAAATTGAAATGATTTTCTTTAAGAGAATGGGACGTATAACTGGAAGAGGGGGGGGGGGCACATTGTAGGGTTCGTCTAAGATGTTAGGCCTGGTACCAAGGGTCGATGATATAAGTACCAGTAGTATACTTTGTATGTAGTTTAATCAAGTATATGAAAAGATCTATATGAAAACTTGCTTTGTGGTTTAGTTGTTAAAAGAAATCAATATTTATGCATAAGAATATGAACATTCTCGATGGCGAATCTTCTAAATAAGAATATATATATTTCACTGAGAACGGGAGGTGAAGGAGGAGGAGCTGTGGGGGGAGGAGAGGAGGAAGTTTAGTAGGAGGAGGAGGAGGGCGGATGAGAGAGAAGGGGTGTTGCAGTTTAGTCGATCCTGGCAGTGTCTTTGTTCCAAATATATTTATGTTCTTAGCTATATATGTTATCGATATAACAGAGAATGGAGAAACATGCGCTGGTCTGTTTTACTCGGTCATTCACACAGACACACACATACACATACACACATACACACACATTCACTGACACACCTTCACACACACACACACACACTCACA
>OZ024740.1:230163983-230166483 GCA_964016885.1 Eledone cirrhosa
AAGTGAACCCTCTATTCGATCATCCAAAACTAATAACTTACATACCCCGCAAGTGGATTTGTTGATTTCGGATTTCACAGAAACCTACTGGAGATATTGCATAATATCGACGGGATGGTCCAGGTTTGTCAAATTATCCTGAGTTGGTTTTCTCGTTGCTTTGGTCCCTGCGGCTGGCTCACTGGTCACAGTCTTCAATTTGTCAAGCTGTCTAAACGTAATGTTATTACTCTAAGGTAAAACTACCTTATTGAGTGCTTATCTGCACATTCCGAATTGCATTCGTTAGCATGGGCGAAGCCAGAGCTTCGATTTAACTGAACTTCCATTCGTATATATATATATATATATATATATATATGCACCTATTTATCTGTACACTTATGTATGTGTTCTCTTTCTTCATTTTTTTATTTTGATTTAGAGTTTTTGTTGATTTTTTTTTTTTTTGTACCGACTATCCTCTGTGTCAAAGCTGTAAAGAAATGGGTCTTATTTATTCCATCATCCTCTGCAACTCTTTACCTTTTAAATTTTCAGAAAGTCGTGAGACTTTATTGTTCCAGAAATTACGACCATTTGTAGTTTTTACGAGGATCGTCTGAAACATTTATAGGCTGACTTTGAAAGAGTGATGCTAGAGCTGTGAAGTTTTGCATCCATTAATTTCAACTCTTTTTTATTAATAACTGCATTGTTTCTTTCCAGGAACTCTGTTGAAAAATAAACCGTTTTTAGTCATTCCATGAGAGTATCTTGGTCAGCCTATGAACTTTTCAGCTGACCTTTATATACATACATATATATAAATACGAAATTTCTATACATATTTGTATACAGCTATGCCTGAAGCTAAATCCTATTTATATATATATATATATATATATATATATATATATATATATATATATATATATATATATAGTATAACTGAACAAAAAAGAAAAAACGAACACAGACATATACATGTATGTGTTCAAATCGTAATGGACCAGAATCGCTAAGATGAAAAAAATACTAACTACAGACAATAGGGTTTGCTAGACTCAATTTAAGAATAAATCAAGAAAAATAAATACAAACCAGTATTGTGACACTATCCAGTTCTTTATTTTATTTAGAAGTGATCAGGATTCTAATTCTTCACCCGCTGATGAGCTAGGAATTTGATATACCTCTTCACAAATAATATTGCGAAACGGTTCTATCAAAAACCGTCCGGGTAATGGGTAGTTACCACAATACTGGTTTGTATTTATTTTTCTTGATTTATTCTTAAATTGAGTCTAGCAACCCCTATTATCTGTAGTTAATATTTTTTTCACCTTAGCGATTCTGGTTCATTACGATTTGAACACATATATGTATATGTCTGTGTTCGTTTTACTTTTTTGTTCAGTTATACTATATATATATATATATATATATATAAAATCAAAAGATGGTTAAAAGAGTTCCATGTATTTTATTATGCGCATTTCAAAAACAAATATCATCATGGGATGATATTTGCGTTCTCATCAGATAAAATAGAGAGACATGATATGAAGCTTAAAAAACACTTGCGAGCAGTGAAGTGTTAAATCAACACTTCACTGCTCGCAAGTGTTTTTTAAGCTTCATATGTCTCCCTATTTTATCTGATGAAAAGGCAAATATCATCCCATGATGATATTTGTTTTTGAAATGCGCATAATAAAACACATGGAACTCTTTTAACCATCTTTTGATTTTATATTATTTATACTCCAGTCCTATTACCTGTTGAGTGCTACTTATCCGATATTTGCATTGCTTTATTGTGCTACAATAAAACTCACCTCCTACATATATATATATATATATTCATTAGTTAAGCAAAACAAAACCACAAATTTCACAAGGAAGACATTATTAAAAGATTGTCAACATATTTTAGTTTGATGTAAGGAATGTAGAGAATAATAATAATAATTAATAATGTCCGTTTACAATTGTTTCGCTACTCCATATAATATTTCTGGATCAATAACTATATATCATTATTGATCTGGTTCAGTTGAAAATAATTAACAGATTTAAAAACAGAGATAGATATGGATTTACCACCTGCAAGAACCCCAAACACAACACCCTGCTGGACCCTTTTGAGAAAGATCTATTCAACTTCGTCAGGAGCATTAAATTCAAAAAGCATTATAGACACAAGAATAATTTCCTCACTAAATTAGCAAGAACTATAAACAAATTTAAAGATAGCCACTCTTACATGTTATGTCTCAAAAAACTAAAAATCTATACACCATGACTCCTGAAACTTACAACTCTTTCCTTCTTAAGGAACTGAATAAAAACTATTAAAAAAAACTATACCCTCCAGTGTAAACGTACTTAACTGAAAAGCCCAGACTTTGGTTAAGGACTTGCATCTGGATAGATTTACCCACCCTTATGTACCAACAACCCCAAGGTTCTCTCTCAAAGATCATAAGCCAAACTTTATAGAGAACCCATCTATTAG
>OZ024740.1:230183983-230211483 GCA_964016885.1 Eledone cirrhosa
GAAGGTCCGACTTCCACACCGAAAATCAAAGGTCCGACTTCCACACCTGAAAATCCGCCTCTTCATTGCCGTAGTGGAGTCTGTGCTGCTGTACGGGTCTGAGACTTGGACATTGACCAAGAAACTCACTCAGATGGTGGATGGGTGCTACACGAGAATGCTGAGGATGGCTCTGAACATTAATCAGTATACACTGAGGATGAAAAACTCAGAGCTGTACGGGAGCCTCCCAAAAGTCAGCTCAAAAGTGACACAGAGGAGACTGAGGTTAGCTGGACATGCTCCCCGACATCCAGAGTTGGCATTGCACTCACTGCTCCTGTGGGAGCCCCTACATGGACACACTGGAAGAGGAAGACCAAGGTTAACGTATGTTGATGCCCTAAGGACAGACACTGGTCTGTTGGAAACGTAGGACATGGCAGCGATAATGAGTGACAAAGACCGCTGGAGAGAACTCGTCCATGGATCTCAGAATTTTACCCGCCCTAGAGATATATATATAAAGGACGTGCTTCTATACACTCTCTGCTATCACAAGGCATTTGAGTAAAACGTTGGCCGAGCTACCACGTAATGGAACTTAAGGTGAAACCATGCAGCCATTCCATGCCTCTAGGTCTGTAATATCCGGGCATCGACAGCTTCTTTAATTCGACCGGCTCAACCCATACTGACTGAACGCCAATGCAATTACAAAGTAAATGTCTACATATATATCTAGACATCGTTTAATTTCTCTATATGATGCTATGGTCAGCTGTCTGTCTATTATTCTTTCATCTTTTTGCTTCTTTCGCTCGCTCTCTCTCTCTCTCTCTCTCTCTCTCTCTCTCTCTCTCTCTCTCTCTCTCTCTCTTTCCCTCTCTCACCTTTTCGTTCTCTCTCTCTCTCTCCCCCACACCCACACATTTGAGTTCCCTCTGTCAAACAGGCATTTTCTCACTTGATCCCCTGACTTTTATTTAGTCTTGCCTCTCTCTATGTTATGTCTCTCCCTACCCCAGTATCTCACTTGATCTTCCTCTCTGTCTCTCGCATTCTCACTATCTATATATATATATATATATATATATATATATATATATATACATATATATATATATATATATATATATATATATATATATATATTATATATATATATATATATATATATATATATATATATATATATATATGTGTGTGTGTGTGTGTGTGTGTGTGTGTGTGTGTGTGTGTGTGTACATACATATATATATATAGTATAGTATAGTATAGTATAGTATAGTCCTTCATTTGATCTTCCTTCCTTCCTCTCACTTTTTTGTTCTCCTCCATTCTCTGTTGCACACATAAATACTCTCTGAATTGAGTTATCCCCCTTCTTTGCTACCCCTCCTCATCGTATTAGTATGGACTCGATCTTTGTGTCTTTCTTATGAAATATTGTCTGTAACTCACCCGTAAGCCAACCGATATCTCAGCTTCCTCACTTTAATTATCTCCCTTGCTTCCTCGCTCTCCTTTTTATTGCTATGATTTCTATCTCTGTGTCTTCCAATGAAATATTGTCTATATCTCACCTGTACGCCACCTGATCAATATACTCATACCCCGATATCTCATCTTCCTCACTTAAATTATCTCCCTTGCCACCTCGTTCTAATCTGTACTGCTATGACTTCCCCCTTTGTGTCTTTCTCATGAAATACTGGTTGTATCTCAACCGTAAGCCCCCACCCCATAACTATACCTTTCGCCCCATATCCTCATCTGCCTCACTTGGGTTATCTCCCTTTCTCCCTCCCTCTCCTTTGTATTGATATAACTTCCTTTGTGTGTTTCTCATGAAATATTGGCTGTATCTCACCCGTAAGACCCCCCTATAACTATACCTTCCACCCGATATCTCGACCTCAAAAGAAAAAAAACCTTGATACCCCTTTATTTCTCTTTGTACTCGCTCGCCTGGAATTTGTTTTGACTTTTTTGCTTGTTTTGAAATATTTTCTTTATATTTTTTTTATTATATAACATTTCCTTCGCTTCATCAATTCCTTTTCTTCCTTTTTCATCATCATTATCACCATCGTCATTACCATCGTCATCATCGTCGTTATCATTATCATCATTATCATCACCATCAATATTATCATCAACATTATCATAACATCGACATCGCCACTATCACCATCATCATTATCATCATCATCATCGTCGTCGTCATTGTCATAATCATAATCATTATTATGGTGGATTGGCAGTATCGGTAGAGGGTCGGACGCCATGCTTTCCAGCATAGTTACGTCCCTTTACAGTCTGAGTTCAAATCCCGCCGAGGTTGACTTTGCCTTTCATCCTTACGGGGTCGATAAAATAAAGTACCAGTAATGTACTGGGTAATTGCTGGCCTTGTGCCTAAAGTAGAAACAATGATTATCATCAATATTATCACAATTACCACCACCACCACCACCACCACCATCATCACACCACCACCATTATAACCACCATCACCACCACCACCATCACCACCACCACCACCACCACCATCACCACCACCGTCACCACCACCATCATCACCACCACCACCACCACCACCACTACCATCATCACCACCACCACCTCCATCACCAGCACCACCACTACCATCATCACCACCACCACCACCATCAACACCACCATCACCACCACCACCATCACCACCACCACCACTACCATCATCACCACCACCACCACCACTTCCATCACCACCACCACCATCACCACCACTACCACCACCACCACCACCATTACCACCACTACCACCATCACCACCACCACCACCACCACCACCACCACCATCCCCATCATCATTATTATCATCACATCTTGTTGTTGTTGTTAATGTCTTTGTCAGTGCTACATCTTCTTTCTTTTCCTTTTCTTTCCTATATTTCTTCTTTTCCCAGTTTCAAACTTCCCTCCCTACTTTCAATTATTTCACAAATATTGGTTTTTTATTACTCAGTATCTTATTGTTGTTGTTACTGTTGTTGTTGTTGTTGTTGTTATTACTGTGTTCCTGCTCTTGTTGGTGGTGTTATTGTTGTTGTTACTGTTGTTGTTACTGTTATTGTTACTGTTGTTGTTGTTACTGTTGTTGTTGCTATTGTTGTTGTTACTGTTGTTGTTACTGTTGTTGTTACTGTTGTTGTTGTTACTGTTGTTGTTGCTGTTGTTGTTGTTACTGTTGTTGTTACTGTTGTTGTTACTGTTGTTGTTGTTACTGTTGTTGTTGCTGTTGTTGTTGTTACTGTTGTTGTTACTGTTGTTGTTACTGTTGTTGTTGTTACTGTTGTTGTTGTTGTTGTTGTTGTTGTTGTTGTTGTTGTTGTTACTGTTGTTGTTGTTCTTGTTGTTGTTACTGTTGTTGTTGTTCTTGTTACTGTTGTTGTTGTTATTGTTGCTGGTGTTGTTGTTACTGTTCTTTGCTGTTGTTATTGTTGGTGTTGTTACTGCTCTTTGCTGTTGTTGTTGGTGGTGTTGTTATTGGTCTTTGCTGTTGTTGGTGGTGTTGTTGTTACTGTTCTTTGCTGTTGTTGTTGGTGGTGTTGTTATTGGTCTTTGCTGTTGTTGTTGGTGTTGTTGTTACTGTTCTTTGCTGTTGTTGTTGGTGGTGTTGTTACTGTTCTTTGCTGTTGTTGTTGGTGGTGTTGTTACTGTTCTTTGCTGCTGTTGTTGGTGGTGGTGTTACTGTTCTTTGTTGTTGGTGGTGGTGTTGTTATTGTTGTAGCAATTTATTTGTTATTATTGATGTTGTTTTTTTCTTGGAATGATTACTATTATGATTGTGATTATTACTATTATTACTGTTGTTGTTGTTGTGGTGGTGGTTGCTGTTGCTGTTGCTGTTGTTGTTGCTATTATTATTATTGTTATCTCTATCGTTATGATTTTATTATCATTATTATTATTACTCTTGCTATTACTATTGTTGTTGTTGCCATTATTGTTATTGTTGTTGCTATTATTGTTGTTGTTGTTATTATTGTTGTTATTATTGCTGTTGTTGTTAGTATTATTCATTCCATTGGCCCTCTAATTACGCACACAACATAACTTAGACGTCCCCACCTCCTTCTCATGCATCCACAACAAGCGCTCAAACTCACATTCTCACAGACATAGGCGCACATACACAAAATCACACATACGCACACATATACAAACATTCAAACATGCATACATACATACATACATACATACATACATACATACATACATACATACATACATACATACATACAAATACACATACATACATACATACACACATACATACATACATACATACAAATACACATACATACATACATACACACATACATACAAATATACATACATACATACATACATACATACATACATACATACATACATACATACAAATACACATACATACATACATGCATACATACATACATACAAATACACATACATACATACATACATACATACATACATACATACATACATACATACATACATACATACATACAAATACACATACATGCATACATACATACATACATACATACAAATACACATACATACATGCATACATACATACATACATACAAATACACATACATACATACATACATACATACATACATACATACATACATACATACATACATACATACATACAAATACACATACATGCATACATACATACATACATACATACATACATACATACATACATACATACATACATACATACATACAAATAAACATACATACATGCATACATACATACATACATACAAATACACATACATACATGCATACATACATACATACATACATACATACATACATACATACAAATACACATACATACATACATACAAATACACATACATACATACATACATACATACATACATACATACATACATACATACATACATACATACATACATACATACATACATACAAATGCACATACATGCATACATACATACAAACTGAAAGACAAGCATGCACTAACATACACACAGACACAAAGTGTAAAACAGAGAAACACGTTCACATACAGATACATAAACACCAGACATATGCATGCATACACACGTACATACACACACATACATAATCACACGCACACACATACACAGACACACACAAACACCAGTCATATGCATGCATACACACATGCATACACACACATTCTAACATATACATGAACACACATATACACACACAAACACCAGACATATACATGTATACACTCGTGCTTACACTCACTTACACATACATAAACACACAGGCACTCACACATACACATATATACTCACACATAAGTAAACACACACACACACACATACATAAACACACCCACATACATAAACGTACACACACACACGCATAGTCTCACACACACACACATATAGTCACACATAAATATTCTAAATATTGCTTTGTTCTTTATTTTGTTTATGTTTTTCTTTCCAAATTCTCTCCTTTTTCTAGTTTTATGATTGTTGTTGTTGTGGTTGTTGGTGGTGGTGGTGGTGGTGTTGTTGTTGTTGTGGTGGTGGCGGTTGTGTTTTTGTTGTTGTGGTTGTTGTTGTTGTTGGTGGTGGTGGTGGTGTTGTTGTTGTTGTGGTGGTGGCGGTGGTGTTGTTGTTGTTGTGGTTGTTGTTGTTGGTGGTGGTGGTGGTGGTGTTGTTGTTGTTGTGGTGGTGGCGGTGGTGTTGTTGTTGTTGTGGTTGTTGTTGGTGGTGGTGGTGGTGGTGTTGGCGGTGTTGTTGTTGTTGTTGGTGGTGGTGGTGGTGTTGTTGTTGTTGTGGTTGTTGTTGTTGGTGGTGGTGGTGGTGGTGTTGTTGTGGGTGTTGTTGTTGGTGGTGGTGGTGGTGGCGGTGTTGTTGTTGTTGTGGTGGTGGCGGTGGTGTTGTTGTTGTGGTGGTGGCGGTGGTGTTGTTGTTGTTGTGGGTGTTGTTGTTGGTGGTGGTGGTGGTGGCGGTGTTGTTGTTGTTGTGGTGGTGGCGGTGGTTTTGTTGTTGTTGTGGGTGTTGTTGTTGGTGGCGGTGGTGGTGGTGGCGGTGTTGTTGTTGTTGTTGTTGGTGGTGGTGGTGTTGTTGTTGTTGTTGTGGTTGTTGTTGGTGGTGGTGGTGGTGGTGTTGTTGTTGTGGTGGTGATGGTGGTGGCGGTGTTGTTGTTGTTGTTGTTGGTGGTGGTGGTGGTGTTGTTGTGGTTGTTGTTGTTGGTGGTGGTGGTGTTGTTGTTGTTGTGGTTGTTGTTGGTGGTGGTGGTGGTGTTGTTGTTGTTGTGGTGGTGATGGTGGTGGCGGTGTTGTGGTTGTTGTTGTTGGTGGCGGTGGTGGTGTTGTTATGGTTGTTGTTGTTGTTGGTGGTGGTGTTGTTGTTGTTGTGGTGGTGGCGGTGGTGTTGTTGTTGTTGTGGGTGTTGTTGTTGGTGGTGGTGGTGGCGGTGTTGTTGTTGTTGTTGTTGGTGGTGGTGGTGGTGTTGTTGTTGTTGTGGTTGTTGTTGTTGGTGGTGGTGGTGTTGTTGTTGTGGTGGTGATGGTGGTGGCGGTGTTGTTGTTGTTGTTGTTGTTGGTGGTGGTGGTGGTGGTGTTGTTGTGGTTGTTGTTGTTGGTGGTGGTGGTGTTGTTGTTGTTGTGGTGGTGGTGGTGGTGTTGTTGTTGTTGTTGTTGTGGTTGTTGTGTTGTTGTTGGTGGTGGTGTTGTGTTGTTGTTGTCGTGGTTGTTGTTGTGGTGGCGGTGTTGTTGTTGTTGTTGTTGTCGTGGTTGTTGTTGTTGGTGGTGGTGGCGGTGTTGTTGTTGTTGTTGTGGTGGTGGTGGTGTTGTTGTTGTTTGTGGTTGTTGTTGTTGTTGGTGGTGGTGGTGGTGGCGGTGTTGTTGGTGTTGTGGTTGTTGTTGTTGTTGTTGTTGGTGGTGGTGGTGGTGTTGTTGTTGTGGTTGTTGTTGTTGGTGGTGGTGGTGTTGTTGTTGTTGTTGTTGTTGTGGTGGTGGTGGTGGCGGCGGTGTTGTTGTTGTGGTTGTTGTTGTTGTTGTTGGCGGTGGTGGTGGTGTGGTTGTTGTTGTGGTGGTGTTATTGGTGTTGTTGTTGTTGTCGTGGTTGTTGTTGTTGTTGGTGGTGGTGTTGTTGTGGTGGTGGTGGTGTTGTTGTTGTTGTTGGTGGTGGTGTTGTTGTTGTTGTTGGTGGTGGTGGTGGTGGTGTTGTTGTTGCTGTTGTTGTGGTGGCGGTCTTGTTGTTGTCGTGGTTGTTGTTGTGTTGGTGGTGTTGTTGTAGTTGTCGTTGTGGTTGTTGTGGTGATGATGGTTGTTGTTGTGGTGGCGGCGATGTTATTGTCGTTGTGGTTGTTCTGGTGGTAGTGGTGGTGGTGGTTATTGTTGTTGTTAGTGTTGTTGTTGGTGGTAGTGCTATGGTGGTTATTGTTGTTGGTGTTGTTGGTGTTGTTGGTGTTGTTGTTGTTGTTATTGCTGGTTTCGTTGTTGTACTTGTTCTTGTTGTTGCCTCTGTCACTGCTGCTGTTGTTGTTGTTGTTGTTGTAGTTGTAGTTGTTGTAGTTGTTCGTGTTGTTGCCTGTGTCATTGCTGTTGTTGTTGTTGCTGGCTGTTATTTTTTTTGCAGTTGTTGTTGCTGTTGTCATTGCCGTTATTGTCCTTGTAGCTATTGCTCTTATTGTTGTTGCTGTTATTGCTGTTATTGCTGTTATTGTTGTTGCTGTTGTTGTTGTTGTTGTTGTTGTTGTTACTGCTGTTGCTATTGCTATTTTTGTTGTTGTAGTGTTGTTGTTATTTCTATTAGTGTTGCTATTTTTGTTGTTGTTGTATTGGATGTTGTAGTTGTCGTTACTGTTGTTATTGCTGTTGTAATTGCTATTGCTGTTTTTTTTTTCGTTTTTGTTGTTATTATTGTTGTTGCTGTTATTGTTGTTGTTGCTGCTGCACTTATTTTTGTTGTTGTTGCTTTCACTTTTTCCAAATCTCTTTAATATTTATTTATTTATTTACATTTTTCAAAACATTTTATCGTTTCAACTTGCATAGCTAGCTAAGATGGCGTCCATTTCATGCCTATTGTCAATATCCACCCCTCTCCCATCTATCTGCCTTTCTCATTCTCTCCCTATCTCCACTCTTTCTATTTCTCTCTCTCTCTCTTACACTCCCCTTCTCTCTCTGTATGTGTAAAAATCGAAGTTAACAAATAAAAAATAAAACGTAGCTGCCATGCAAATAATAATTTAGTTTTGTTTTGTATTGTTTGCTTTTTTTGTTTTCCAGAAAATGAGATGACGATGATGGTAGGGGCGGGGGTGGGGTGGGGGTTGTGGGGTGGGGGTGAAGCTTGTGATGATGGTGGTGGTGGTGGTGGTGATGGTGGTGAAGCTTGTGATGATGATGGTAGGGGTGGGGGTGGGGGTGGTCGTGGTGAAGCTTGTGATGATGGTGGTGGTGGTGGCGGTGGTGAAGCTTGTGATGATGATGGTGGTGAAGAAGAAGAAGAAGAAGAAGAAGAAGAAGAAGAAGAAGAAGAAGGGAAAGAGGATGGTGTCGACGACGAGATGACGATGATGATGATGATGATGATGATGATGGTGATGGTGATGATGATGACTTTGGTAATGGGAAAGATGATGGCCATGAAGATGATGAAGCTGGTGGTAATAGGAAAAAATGATAGCCATGATGATAACGACGGGGATGATGATGATGATGATGATGATGATGATGATGATGGTGATGATGGTGATGATGATGGTGATGATGATGATGATGATGGTGGTGGTGATGATGGTGATGATGATGGTAATTGAGGAAATACAAGAAGTACAAGAACATGAAATATAAAATCACGAAGCGAGAAAATATGTTTTAGAGAGGAACTTGGGAGAGAGAGAGACAGAGAAAATAAGAGAGAGATAGAGAGAGAAAGGAGGAAGAAGAGAGAGAGATGAGTTAAAGAGAGAGAGAGATTGACATAGAGGGACAGTGAAGGGGGTGATATAGAAAGAAAAAGAGAAAAAGAGAGAGGAAGTAGCAGGAGAGGGACATAAAGAGAGAGAGAGAGAGAGAGAGAGAGAGAGAGAGAGAGAGAGAGAGAGAGAGATGAGGAAGAAGAGAGGGAGAGAGATTATGCTGAAGGATCGAAGAGAAACATAGAAAGAGAGAACTATGTGAAAGGAGAGAAAGAGAGACATAGAAAAGGGAAAATGGAAGAGAGACATGAGGAAGGAGCGACAGAGATGTAGAAAGAGTGAAGAAGTGAGAAGGTAGGAGATGAGAAAGGAGTGAGAGAGAAAGGGGATATAGAAAGAGAGAAAAGAGAGAGAGTGGAATGCCACAAAGAAGAACATAAAGGAAAAAAGGCGAAGAAAACCAAGCCAGCAAAATGAAGGAACACAATGATAAAAGATGAAAGTTTGTAGAATAACTGAGAAATAATTGTTTCCACTTTTGGCACAAGGCCAGCAAATATCCAGTGTATTACTGGTACTTTATTTTATCGACCCCGTAAGGATGAAAGGCAAAGTTAACCTCGGCGGGATTTGAACTCAGAATGGCAAGGGCCGTTACTCTATGCGTCAAAGCATGGCGTCCGACCCTCTACTGATACTGCCAATAACTGAGAAATAATGAGAAGTATAAAGAACGAAAGAAGCTGGAAGGAAAGAATAAGAAGTCTAAAGAAGGAAAATATTAAGAAATATCCAGAAAATTAAAGAAGGAAAGATAAGATTCAGACCGGAAGTACAGAGGATGGAAAGAAAGAAAAAATGTAAAAATGAAGGAAAGAACAAAAGAAAGAAAGATAGCAAAACTAAAGAAAGAACAAAATAAGAAAAGGGAGAAAGAAAAAGGAAGGAAAAGTGAAAAAGAGCGAAAGAAAGAATGAAAAAATAGAAAAATGAAAGGGGTAAAATTAAAGAAAGAGAGAATTGACAAGCGAAAGAAAGAAAGAGGAAAGAAAGATATAAAGGAGAAAATAAAGAAAGAGAAAGCGAAAGGGATAAAATGAAAAAAACGAGGGAAGGGACAAATGAAAGAAAGACAAACAGAAAGAAAGATCGAAAGGACAAAATATAGAAAGATATTTAAGAAGAGGACAAGAAGATAAAGTAAACAACTATAAATATATAAAGAGGAAATAAATGATGAAACAAGAAAAAAATGGATGAGTAAATTGTAAAAAAAAACTTATAAAATAGATAAATAAACAAAAGAAAGAAAGAAAGAAAGAAAGAAGATAGAAAGAAAGCGAGAAAGGGAACAAAAAAGAATGAAGAAAACGAAAGGCAGACAAAATATAGGCAGAAAGAAATAATTAAATCAAAGGCGAAAGAAAAAGATAGTTGTTTGAATTATTGAAACACTCATCGTCGGAACCGACGTAGATCCAACACATAGTTAACACGCATTTATCTCATTAGCATCATCAATACAATGATCCTGAAAGGAGAGGATGGCCAGGTGTTCCACTTAACAACCTTACTGTCACTGTCATCGATTTCTGGACTCCTATGGAGTTGTAGAATCGCCGTCGTGAACATTTTAAACCTAGCGGGACACATCCCACCCTACGTTTCACAACAGCTGATTTCTCCCACATATATCTATATATATAGTGTGTATGTGTGTGTGTGCGTGTGTGCGCGTATGTGTGTCTGTGAATATGTGTGTGTTCATATATATATATATATATATTGTTATACTTTGGGAGGGTCATGTTGCTAATAAGAAACACACGCACCAGTTGCTTTCACTTCAATTTATTATAATAAATTTATAAATTTAGGAATTTATAAATTTCCGGTTAGTTGGTTGGTTCCACAACCAGATGGTTGTTTATATATTGTCAAAGTTCTTTCGTCACACATTCTGTGACCTCTTCAGTGACTGGGGATACTTTTCTTTGTTTTTGTGCCTCTCCTTTGTTCTGTCCTACGCCATCTTGTTTCTGTGTGTGTGTTGTGTGCTCGGGCTGCGCATGCGCCACATCCGGGTGTCTGTGTGTGTTTATATTCGTTTATTTATTTGTTTATTTACATGTTACAGGTTTGTTCTATGTGCGTGTGTGTTTTCATTTTGTCCTTAATTGTATGTTGTGATGTTGCTGTTCCACTCATTTTTTCTATTTAATTTTGGTTGTAATTCTTTTATATTACATAAAAGAATGTTACATAAAAGAATTACAACCAAAATTAAATAGAAAACATGAGTGGAACAGCAACATCACAACTTACAATTAAGGACAAAATGAAAACACACACGCACATAGAACAAACCTGTAACATGTAAATAAACAAATAAATAAACGAATATAAACACACGCAGACACCCGGATGTGGCACATGCTAAGACTGAGCACACAACACACACAACACACACACAGAAACAAGATGGCGTAGGACAGAACAAGGGAGAGGCACAAAAACAAAGAAAAGAATCCCCAGTCACTGAAGAGGTCACAGAATGTGTGACGAAAGAACTTTGACAATATATAAACAACCATCTGGTTGTGGAACCAACCAACCAACCGGAAATTTATAAATTCCTAAATTTATAAATGTATTATAATAAATTGAAGTGAAAGCAACTGGTGCGTGTGTTTCTTATTGGCAACATGACCCTCCCAAAGTATAACAATATCGGTTTCAACACACGTTTTCAGATAAAGAATCTTGCTAAACAAATTCAGAAACGATATATATATATATATATATATATATATATATATATATATATATATATATATATATATATATATATATATATATATATATATGTGTGTGTGTGTGTGTGTGTGTGTGTGTGTGTGTAAGTAGAAGTTGTATTTAATTTGTTGGAAGTCCGACACATAAATGTTTATAACTGATTTAGAGCACTCAACAGTTTACAGTTTACTGGAGTAAATATTCAATGATATTAAATAAATGGAAAATATATTTATAAAACCATATTTATTTTATTATATATATTTCAAGGGCAATCAAGACTATATTGGTACGCTTTCATCAGATAAAATACAAAGAAAGCGTACCAATGTTGTCTTGGTTGCCCTTCAAATATATATAATAAAATAAATATGGTTTTATAAATATAGTTTCCATTTATTTAATATCATTGTATATATATGTATGTATATATGTATATGTATATATATATAATATATATATATATAGGTAAGTATATATATATATATATATATATATATATATATATATATATATATATATATATATATATATATATATATATATATATATATATATATATATATATATATATATATATATATATATATATATATATATATACGGGATAACAAATTATTGTTATAGGTAGTCCACTTAGATGTAGTCCAGTTAGGGTACTCCGGGTAGTGGATAGTATTAACGCTTGGCTAAGTTTGACTCAACAAGACGTTTCCATAGTGATGCTGCGAGTAAGCGGTGGTTTCTATGTAGTTTACACTTGGAGTAATAATAAATCAGGAAAGAAGAGTGACATGGTTTGCTATACAATAAGGGCTTTATTCACATTGCTGACAATTGTTTCTCTGTACTGGTAGGTCTAGAGATCGCTACCCGCCTGTTTTTGCGTCAATCGATCACCAATACTTTGTTATAACCAGTCAATTCATCAGAGCATGCGAGAATGAAGGGAATACACAGACATGGCTCCTATATATAGTAGTGGCATTAAATCAGAACAATAATAACAATATTAGCAATACTACAATAAATTAAGTAGACCGTAAATAGTTCAAATAATCACAACATCAATCTAAGTAAGACGTAGAGCATACTGATGACTTTAGCATGTAAAACGAGCTGATACGAAGCAGATGTATGAAATTGACATGTAAAAGCTGTCATGGGGTGTATTATATATAGTGTAGAGATAATCTGGGGCTTGAAACAATGGACCATTTACTTTACTGTAGGTTTGCTGACCGTAAGAATTATTTATTATCTGACAGATAAAATATTTTCATTGTAGTGAGGATGGTAATTGTTCATGTGGTGTAAAGCGGATTCATTATTTAAGATATTAGATGAAGGGATTGTTAGTTCGAATTATGGGTTGTTTAGCTTTCACAGCATCAATAACAAATCATGCATGGATAAGACAACAATAATAATGATAACAGCAATATAGTCGGTAAGTTAATACAGAGGTTAAGAAGCAAGGTATATATAGAGAGAACATAATGACTACAATTACGGATACATTGGGGTGTTCATTATAACAACAGGAGGAAGGTGATATTTCAAGGACTGATATATCAAATAATGTACTTGAAATTAAGTTCATCTGTTGAGAATCAAGAGTGAGGAGGTTGTATTGACAGCAGCCGAGAAGAGATATATTTATGGGTTGATAAGATATTTGCAGACATTACTGTGGTATAGAATTAAGGAGGCTAGAAGCTGCTTAAAGAATATTATAGTTCTGTGGTGGTCTGTGTGAGAGTGTGGATTTCATATGTTGAATGCTAAGTTATGTTGGTTCGAATCACGGTGGCTTAAATCTTGTGAATTTAGTAGCGATCCTGTGTCTGCAGAAAATTGACCTTTCTATCTTGTTGTTGAGTAGCCTTTTATCGTTCCTAAGGATATATAGTAATTCAAGGTCACAGAGCCTACAGTAGGACATACCGGTACTATATACCCTTGCGGCCGACAACCTCGATCAGTTGATATTGTAGTCGATGTTTTTGTCCTTAAGTTCCCAGATTTTTTTGGCGAGGGTTGTAGAACCTATTAGTGCACGGTTCTTCATCGAATGTCTGTGCACAGGGTTCATTCTCCTGACATGGCTTTAAAAATGAGGCTTGTTTGCATACTTGCAAACGAATCGAATGTTATTATTAATATTCGAGAGGGCGGTAGAGGGTCGGACATCATGCTTTACGCATAGAGTTACGGTCCTTTCCATTCTGAGTTCAAATCTCGTCCGAGGTCAACTTTGCCTTTCATCCTTTCATCCTTACGGGGTCGATAAAATAAAGTACCGGTAATGTACTGGGTAATTGCTGGCCTTGTGCCAAAAGTAGAAACAATTATTAATAGTCGAGAAACTCAGATTATATATATATATAATCTGAGTTTCTCGAATATTAATAATTGTTTCTACTTTTATATATATATATATATATATATATATATATATATATATATATATATATATATATATATATACATAAATAGATGTCACATACACACACACGCGCGCATGGAGACACACTTATCCGATACACAGGGGAAAATAAACACACACATATGCATAATCGTATACACTCACATATATAGAAACAACAGAAAAAAAGCCCCCATATACACACACTCACACACATGCACCAAAATTAAAGAACTCACAGTCTGTCACACGAACGTCTGTCCGAAACATAGAGCCCTCCTCCACATCTTGTAAGTGTGACCTAATAAAACTTTGTATTTGTTCATCCTTGTGTTTGTTTTGTTTCATTTATCAACTATATGTATATGTCTCTACCTGTTTTGTTATGTCCCAATGTGCGCTGGAATAAGCGGTATCAATTTTAAAAACCGAAACCGTAGTAGTTTCCAGAGGTTGACTGATATGTGACTGTCTATCTTTCCGTTGTTTTTTCAGTTGTCTTTGTCCTGTGTCCACCCTATTTTGAATATATATATATATAAATGTATATATATATATATATATATATATATATATATATATATATATATATATATATATATATATATATAAATGTATATATATATATATATATATATATATATATATATATATATATATATATAAATTAATAAAAACAATGAATAAAAATAAAGAAACAGTTCCTTATGTTAAAAAATTCATCATTTTACGATCGTTTCTAGGATATATATGTGTGTGTTGGTATGTATATCATATAGATCTATGTAAAAATTTTACAAACTATCAGAGGGAATATACATACCTACACATATATATGCTGTCTTCAGAAATAATTGTTTCTACTTTAGGCACAAGGCCAGCAATAACCCAGTGTATTACTGGTACTTTATTTTATCGACCCCGTAAGGATGAAAGGCAAAGTCAACCTCGGCGGGATTTTAACGCAGAATGGCAAGGGCCGTAACTCTATGCGTCAAAGCATGGTGTCCGACCCTCTACAGAAATAATTGTTTCTACTTTAGGCACAAGGCCAGCAATTACCCAGTGCATTACTGGTACTTTATTTTATCGACCCCGTAAGGATGAAAGGCAAAGTCAACCTCGGCGGGATTTGAACTCAGATCGTAAAGGGACGTAACTATGCTGGAAAGCATGGCGTCCGACCCTCTACCAATACTGCCAATCCACCGCCCTTTACAGAAATAATTGTTTCTACTTTTGGCACAAGGCCAGCAATAACCCAGTGCATTACTGGTACTTTATTTTATCGACCCCGTAAGGATGAAAGGCAAAGTTAGCCTCGGCGGGATTTGAACTCAGAATGGCAAGGGCCATAACTCTATGCGTCAAAGTATAGCGTCCGACCCTCTACCGATACTGCCAATCCACCGCTCTTTACAGAAATAATTGTTTCTACTTTAGGCACAAGGCCAGCAATCACCCAGTGCATTACTGGTACTTTATTTTATCGACCCCGTAAGGATGAAAGGCAAAGTCAACCTCGGCGGGATTTGAACTCAGATGGTAAAGGGACGTAACTATGCTGGAAAGCATGGCGTCCGACCCTCTACCGAATCCACCGCTCTTTACAGAAATAATGATATTAGTTTATTGAAAAAAACCAACAAAGATTTAATATAATAGGTCTGTTTGGGAACAGGTTTTGAATTGAGTAGTAAGTGGTCAAGTTGATAGAATAGTAGTAGTAGACATTTAATTTACGGGTAGAGGAATACAGACTTCAGTTTTGAATGGAAAGAATACTTTGAATGAAAAGATTACTTTGGGGATGAAAAGAGGTCAAGAGGTGAAAGGTACACGAAAATTTGATGTTATTAAAGAATAATGCTAATGTTAAAATCGAAGGAGAATAAAATTTTAGGATAAATGTGTTAGTGAGAAATACCAATCTTATTTATAACATAAGGAATTTAGATCTATAAAAAGAAATTAAATTAATTTAATTGATAGGTATACTTATAGGGATAAATTTATATTAATTCATATAGATGTGATAAATAAGAGTTAGATGTTATTAAAAACGAAGGAAAAAAAATTTGGGGGGATAAATGTATTAGTGAGAAATAACAAACTTATATAGACTACAAGGAATTTAGATTCATAACAGGAAATTAAAATAGTTTATATGTATACTTATAGGTATTAATTTTAGGAAAAGATAGCTGTAAAAGGGAAATAAAATTATGAAGTTCTCAGTAGTAAAAAACTAATTATAGGTTAACTAAATTTTTTTTAAATAATTATAATAATTTGTAAAATATAAGTGTATATTAATTAGGTTTATAATATTTGAAAGTTCTTCTAATTCTATGATTACACGATACAATTAATTCTTATATATATATATATATATATATATATATATATGTAGAAAGATTTGAATGGATACAGTTTAGTTGAAAGGAATTTATTGACACGTGTTTCTATAACAGTTACATAACCTAAAACAGCTATCTACAAACTTTTAGTTATGCAGTAACTAATATGACAGTAAATAATAACATTGAAATATTGAATGTCTGCATAACTAAAAGTTTGTAGATAGCTGTTTTAGGTTATGTAACTGTTATAGAAACACGTGTCAATAAATTCCTTTCAACTAAACTGTATCCATTCAAATCTTTCTATTTTTCTCCGGATTACTTTTGGAACTACAACTGGAACCGTCGAGCAAACTCTACGTGAGCTGATAATCTACTGTGTGTAATATTTATATTACAACACAACGGAAAATACTGTATATATATATATGTATATATATATATTGTTATACTTGGGAAGGATCATATTGTTGTAATATTGCCAGAAATAATATGTGTGTATATATATATATATATATACACATTATTTCTGGCAGTATTACAACAATATGATCCTTCCCAAGTATAACAATAAATATATATATATACATATATATATATATATATATATATATATATATATATATATATATATATATATATATATATATATATATATATATATATATATATATATTGGTAAACGGAATAGAAAATGCTGACAAATTGTTCACAGTTGAAAAATGGTTTAATTAGGAATAAAAGAGTATTAGTGATTGTATGGGTTAGTATTCAGTTGTGGTTTTAAGTTTTTAAGTTTTTACCGGTTGCGCATTTCTAAATGCTTTTCAAAAATAATTTTGAGATAGAGTGTCCGTGCTGTTTGCTCTGATCTGATTAGTTTTGGGAATTCTACCTGTTTTTATGTTAAAAAAGTGGCTCCAGCAAAAATTCTTGGTCAAAACAATTTTGATTGGTCGGTAGAGGTCATGTGGATAAAAAATTGGTTTTGCGCCAAGATTGAGAAATGACTCTTTCACAACAAATATGTGTGTGTGTGTGTGTGTATGTGTGTGTGTGTGTGTGTGTGTGTGTGTGTGTGTGTGTGTATGTGTGTGTGTGTGTGTGTGTGTGTGTGTGTGTGTGTGTGTGTGTGTGTGTATAGCAGAGTAATTCGATGGTCAGTAAGAATGTGTCTGAAAGCAGTGGGGGGGTATTTTAGCATGTCAAAAGATATTTTTCAGCTTTTGTCTTATACGGAGAAGTGCGTGTGTGTGTGTGTGTGTATAAGTCTCTTTGTATGTTGATGTACGCGTGTGTATGTATTTGTGTATATATGTGTGTGTGTGTGTGTGGGGGTGGACCAGTATTTTTTTCCCCCTGGTAAAATGGTGTACATTATTCGATTTTTTCAGTAAAATCGGTTCTCTTAATAGAACATCAAAAATCTTAACAATAAAAGGTGTGAAATGATATTCACTATATATATATACACATACACATATTCACTACATATATATATATATATACATATATACATACATATATATGCACATATATTTTTTTGTATTGCACCATAGAGCATGTGTGTTTACGTGTGTCATTGTGTTTATATGTGGGTAGAGATGTGTGCTGATGTAGGTATGTATGTTGACGTGTGTATGTTGTGGGTTCGTCTTAGGGAGAAGTGTTTAGACGGGGTCCGTATTTGTTAATGAAGTAAGATTCCTTGCTGATGCGCTGGGTGTGGGTGGCATTATCTTTAAATTTGTAGAGGGGAAAGATTCTGAAGTTGGGATGATTTTGGACGGCACAGGTGTCAATGTGTTCACTCAGTGGTATTTTCCTGTATTCCCGTATTTTAATTTGGGATCTATGGACAGTCATGCGTTGGCGGAGGCTGTTTTTGGTCTGGCCTATGTATTGTTCTCGACAACCTGAACAAGTTAATACATATATTAGATTTTCCGATGCACATGTGAAATTGTGTTTTACTATAAAACGTTGTCCATCTTTGAAATAGAATTCCGAACCCTCTATTAGGTTGATGCAAATGCCACAGTTGGGTCTATCGCATTTTTTTACTGTGGGTTTCGTTGTTGTGGTTGGCAGTACTTTGGCATGTGTTAAGATGTTTTTCATTGACTTGGATTGTCTTTTGCTCTTTATGATATCGTGTGTTCGTAGAATTTGGTTCATTCTATGGTCCTTTTTCAATACAGGGATGTTCTGGAGGATGGTGTCAAAGGCCTCATTGTTGAGGGGGTTGTGTGTGGAGATGTATGGAAGAGCTTTTAGTTTTGGTTGATTTACTTTAGGGTGTCTAAGGTCCTGGGTACTGAGTTTTAGGGCACGTTGGATTCCATTGTCAATTAGTGATGCAGGGTAGTCCCTGCCTATGAGTGTGTCCTTTAGTTCTTGTAGCCGTAAGTAGCAGATGTTTTTATTGGAGACTATAGTACAGATTCTCTTGGCTAAGTTGTAGGGAATATTAATTTTAACGTGTCTAGGGTGGCAAGAGTTGAAGGGGAGATATTGCTTGGAGTCTGTGGGCTTGTAGTATATGTCTGTTTCTATTTTTTTGTTATGGATCTTAATGAGGATGTCGAGGAAGGGGAGTTGTTGATGGCTGTATTCCATCGTGAAGTTAATATTTGTGTTGAGCCCATTTATAAGGGTGTGAAATTCTTTAAGTTTTTCGATGTTTTCGTGCCAATATATATATATATATATATATATATATATATACGTGCAGGTAAAATTCCGTTATAACGAATACCATTATAATGAATTTTTCAGTAAAACGAACTTTTTTCAATCTCAGCCACAAGCTTATTAAAACAACAATAAAAGAATCTCTTTATAACCAAATTCATTACGAATATTTCAGTACAACGATCGAAAATTGAATCACAAGCAGCCAAAAGTCATTGCTACAACGAAAGAAGTAAATTTCAACGCACTCATTCTCGCAGAATTGTCATCCAACCAAAATACTTGAACACAAAAATGCTGCTTCAAATTCCCCACGTGGTATTTTTTCAGCTCAATCCAAAATGACTGATTTTTTTTTTCAAAACCGAATTGTTCATATGATTTTTCAACTGATTATTCTTAGATAACAATGCATGAATAAAAGTATATTTACGATTTGTGGTTCTTTCTTATTACTCATCATTTAAATTCGTTAATATTCCAAGTAGCAAATGAAAGAAAATTATTCAAAGAACATACCTGAAACACACACACACATACATTAATTCATACACACACACACACGCACACACACACACACACACACATACATTAATACATACATACACACACACACACACACATCATTACACACACATATACACACACACACACATAGATTAATACATACACACACACACATACAAGTACGCATATAATATTACTGGAATTCTATAAGAATCCAGCTTCTATAATTTTCGGCAAAGGCAGGGGAGCGTGTGGTCTTGATAAACATTAACAAACAGACTGTCGATCACTCTCCCTTTGTTTTTGCCGAAAATAAGTACTTTAAAACTCATAGTCTTCACAATGTTTTTAATTAAACATACAGTATATTGACAAATATACTATACATATGTATGCATCACTATTTCAGAGCACCAATACTAATATATAAATATATATATATATATATATATTTATATATATATATATATATATATATATATATATATATATATATATACATAATATATAAGATCAAAAGATGGTTAAATGAGTTCCATGTATTTTATTATGCGCATTTCAAAAACAAATATCATCATGCAATAACATTTGTGTTTTCATCAGATAAAATATGAGGACATGATATGAAGGTTAAAAACACTTGTGGATAGTGCAGTTTTAAATCAACATATGAAAAGTAGTTTTAGATTGATGTGTGATATTGGGGAAAAAAAATTTTGAGGGCCGTGGGGTGGAAAGGATGATTATCATAACATAAAATACATAGCTAAAAAATAATTTTAAGTTTTTAAGGGGTTTACGCAAGTTATAATATGACAGAAAAGAAACGCAAGAAACATGTTTGAACATATTTGAAATATATATTTATATTTTATTGCATGATGCAATCATATTGCAGGTATGTTTTCATACATTTATTGTTTAATTTTTAAATACGAGGCAATAACAAACACTCGATTTGTTTCGGTCGATCTCGCTATAAAGAATTTTTCGTAACAACGAATTTTTTTTTAAACCCCGTGAATTTCGTTAAAGGGAATTTGACTGTAATATTTCACGGCTAATATTTAGTCCGGCTATCTTAACTTTTACATTCTGCAATGATTTCCTATCCTGACAAATTTTCTATGAACGATGTAAGGAAAAAATAAAGGAATATAAAAGTAGTTACCCGGAACCAGCCTATAGTACACACACTTCCCCAAGATGCCACGTAACTGGTTTGAACCTAAGACCTGACAGCTATACTTGCAGCCACATATTTACATAATGGAAATATGGAAGGTTAGAATATTAGGAAACTTTCTATATATATTTATATATATATATATATATATATATATATATATATATATATAGAGAGAGAGAGAGAGAGAGAGAGAGAGAGAGAGAGAGAGAGAGAGAGACGGCGCGAAGAAGAGCATGAAACTTTGCACACACATACACACACACACGTACACACACATAATATGTATGTATATATACATATATATATATATATATATATATACATACACACACACATATATATATATATATATATATATATATATATATATATATATATATATATATATATATATATATATATATGTGAGTGTATATGTCTATATGTATATATATAAATATATATATATATATATGTGTGTGTGTGTGTATGTATATATATATATATATATATATATATATATATATATATATATATATATATATATATATATATATATATATATATATATATATATATATATATATGTATATATATATATATATATATATATATATATACATATATATATACATATATACATATATTTATAGGTCGAAGACTGAATTTTGGAGAACGAAGAATTACAATACAATATTTGAAGAGAAGCAAAAAGCACGTGAGAGTAGACGAGGTGGGAAGGTGTTGGTTATAATTGAGGTGGGGACGCGGAGATTTTTGGCAATCTACCAATATTTGAAGTTTGTTACAAAAGGTGAACATTGTCAACCAGACGAATGAGTCATTAGTTGACGTTCTTTCATATAAATCAATACAGTGGAAATTTAGAAAATTACACAGAACACAATAATGATTCCTGGCATAGGAAGAAGGCCAATTTTTCAATGAGAGAGCTATATTTCAATTACATTAACAATTTTATATTGCTGTTAACTTGTGGACGCTGGCTTAGCTCTGTGGTTAAAAAACTGTTTCGCAATCTTGAGGTGTTTGACTTCGATCACTTTACATCGAGGCTGTCGCAGTGGAGATTTCCGGCATTCTTGGCTTCCGGATCATATCCCTGTTCATTACGATAGGAGTAGAGTTGGTTCCGCGCAGGTGCAATCCCCACGATGGGGAGTGGCCTTTCCAGCGCGTCTGCCTCGTCCTCCTCTAGGGTAATGTCTTCACCAGTCTGGCCGCCGGCACCACGAGACAGACTGACCTTTAAATTTAATTTATGGTGGCGGCGTATGGATTTCATTTACATACATACATACATACATACATACATACATACATACATACAGACATACAGACATACATACATACATACATACATACAAAAATGTTGCATCTAATAACTGCATATACACAAGTACAGATACAAAGCACACATACAACTCAAAACATACACATCCACACATACAATAACATCCATACCTACACATGCATGCATGCAGACATGCAGACATATCTACCTAGTTGATGTTCTGTAAATTCCAATGAGAGAGTCTTGTAACTATGTTAGAAACCGACTCTCTATTGGCAAAAAATTGTGAAATTATAAAACCAGAAGAACATACATACACACGTACATACATACATACATTTGATAGTGTACCTCATGGGTGGATTGTTAAGGCTTTACAGTTAGCCAAAGTCCCACAACCACTGGTAGCTGCTGTTGAACGTCTGACCAAGAACTGGTACACCAATTTGATGCTTAGAGGTGAGAAGGAGCAGATTAAGACTGATAAGATACATTACCAGAAGGGCATCTTTCAGGGTGATAGCTTGTCAGTGCTACTCTTCGTTCTCTCACTAAATCCACTATCTTACCTACTCAGGAAACAAGGTGGACAAAGAAGTGGGCCCAGAAGTATCTCCCATCTTTTCTTTGTTGATGACCTGAAGTTGTATGGGCCAAATATCAATGACATCAAGAAACAATTGGACCTCATTACACAATTTTCAACAGACATCAAAATGAAATTTGGTAAGTCCAAGTGTGCATATTTGCAGTAAAACGTGGAAGGGCTGTGCTCTCCTCTAGAAATCTAGAGATGAACGGCCTGACAATAAAACCTCTACAGTAAGGTGACAACTACAGATATCTTGGGCAGGATGAGAATGTCAGATATGATGGATCCATAAATAAGGAGAGAACCAGAACTGAATACCTCAGAAGAGTAAAGAAAATATGGTCATCAGAACTGTCAACGTACAACAAATACATTGCCCACAATACTTATGCTGTGCCAATTCTAACGCCAACATTTGGCCTGCTGAACTGGTCATTGCAAGAACTAAGTGAGATGGATGTTAGAACTCGCAAACTTCTCAGTGTTACTGGGAACTTTAACATCAATGGTGATGTGGATAGGCTATACTTCTCACGCAAGGAAGGTGGCCGGGGTCTAAAATCCATATTAACATCATATGAGACCCGGATAGTAACACTGAAGCAACACCTGCAACAGGAAAAAGGTTGGCAACCATCTTGTCCAGGTTTATGAGCATGAAAAAAAATATATCATTAGAATAGCGACTGATCTGGAGGAGAGATATGGAATAAAGCCTGATATAAATCTCTCACCCAGAGAAATCGGAAGATCCTATTCAATGTTCAAACAAGATGAAAAAATTGACCAATTTACAGAGAAAGTTGTGCATGGATACTTGAGACGTAAAACACAGACCATAGAGGCGATAAACCACTCAAAAAGCATGGCATGGAGTTCCGACAGGTTTATGACATCACACCTTGAGGGATATCTCTATGCAATATAGGAACAAGAACTCCCTACCAAATATCTGCTGCACAAAAGGGGAGGGCCATCAGCTGACAATAAATGTAGGCTATGTAAAACAAAGATTGAGGATGTAAGCCACATTGTTGCCAGCTGCGAAAGAATGTCATCTCGCTACTACCTCCCCATGAGACACGATGGGATAGCTAGAACCATCTGGAACGCACTTCGGAAAACAAAATTAACAACAAACGAGGAGGAATATATTGAGACAGATGGCACTAAGGAATACTGGTGGAACTTGAAAATAAAAACTGCCACCAAATTAAAGCACAACCGGCCTGATATTGTTGTTTGGGACCACAAATTGAAAACGTGTTCTGTTGTGGAGATCAGCTGCCCACTTGATGTAAACGTTGTCAGAAAAATACAGGAGAAGGAGCACATCTACGGACCATTGATGAGGAGTTTACAAATCCAGTATCCAAGATACACCTTTAGCTTCATACCCATCATTATTGGAGCTACGGGTTATATACCAACCCCCTTGGACCAAAGTATGACTGAACTTGGATTTGCGGACAAAGAGCGCAGCTCACTAATTCATAGTCTACAAATGGCTGCGATAGCTGGCACCTTCAAAATTTGCTAAACATTCTTGCGATTCAAGGGATGACAATTTCTTTTCTTTTACAACCTTGCCACCAGGAAGGTGGCCGTTCAAATAAATATACTCGAAATTAAGAGAAAGAGATAACATACATACATACATGCATACATACATATCATACATACATTTCATACATTTCATACATACATAAGCTATATTCAATTTCATTAACACTTTTATACTGCTGTTAACTTATGGACGCTGGCCAAGCTCCCGCTTCTCAACCTTGGGTTCCTGAGTTCGATACCATTGCAATCTAAGGCAAATGTACTTACCATAGTCTAGGTTTGACACAAGCAATGTGAGTGAAATTTGTTTAATTGTGTGGATGTCCGTCAGATGGATTACACCTGTATTATAACCCCCCCCCCCCCCCCCCGACATAAACTAAATAACAATAACAACTACACAATGGTTTCTGATTTAGGCACAAGGACAACACTTGTTCGATTAAATGAACTCCAGTACATTACTGATACTTTATTTTACCGATGAAATGCAAAGCTAACCTCGGCGAGATTTGAATTTAAAGGTCCCACTTTGTCGCATATTGTGTCACGCTGATTCGACTTCTGGATTACATAAGGGGTACACGTGTTTATGAAATACACAGCATTACATGTTATAATTCATGATTCGGACGTTCCGTTGATCGAATAACTGAATGCTCATCGTCGAAACCGACGGAGGATGAGTCATTGCTATCAGCTAATTCCTTCCACAGCAATAGATTTAATGGCAAAACCATACCACGTGATATTTTTATACTGAGACTTCTATCTATAAAAATAAATGTGACTTTTTTTGTGCGTCTGTCTGCATGGCTCTCTGCCTGCACGCATAGTCCTGTAACTTCTAATGGAATTGCAAGGCGCTATATTGACATACGGCCTTTCTGGGGCATTTTTTTTAAAACCCAGGGGAGCCCATCTCTTCTCCAGGTCTGAATAGAGAGAGTGGGAGAATGGAAGTGAGAAAAATATATAGAGGAAGAATCGACCCTAGTACTAAACTGGTACCTTTTTTTATCGACCTCGAAAGAATGAAAGACAAAGATAGCCAAGGCGGGATTTTAACTCAGGGAGCAGAAAACCGCCGAAACGAATACTACAAAGCACTCTATCACTATCAGATGTTCTAAGGACTCGGCCAATCTGCCGCCCGGCATGGCTTCCTGTCATCAGGAAATATATATATATTATAATTGTTTCTACTTTTTGGCACAAGGCCAGCAATTAACCACAGTGTATTACTGGTACTTTATTTTATCGACCCCGTAAGGATGAAGGGCAAAGTTAACCTCGGCGGGATTTGAACTCAGAATGGCAAGGGCCGTAACTCTATACGTCAAAGCATGGCGTCCGACCCTCTACCGATACTGCCAATTCAATGAAGTGTTAAAGTAAATGGAGTGTAAAATTAAATATGTCGTTGCAAGTTCGTATCCTTCTCGCGACACGAAAAATATTTTGTCTTTTAACTGTAAGAGATTCGCACCACCACCTAGAATAGATGTTAAGAAGTATCCAAATTGGAATATCAACGAAAGTGCTGTGCTGGTCTGTTTCAATTATGCCTCTGCTTCATGCTGTTTTCATATCTAATCTTCGTCTGCATTGTATAGAAAATAAAGAAATAAATGCCGTTCTATTAAATTAATATATAAAAGGAACGATCGACTTTCGTCAAATTGGACCGACGAAACAATGTTTCCGTTGGTTTTTCCAATTGCTAATACTATCTATCGGTCGTAACTCCAGGTAGAAGGAGCAACGTGAAATAAAGTGTCTTGCTCAAGGACATAACGCATCGCCCTGTCCAGGAATCGAACTCACAACCTTACGATTGCGAATCCAATTCTCTAACCACTCAGCCACAAATTAATATATATATATATGAATTACCCCCTCTCATCCCTCTCTCTCTCCTACCATACAACCCTGAATTACCCCCCCCCCCCTGCATATTAACTCTCTAAAAAGGGAGAACATATCCAACCCCAGACTTCCATTTGCCTCCATCATGGATCAACCAAGCGCTCTTGCCATAATAACACTTTTTGAACTGCTTATCCTCAAGAACTATGCCTGTAAATAATATTATTCTTTCTTTCCCATTACCTTATCATGTTCCAGATCACCCTTTTTTTTCGTTTTTCTTTTTACTTCAAAAACCTTGTTTGTAAATAATATTATTCTTTCTTTCCCATTTCCTTAACATGTTCAACATCACCTTATCTTCTCTCCTACATGTTATACCAATACAAATTCCCCCCCCCCCCTTGATAATGCATAAAATGTTAAAACCGGTAATAGACAATTATTAAATATATAAATAAATAAATAAATAAATGCTATTGTTAATTAATAAATAAACTAATACCTTAACACTTCACACAATGTAAAATATTTTGTTTTAAACCATTTCTAACCCAGTAAAAAGAGAAAAAAATAAAGGAAAAAAAATATTTTTCTTCCTAATAATCAAATTTTTCTCCCTATTTACATATATATATATATATATATATATATATATAAATTTCGTATTTCTAAAGAAATACGGTTTTAGGAAGCCGTAGTTATGCAAACACCGGGGGGCTAACGCCCTCTGGTGTTGTCCAGCAGAAGCAAGGGGGACAACCATCTATGCATTTCAGGCTTGAGAGGCCTTCGCAGGATGGTCCCTCGCACCGCTTGCTACTGCTGGACTTGAAAATAGTCGAGAATATATAGTTTTCTCGTCTGTGTAAATGAGGTAATTAATCTAATTTGCATATGAAGCTGCATAAGTTGGCTCAACTTACAATAGAACAGAAATAAGATTTCGCTTCAAGCATAGCTTCAAACATAGCTTCTCGACTCTTTTCAAGTCCAGCAGTAGCAAGAGGTGGGAGAGACCGTCCTGACGAAGGCCAGTCAAGCCTGAAATGCATAGACGGTTGTCCCCCTTGCTTCTACTGGACACCACCAGAGGGCGTTAGGCCCCCCCCCCCCCATCCCGGTATTTGCATAGCTACGGCTTCCTAAAACCGTATTTCTTTAGAAATATGAAATTTCTATACATATTGTATAAAGCTACGCTTGAGGCGAAATCTTATTTCTTTTCATATATATACATACATATATATATATATATATATATATATATATATATATGTGTGT
>OZ024740.1:230213983-230223983 GCA_964016885.1 Eledone cirrhosa
AACTCCTGAGGGAGTCGTAGGGGCGCCATGTTAACATACCGTGTTTCTAGGATATTTATAAACCTGGCGAAGGCCATACCCTCTCAGAGCCTGAGTACAGCAGAGAAGAATACTGAGTAAGAGAAAGAAATTGAGAAAGGAATATAGAGGCAGTACTAGACTGGTACTTTTTTATCGACCTCGGATGGATGAACGGCAAAGTTGAGCTCGGCGGGATTTGAACTGAGATAACAGAGCCAGGACAAATTCTAACGACTTCAATATACACTATGAATATACACTAAGTTTATTCAGTCTTGTTGTGACTATTTTAAGCTGTGCTCTTGTCACAGTTATCTCAGCATCAAGGTAAGAGTGGTGGATGTATTTTATTGTGATCAGCACTGGCTTACATATGCTCAGGTATTGAGGTATGAAAGACGATGTCTTCTTAAAGATTTTGTAAACAAAGTTGAGAAGAAATTATCTTCCACACCTCAGCATCTGAACGTAAATAAGCGAATAATGACGAACTTTAACGATAGTGAAATACATCCACCGGTCTTTCTATGACTAAAAGTAGTCATGTCTATCATCATTGTGTCCTTTCTTTTTTAAAGATGATAGTGTGTGTTTTGAGAGAATTTGGCTGACATTACAAGCATGTTCAGCGACTGCGTTGGGGATCATTCGTAAAATCTCTTTCGTAGCGTCTCCTTCGTAGAGACTCCTTGGTAGGTCTCCTTCGCAAAGTCTCCTTCGTAGACTACTTCTTATAAACTCCTTCATAGAGAAACCTAGGTAAAATCTCCTTCGTAAAGACTTCTTCGTAGAGACTCCTTCATAAAGTCTCCTTAGTAAAGTTTCATTCGTAAAGTTTCCTTCGTAGCGTCCCTTTCGTAGTCTCCTTCGTAAAGTCTCCTTCGTAAAGTCTCCTTTGTAAAGACTCCTTTGTGAAGTCTCATTCGTAAAGTCTCCTTCGTAAAATCTCATTCGAAAAGACTCCTTCACAGAGTCTCCTTCGTAAAATCTCATTCGTAAAGTCTCCTTCGCAGGGGCTCCTTCGTAAGGACTCCTTCAAAGAGGCGCTTTCGTTGAGTTGCCCGACCAACAGTTGAAAGTATTGATTATATTTGGCTTATCTATGAAACGGGTGGTATTCTGACGAAATATTCTATCTAGAATGTGAAGACATCTGATAAATGTACCGTCTCCACATAGCTAGGAATATTTCTCTCGAGCTTTGTAAAGTGAACAATTACTCTTGTTATTGTTGTTGATGCTGATGTTGTTCTTCTTAGTCTTCTCCTCCTCCTTCTTCTACCTCCTCCTCCTCCTCCTCCTCCTCCCCATTCTTCTTCTTCTTCTTCTTCTCCGCCTCCCCCTTCTCCTCCTCATTCTTCTTTTCTGCTTTTCACCACCCCTCATCCTTCTTCTACCTCCTCCTCCTCCTCCTCATTCTTCTTCTTCTTCTTCTTCTTCTTCTTCTTCTTCTTCTTCTTCTTCTTCTTCATCTTTTCTTTTGCTTCTTGTTTAGGCATATGTCTCACTTGTCGAACCAAGTCGTCCCGGCCTTTAACATTCTATCTTACTGTATATCAACAACTACTTTAACTAACACGTTTTTTTCCTTTTCTTTTTAACGATAGAGTATGGTTTGTGGGGGAGATATGGCTACTAATTCTAACAAGTGGAGTAACGGCGTAGCAGCTTACTCATTGACGTGTGATAATAGCCAATAATCATTTAGGGATCACCACTAAAGGTTAAAGGGATTTTCTAAAGGCTTAAGAATGTCTAAGGAACGTGATTGTTTGGATAACATACGTCTGTTATCTCTAGAAGCTGTGTAATATGACGGCTTCAGCCTGGTGACGTCCGTCGCTCCCATGTCAATAATTGGTGCAGGCTGATTGTTGTTTTGCAGGGAGGGTTAGAGTATGGTTTAAAGGGCGTGTTAGGATTTTAATTTATATCTCGTGCAATATCTGTCTGGTGGGTAGGTGGTGGTTGATTGTAAGATTAGAGTTTATGTTTACTTGAGATCGCAGATAACAAGGGCTTGGTATAGATTTGTTTCGTTCAAGTTAAGGTAATTGATGGTCATAATTATATATATATATATATATATATATATATATATATATATATATATATATGCGTGTGTGTGTGTGTGTGTGTGTGTGTGTGTGTGTGTGTTGGGAGAGAGAGAGAGAGAGAGAGAGAGAGAGAGAGAGAGAGAGAGAGAGAGAGACAGAAATCATCAGGAATCTCCTGATGATTTAATGCAAATGAAACAGTTCTAGTCCCGTAGAGGTCATTTCCATATGTATAATAAAGATGCCTTACTCTACCAATATATTGAGTACCCTTTTTAATTGTGGTAACCCCCACCCCACCCGCGCAACTCGATATAACTCACTCATCTACAGATTATATATATATATATATATATATATATATATATATATATATATGTATGTAACTGAAAACATACCCCTTTCTGTGTTTTCTTCTCTATATACTGTATTATGAAGAGCCCAGAAATTATTCCTTGAACACATAAAATAACAGAGGATTAACTTCATTTGATATGTATATAAATATATATATATATATATATATATATATATATATATAATAAGTTCATTCTGTCATTACCACAGCAGAGCTCCGACGAGCTTTTGATTCCAGAGTCGAGCTAGATTGATACAGATCGAATCGTGAGCTGATCGATAGCAAAACGACGCGCGTCACTGCTCAATAAACGTAACTCTGCTTAGTTCTACACCTCTACATCGATTGGAAACTACGCATCGAGTGCTCGCTCTGGTGAAGCTACTGTAACTGGACATTAAATTCCCTATATATATATATATATATTCGTAAGAAATATTCTTCCAAATTGAAACAGTGCTCGTCCTGTAGAAGTCATTTCTATAAAAAGAAATTAAAATCGTTAGACGCTACGAACGTTTTGAGAACCTCTTTTAACTGTGGTCACCTCCCGATATACATCGGGAATTCGCTTATTATGTGTGTGTGTGTGTGTGTGTGTGTGTGTGTGTGTGTGTGTGTGTGTGTGTGTGTGTGTGTACGCACGTTGACGCACCATAACAGAATGTTTAAGAAACTCGCTTCGGTATCATAAGTGCTGCGCAGGATGTGGCAGAAAATATCCAAAGATTTAATTCAAATTTTTCTAAGACTATTTCTGGTAGATAGATCGTTGTGAAAATTTGCAGTATAGAGTAAAGACTTTAATGTTTAATATGATGTAGTCATAATGATGTTTTGTACTTTTCGAGACTGTGGTTATATGCAGTACAGGACGTTAAGAGTTAATGAATCGAGTGGAGGATGCGGTGACAATATTTTATTCTGGGGGGATATTTCGTGTTCGGAGATACAGAAGACAGATTGTCAAGAAAGAGAAAGGCACATGGCAAAGGAAGACACGTAGACTGAATATTTTATACACACACACACACATGCAGAGGGAGAGAGAGTGGGGAGAAACGCATAGAATAACCTTCACATAAAAAGACAGAAGTTATGTAACCAAGGTTTGTGAGCGAAATTGGGTAGATGAAAACTGTTTGTAAGCCCGTCAGATGGAGTAATTGAACAGTAATTCAAAAGGCCAGCCCCCTGGAAATTACGTTATGGCTACACGTGTCTGTGACATACCTAGTTACTTACTTGTTAATTTCATGAATTGGCTGATCCGATGATTGTTGCCATATTACTAATGAAATACATATCAAGAATTTGGAAGGATTTAGTAACTTATTTAACTTTCTCATTTTTAAGCTGATGTTTGGAATATAAGTTAACAAAAGTTCTTATATAAACGTATAATTGTTTCTACTTTTGGCACAAGGCCAGCAATTACTGGTACTTTATTTTATCGACCCCACAGGGATGAAAGACAAAGTTAACCTCGACAGGATTTGAACTCATAATGTAAAGGGCCATAACTCTATGCTGCAAAGCATGGTATCTAACGCTCTACCGATACTACCAATCCACAGGTATAATGGAGGATATTTAGATAAATATAAATATTTTTAAATAAACAGCTTTGTATATTAAAACCAAATGCGGTCAGTCTTTATCAAATGAATATCTTATCAAGGTTAATACTGTCTTTATATTTGATACTGGGTCTATATAGAATTATAATATCTCAGTGTTTCCAAAAATGGGTTCCGATGAACCCCGGAGTTCTGTGAACGAGATAAGACGCCTTTTAACAACATTTTATTAAATATATATTGTATGTTGTTGTTTTTTTATGTGAGTAAATTATCTCAAAAGCAAAGTTTTGTTTCATTTAATGTATTATTAAGATATGGATGGTAGGAAATAATCCATAAAAAACAAGTGTGGATTCCGATATTTTCGGGAAATCGCATAAGAATTCCGTGGAAAAATAATTTGGAAAACCACTGCATTATGCAAAGTATTCAACCATTTTTAAGATGGTAGTGGCAGTTGATAAAGCGGCTAATTGGTAGAATCGTTAGAACATCGGATAGAATGCTTTAAGGTATACTTTTCGGCTCTTTGAGTTCAAATCCCACCAAGGTCAACATTGCCTTTCATCAATTCGAGGGCGATAAAAAAAGTATCAGTTTAGTACTGGGGTCGATTCTTCCTCTATATCACTTTTTCACTTCTATTCTCTCACTTTATCTTTCTCCGGAAATCTGCTGTACTCAGACCTGGAGAGATGAGCTCCGCTATGTTTTAAAAGATACCCTAGAAGGGCCGTGTGTCAATACGATGGCCCTACGACTCCCTCAGTAGTTACGGGAGCATGCATGCATGCAGTGTGTCATTCGAGTGAGAGATGTAAACTTGGGAAAAGGAACGGTTGTTAACGTAGATTACATTGATATTATTTCACTTCTGTCCACCAATACAATCCTACACACTGTTTACATTTATCGCATATTTCTTACTGAATCAAATGTTTCTTCTATTCGTAGTTCACATCTAAACTGTGTGTAACAAGTGCTTCAGACATGTCATAAAAAAAATCTTAATAAAGAGTCTATTCAGAGAAGTTAAAAATAAACAGATGATTTTTTTCCAGCATCAGACGGGAGGAGTTCAAGGCTTGCTAGCATTGACATGAAACACTGTTGTATATAATTATTTATCTGTTTGGGAACACACAGGTCTATACATGAATATACAATGACAACCTGTATTCTCCAGGGGTGACCGCTTGCAATATATGTCATAACTTTACATCAGTTTTTTTTCTTTTTTTACCGAAGAAGAATCGCACCATGTTAGTGAAAATGTATGTCATAGACAGTCTCAGCTGAAAACAATTTAAGAAGAAGGGTCTCCCTTGATCAAGTTTATGTAAATATCATAAAAATATTTGTATTAGTAAACAGTAATCAAAAATAATTTTATTTTTTAACCCTTTTGATACCAAACTGCCTGCAACCATCACCGGTTCTATCATACAAAACTGTTCTTTCGTCATAATTTTATACAAGAACCATTGTTATGTTCCTATCATCATAAAAATACATGTATTAGGAAAAAGCAATCAAAAATAATTTTAGTTCTATATAGTGTGTCTATATGGTGTGTCATTTTGTTAACCCTTTAGATAACTATCACTGGTTCGTCATAATTTTATACAGGAAGCTTTGTTAAGGTATGTTTCAAACACCAACTTATTAATGAAAAAATTAGATATTTACCAACTTATTAATGAGAAAATTAAATATTTCACCAAATCTCGTCAAATCTTTGAAGAATTTCAAAATAATTTGAATATCATACGAATTTCAAAATAATTTGAAAATCATAGGCAGAAATATGGTCTCCAAATGGTTAGCAGAGCAGAATAAGAAGAGGAAGGAAAGCGCTTATGACTTTATGAATTATTCTCATATTGGAGACAAGACCCGAATGCTTGTTAAAGAGTAGACTTAGCTAAAGGTACCCCAGTCCATGTGGTTGTTTTAAACTGAGTGACGGATTAGACCACGAGCAAGATGGCTGGATAACATTCATGAGCTCGGTTGGTCTCGCTTGGAAATGGTTACTTCTGACAGGACCATCTAGAAGGAGTGTTTGAAGATTCTGTCCCCACGACCCTTTCAAAAGAAGAAAAAGAAGAAAAATTCCAGAAGCTATCCAAACGACTATCATTGCTCAAATTATCGACTTCCGATTCAAAAGCTTCAAGAAGTGAAAGTTCTGAATGTAGGTAAATTGATAGATCGATATAGATAGTGAGGTAGATAACGGAAACGTCGATAAAGACATGGTCTTTTACGAGATGTTTTCTTTTCTATTTATTTTTCTTCTTTTGTATTTAGGAAGTTCTTTATCCAATATAATAATAGAAACTTCTACTAAAATAATTTATCGTAATTCTATATGTTTCCACCGTCTCCTATTAAATGACATATAAAATGGATTAGTCGTTTTGTTATGTTAGGAGGGACGTTAACATTAGAACATTAGACATTCCTCTGCTTGATCTCTCGCTAGAAACCTTGCTACTACATTTCCGCCTTATTTCACTAATTTCTCTGCCAAGATGTGTTTTTAGAAAGGCGATGCAATAATTTCACGGATGTCTTTCTTCCTCTGTCCTACATCCTAAATTTATCGATAACAGATATAGCAACTAAGAAAATGTCTGAATTGTTTCATTGATTTGTCTAGTCCAAATACTACTCAAGTGATTTTATTTTTTATCAATATATCAGTCTTTCTTGCACATTAGTCGCCATTCAACAAGTCAGCAAGTAATTGCTCGAAGATTACCATTATCAAGAACTATCCTTAATTTCTTCCTGCCCTCGTCTCGTCATTTCATTTTTAGTTTTTATTTAGAAAAAGAACTCATTTCCTCATTTCCTTCGGTTCCGCTTTTCCTGATCAATTTTGTCTATGACGATTCTACAGTTTTCTATAACTGTTTTTATTTTATTTTATTTATTTATTTATTTTCCTTCCGGAAGCTTGGTCATTCTTTGAGTAGTACTTAACTCTAAGTAATTAACCCAAGAATCTGCACTTCGGTATTAGAAACAACACCCAGTGTCACAGAAAGCCAGATGTATGTGAATATATATACATTCACATATATATTCATATATATATATATATATATATATATATATATATATAACGAAGGAAATGTGGTAAGGAACCAGGTGGACCATAACGCACCAAAGTACTCAATACTTAGGTTAGTAGAGTGGGGTCTTACTTGTTCCTATATATATATATATATATATATATTCACATCTATATATATATATATATATATATATATATATATATATATATTCACATCTATATATATATATATATATATATATATATATATATATTCATTAGTTAAGCAAAACAAGACCACAAATTTCACAAGGAAGACATTATTAAAAGATTGTCAACATATTTAGTTTGATGTAAGGAATGTAGAGAATAATAATAATAATAATATTAATAATAATAATGCCCGTTTACAATTGTTTCGCTACTCCGTATAATATTTCTGGATCAGATGACTATGTATCATAATTGATCTGATTCAGTTGAAAATAATTAACATATTTTAAAAAACAGAGTGGCTCATCGGAACTCAAAGGAATATAAATTAAAATAATGTTACATAATATAATGTTCCATATATTAGTTTTTACTATTGTGCCTTTGTTTCATCAGCTGTCAGCCATAATCAAGCAGTACTCATCTGTCGAGGCTGCATTGTGTGAGATCTGCCTATGGGTCAATCATAGGCAGATCTCACACAATGCAGCCGCTAATGAATATTTACAGCTCTGCGCACCTAACCTCTACATGAACCCAGCCACCTAGCTGCTTTCTACTGCATATTGCACATTGAGCACATGCCTTTACGCTTTGGCTTCTAACTAACTCACCAATCTTTCCTCTCATATCTCTTCTACTATCTCAATCTCTCTCTTTAAGATTGGTTACTCTTGAACTGTGTATATATATATATATATATATATATATATATATATATATATATATATAGTGTATCTGATTCAGGCAAAGTGTATGTATTAAGAAAAACAATGAAGTTTCGTTTACACATATTTAGGTTTTTATTGTGTATCGACCTGTTACGTGCGTTTCGCAGAGGAATGGTTCAAGGTTGGCCATAGAATTTGTGGACCTGACTCCAGCATTCTTCACTAATTCAACAAAAGCAGTGTCATTCGAAAGCTAGATTTTGGAATAAATTGAAAGCAACATACATGTTAGTGTCACCCGTCATTTTATTTCTTGTCCTAATATTTCGAGTCTAAAAACCCTTTGTCAGAAAGCTACAGGCGAAACTAGCTCGGGGTGTGTATTTTTGTTGTTATAGACTCGCCATTTTCTCGCATATTTTCAAAAGTATTTGGTTTTCTACGCTTACTAATGCACATTGCTGCATATCAACTTCGTGCTTCTCTCAGCAATACCTGAGAAAGTACAGAGAGGCGGAGATGCATTACTGAGGAGGTTTTAATAAAGTCGAAACATATCCATAGTAGTCAGAAAAAGATTGTCTACTTTCTTCCCATTAAAAGAATAGTAGCTTACAACTGTTTATAGGCTGTGCAAGGTCGGACATAACTATTTTGATCTCCCTAATTTGCATACAGATACATGAGTTGGTGATGTGTATCAATTATTTATTTAACAATTGCACGGCAGTTTTCTTCTAGAATAATTTGAAATATAATGTAACAATGGCATTACATGTGTGTGTATGTATGTGTGTGTGTGTGTGTGTGTGTGTGTGTGTGTGTGTGTGTGTGTGTGTGTGTGTGTGTGTGTGTGTGTGTGTGTGTGTGTGTGTGTGTGTGTGTGTGTGTGTGTGTGTGTGTGTGTGTGTGTGTGTGTGTGTGTGTGTGTGTGTTAGAGAGAGAGAGAAAGAGAGAATGTAATCCAAAGAATAAAAAGGCCATTCATACAATAAAAAATTCAATACATTTTAAAATATAGAGCAAACGTCTGTTATTTTCATAAAGCCTTTCTTATGTACCAACGATTTAAATCTAACGACTTTCTTCAAGAGTTGGTGTGGAGTACAACAACAAAAAATCTACTAGAATTTTATGTATGTATTTATGTTTGTGTGTTCCTTAAATTTAGTGAAAGTAGTCTATTGAGGCGCAAAATATTTCAAATAATGTAATTTAACTCAAAACATTTTGCCTAAAGTAATTTTCAATATATTTCTCGAACAAAGATATTCTGAACAGAAGAATATTTTTCTTGTAGGAATCAGTACAGAAAATATATTTGCAATCATTAACAGAAGAAACACAATAAAAAGAAGGGTTTACATGTACAGATACATACATATACAAGGACAAGACTCTGACATATGCATACCAAACTGGCAAAATCTAATCACGAAGACACACACAGACACACAGACACACACACACACACACTCATATTAATATATATATATATATATATATATATATATATATATATATATATAGTGTAGATAGTACGGTGAAACACTGGCGTTGATACCAAATCAAGCTCTATGTGCAGGCAGACTGTATATAATAGAAAAAACGAGGAAGTTTCGTTTACATATGAAAAATATTTATTGCGTATCGACCTGTTACGCGCGTTTCGCAGAGGATTGGCTCAAGGTGACCCATAGGCGTTATGGACCCGACTCCAGTATCGATCTGTTACTTAGACTGGTGATGTGTGTGTGTGCGTGTGTTTCATATTGTGTATGTGTCATGTAAATATATCTGTGTATGTCTGTTGTATGTTTTGAATCTCTCTTTCTCTCTATATATATATGTATGTACGTATATATCTATCTATATATCTATATCTATATATATATATGTGTGTATATATATATATATATATAGAGAGAGAGAGAGAGAGAGATTAATAGATATATATATAGATAGATAGATAGATAGATAGATAGATAGATAGATAGATAGATATGTTTCTTTATTGGCCACAGGGGCACAAA
>OZ024740.1:230231483-230233983 GCA_964016885.1 Eledone cirrhosa
GTGGTGTCTCTGTGACAGAAACAATGTTGGTTGTTGTGACAAAAGAACTGGAATAGAGTCGGGGACAAATTCCTCAAATTGCTCGTCGCCAATTCCACATTAGTACAACACACACACATACATGTACATGTACATACATGTGTATGTGTGAGTGTGTCTCTGTGTGTGTGTGTCTATGTGTGTGTCTTTGAGCGCGTGCGTGTGTCTGTGTGCATGTATGTGTATGTGTTAGTGTGTGTGCGTGTGTGTGTCTATGTGTGTGTCTTTGAGTGCGTGCGTGTGTCTGTGTGCATGTATGTGTATGTGTTAGTGTGTGTGTGTGTATCTATGTGTGTGTTTTTGAGTGCGTGCGTGTTTGTGTGCATGTATGTGTATGTGTTAGTGTGTGTGTGTGTGTCTATGTGTGTGTCTTTGAGTGCGTGCGTGTGTCTGTGTGCATGTATGTGTATGTGTGTGTGTGTGTGTGTGTGTGTCTATGTGTGTGTTTTTTAGTGCGTGCGTGTTTGTGTGCATGTATGTGTATGTGTTAGTGTGTGTGTGTGTGTGTGTCTATGTGTGTGTCTTTGAGTGCGTGCGTGTTTGTGTGTATGTATGTATATGTGTTAGTGTGTGTGTGTGTGTCTATGTGTGTGTTTTTTAGTGCGTGCGTGTTTGTGTGCATGTATGTATATGTGTTAGTGTGTGTGTGTGTATCTATGTGTGTGTGTTTTAGTGCGTGTTTGTGTGCATGTATGTGTGTGTGTGTGTGTGTGTCTATGTGTGTGTCTATGTGTGTGTCTTTGAGTGCGTGCGTGTGTCTGTGTGCATGTATGTGTATGTGTTAGTGTGTGTGTCTATATGTGTGTTTTTTAGTGCGTGCGTGTTTGTGTGCATGTATGTATATGTGTTAGTGTGTGTGTCTATGTGTGTGTCTTTGAGTGCGTGCGTGTGTCTGTGTTCATGTATGTGTATGTGTTAGTGTGTGTGTGTGTGTGTCTATGTGTGTGTTTTTGAGTGTTTGCGTGTTTGTGTGCATGTATGTGTATGTGTTAGTGTGTGTGTGTGTGTGTCTATGTGTGTGTTTTTGAGTGTTTGCGTGTTTGTGTGCATGTATGTGTAGGTATCTTTGTGTGCGTTTGTATGTATGTGTCTTTGTGTGTGTTTGTGTGCATGTATGTGTATGTGTTTTTGTGTGTATGTATCTTTGTGTGTATGTACGTAAATGTGTATGTATCCTTGTGTGCATGTACGTAAATGTGTATGTGTTTATGTGTGCATGTGTATTTGTGTGCGTCTTTGTGTATGTGTCTGTGCGCATTTGTAGCATGCCTGTGTATGTATATGTGTCTACGTGCGTGTTTGTGTGTGGTTGACTAGAAGTGACTTTGCTTGTATGTGTCTATGTGTATGTGTGTGTGTGGAAATGTGTGTGCATGTATGTGTGAGTGTCTATTTGTGTGTGATTGTGTGGAAATGAGTGTGCATGTATGTGTGTTGTATGTATACTGTATTTATGTGTATGTATGCTGTGTGTGTGTGTGTGTTTGTATGCATGTGTACTGTGTATATGTGCTGTATGTTTGTGTATGTGTACTGTGTGAGTGTATATACATATATATATGTGTGTGCAGTGTAAGTGTACTATGTGTGTGTGTATGTGTGTCGTTGTGTGTCTGTGTGTGTTATTGTGTGAATGTACTGTGTGTCTCTGTGAATGTGTATATATATATATATATATGTGTGCTGTGTACATGTACTATGTGTGTATATGTAGTGTGTGTTTGTGTGTTTGTTTGTGTGTGTGTATGTAGTGTGTGTTTGTGTGTGTATGCAGTGTGTGTTTGTGTGTGTATGTAGTGTGTGTTTGTGTGTGTATGTAGTGTGTGTTTGTGTGTTTGTTTGTGTGTGTGTTTGTGTGTGTATGCAGTGTGTGTTTGTGTATGTATGTAGTGTGTGTATGTGTGTGTATGTAGTGTGTGTTTGTGTGTTTGTTTGTGTGTTTGTGTGTTTGTTTGTGTGTGTGTATGTAGTGTGTGTTTGTGTGTGTATGCAGTGTGTGTTTGTGTGTGTATGTAGTGTGTGTATGTGTGTGTATGTAGTGTGTGGTTGTGTGTGTATGTGTGTGTATGTAGTGTGTATGTAGTGTGTGTCTGTAGTGTGTATGTAGTGTGTGTCTGTAGTGTGTATGTAGTGTGTGTGTATGTAGTGTGTGTATGTAGTGTGTGTATGTGTGTATGTGTGTGTATGTAGTGTGTATGTAGTGTGTGTGTGTGTGTGGACAGAAGCTTCACAAGACTTCTGTTCCTGGTGAGTCGTCTGGAATGTCTGCTCCCCTACACCGTCCCTTAAACACCTCAACATCGACAATGAAGAAGACAGGCGGGCAGACAGATGGTGGTGGGGGGAGGGGGAGAAAGAAAGAAAGAAAGAAAGAAAAGTGCGAGAGTGAGAGAAAGAATAACTGAATGAATGAAAATAAAGGGAAAAAAATGAGTGATGAGAGAAAGTGAAAGTAAGACAG
>OZ024740.1:230243983-230248983 GCA_964016885.1 Eledone cirrhosa
TTTCCCTACATACATGGGAAAAAGGACACAAAAAATAAAAATAAAAAATATACCCCCAAACATTAACATCTGGTGGATCTTGGCTGGCTTCATAGAGCCAGAAACTGATATGATTCTTTCGATACGAAAGTCTATTCGACAAAGGTGGGCGGGTACTGATTTGGAGATTCTGTTGCAAATGAGGCCGGAGAGAATCTCCAAAATACCCGAAAGAGTCGTCATCGATGATAACAACAAAATAAACATTTCGGTAGAAGGACGAACATTTCATTGCTTTCGCTGTGGTAGCACAGCACACCTAAAAGTCTCTGGTCCTTCACAAACACACAACAACATCATTAAAAAAACACTATTACCAACACCAACACCAAAACAACCACCACCACCACAAGTACAACGACAGTCGAAACGAGCAACCACACCAAAACAAACAGACACTCAACCAAAAACAACAGAAAAAAACAGAGACACACCCCTGAAGAACACAGCCCCAACCCATCCCACTCCATCAAACACTACCACAAACACACACGCCGAAACACCACCACCACACAAAATACCCCTACCCCACACACCTGACGATGATTATTCATCGACTGATGAAGCTGCTTCTGCTTCTTTAAGTGAAGAAGAGGGAGAGCCGCGGAAATCTAAAAAACAAAAAAAGAGACACCACAAAACCCCCAAAACTCCAATCACCAACACCAACACACAACCACAGACACAAAAAACAACACAAACAGCACCACAGTCAAACATCCCCCTACGAGCAAAACCAACACCAACACCACCCCAAACACAAGCACCCACCATAAAAAGAAAACTCCCGGACGAACAACAAACTAAAACAACACAACAAAAACACAAACAACAATACGCATACATCAACACAAACAACAAGAATTTGATGGAGGTCATTTCCCAAAACCCCAAGGTGGAGACGGAGGGCAAAACTTTCGTCAAGGCAGAATCGTCTCTACACCTTAAACTTATAAGGGTTTCTATGGAAACCTATAATGACCTAAAAAATAAATTTTCACAGGACGTGGGCAAACCCTGCCAGAAACCCATCAACCGCGTCCTGTTAAAATGTTTCCCCACTCCACCCAACACCCCATCCAGCACCCAAATGGAGATTGAACAACCGGTTCTCCAGGAAACGAAAAGGTAAGTGCACCTATCGCCCTTTTTCTCCAACTCTTCTTCATCAACATGGCTAGTTTACGAGTTGGAAGCGTGAATGTGCGTGGCCTAGGGATGCCGTGGAAACAGGGCCAACTTTTAAACGACCTTAGGTCACACAGTATGGATGTGATAGCCATCACTGAGTCCAGGATCCACAACAGGCAGCAACTAACCCCCATCTTCGACGACTTTGAGATCTACGCATCTCTCTGTCAGCCAAGAGGTGGGGTGTAGTGGTTGTCATGTTTCGGAAGAACCTGGACGTCGAAGTACAGCAAGTACACTTAGACCCGGAGGGTAGACTGGTAGTCCTAGACGTGAACAGTATTGGAGGTGGAGCCTTCAGACTGGTGGCCGTTTATGCCCCAACCGGGCAATCGCAATCACAGCCAGACTTCTTTAAGCGTCTAGAGTCCTTTCTGCGAACGTCTCGCTCCTTACTTTTAGTGGGGGACTGGAATGGTATCCTAGATGCACGATGGGACTATGTGGGAGCATGTCCCAGTAGAGCGGGGTGCAACAGCCTCAAAACTTTAATCGGCCAATTCCAACTGGCCGATAGGTATCGACTGGTTTTCCCGACTGCATCACAGTGGACGTGGGCAAACCGCAGCGGGACATCTAGATCGTATTTAGATAGGTTCTTCATTAGAGAAAGGGACAAGGAGATGTTAAGATGTCCACGAATGCACATGGTTGCCTATTCAGATCACAAGTTAGTCGTCTGCTTAGTCAACCGTGATAGAATACATAGACAGGGACCCGGATACTGGAAGCTGAACGTGTCGTTGCCAGCACGTAAAGCTTACAGTGAACGGATAAGTAGACTAGTCAAGCAACAGTTAACGGGAGCCATCGTCAACAATAGATGGTGGTACTCTCTCAAGAAAGCAATTAGAATAGAATCGATAGGGTATAGCCTTAGAGAAAAACAGAATAGAAAGAGAACTAGTAGACAAGGTAGAGGAGGCACTTAGAAGTGGCAACGCGGCTAGAGTGCTAGCGTCGAAAACGGCACTGGACCAATTCTTCGATGCGAAACACGAAGGCTGCGTGGTCAGAAGCAAAACACGTGCTCTAGGAAACGAAGGAGCGAAAGCTGTCAGCTGGGCCCGAGTGGCGGAGGTAAAAAGTGGCAACAAGTCCACGATTCGGTCTTTGAAAGACCAAAACGGACGCGTGCTACTTGACCCCAAGCAAATGTACGCGGCCTTTCAGCGGCACTTTGCGCGACTGTTTGAGCAGAACGACGGTGAGCCGAACGGGGTAATCGACTTTAGTTGATACCTCGACGGACTGCCGCGTCTCTCGAACACGGACGCCGAGTTCTGCGAAAGACCGATCACGGACACTGAGATACGGGACGCTCTGGGGCGCTGTGGGAAATGCAAGTCACCCAGTCTAGATGGTCTACCCTACGAGTTTTACATAGGCATGCCGGACTTGTTCTCTGGCGTCCTCGAAGCCGTCTACTGCAATTGGCAGCAGAACGGGTAAATTCCCAATTCTGCAGGCAGGGGCGTAGTAACGCTAATCAGAAGAGACGAGAACAAGGGGGACGAAATTAACAACTTCAGGCCCATAACTCTGCTCAACACAGAGTTAAAGATTTTGGCCAAGGTGCTAGCGACGAGGTTGGCGCTTGTCGTCGAGAACCTGGTAGGGAAAGCGCAAGCGTGTGCAATCCCGACCAGGTCCATACACGACAACCTCCACCTCATGCGATACATCATAGAGAGGGTGGGTAGTAAACCCGGCTTCGGTGGAGCTCTGATCAACTTGGATCAGTCTAAGGCATTCGATAGGGTCGACCATCGATACTTGGAAGCGGTTCTCAAGGCGGCCGGTTTCGGTCCCGTGTTCAGAGGATGGACCGAGGCGATGCACACCAGCATCTGCTCGAGGGTCAAGGTGAACGGCTACTTATCGGAGCCGTTCGCAATCACGCGTTCCATTCGCCAGGGGTGCCCTCTCTCCTCCATTCTGTATGTATTGACTCTAGAGCCACTACTGCGGAAATTGGAGCTGTTGCAGGGCATCCCTCTATAACCTGGACTGCGCAAAGCGGCGTCGGCTTATGCCGACGACGTGACGGTAATGGTGTCGAGCACCACGGAAATCGGGGTGATCGGCAACTTACTGAAAGAATACGAATAGCTGACGGGAGCAAAACTATACCCGGACATGTCTGTCGGTTTGCAACTCGGTACGTGGAGAGGCAAACCGATGATGTCCGACAGCGTCGTTGGACGCTGGACGGACGGACCGATGAAATTAGTCGGGGTCTGGTTCGGTCCAGACCTCCAGGTGGAGAAAAACTGGAACGAGGTCACGGCCAAGGTGTTTGCACTCACTCAGAAGTGGGCAGAGTGCAAACTGTCCTTGAAAGGTCGAGCGGAGGTGGCGAACACTTTCATAGCGTCCGTCATCTACTACCGCTTGACTGTCGTGCCTTGTCCCCGTGAACACCTCGCCAAGATGGAACGCATGCTCTTCCAGTTTCTGTGGAAGAGGCAGGCTCCGCTGGTGAGGAGATCCGTCTGCTGTCAGCACCCTTCCAACGGAGGGCTGGGAATGCCGTGGCTTGTGATACGCAAACATGCGCTGAGGCTGCGGCATATACAGGTATTCCTCACCGACCCCCAACCGGTGTGAGCACCGTTTGTGAGTCAGGCTTTGCCACAGCTCGTCTCGCTGACGGAGCTGCAGTCCTGGGTGAAGAAAAGACCGAAAACGATGGGCGCCTGGCACATTGAATGCGCTCAGGCACTCACAGTCCTCTGGCAAGCGGGCGCAGCAATCCGTGGAGACTCCACTTCGACATTCTATAGAGGGATTGTACGTTACAAGGGCGACGACGTGCTCGGAGAGACTCTGGGCGTTGAAGACGATGAGCTCACCAGTCTGTTTGGTAGGACTTTCCGCCCGGGACCTATGGACAACTTCCAGATGTCCCTGGCCTGGCAGTGCTACCGAGGAGCTCTACCGGTTGGTGACAAGATCTACAGGCACGGACGCCCCGGCAGGGATCCTTCCAAGAGGACGTGTCTAAGATGCGCGCAGTACATTGAAACAGTCCTGCACGCAATTGTACACTGCCCGGGCGTAACCGACCTGTGGAATTATGCAGAACAACTGCTTTCGTGTATGGGACAAATCCAGTTGACTGCCGAATCCAGAGTAAGGATCAAACCGCCAGCCTCTTTAAAAAACGAAAGAGAGGCGGTTTTCCTCTGTACAGTTGCTATGGTGAAAGAATTTATATGGTGGACGAGATTGAGAGGACTGAGGACAGATGCCTTTCTCTCCGGACAACAATTGATTCCCTTCTTTAAGTATCACTTTAGAAGGAGAATCAGAGTGGAGAGAGAGGCACTGCGCCCCAGTATATTTACTGAAAGGTGGGTGAATGAAGCGAAAATGGCCCGAGTGATTGGGCCTTCTCTGTTTATAAGCCTGTAGGTTAAAGAAGAGAGCAAAAGGAAGAAAGGGGCACTTGCACAACATGCTCCTGGAGTTGAGGGTTGTTCTATCGACGGGGTATTAAACAACCCATTTGTGGTGCTTCCTCTCTATTGGAGATTTCGATTGTTGTAATTGTTTGTTTTTATATTTTTTACACGACTGTATGTAAAATCTCCGGCATGTCTTTGTATTGTTCCCTTTTCTTGTGCGTCCTTGTGGCAAATAAAGAAATATATCTATCTATCTATCTATCTATCTTTTGTTATATTTTATTTTATTTTTATATATTGTTATTGCCTCCTCCTTATTGAGGACGCCTTGTTTTGTAAACTCCGCCCATTGTACTTGTG
>OZ024740.1:230253983-230267298 GCA_964016885.1 Eledone cirrhosa
AACTGCAGCAATAGCAGCAGTACTGTCACTAGCAGCAACTGCAGCAGCAACTGCAGCAACAACAGCAGCAACAGCAGTACTGTCACTAGCAGCAACTGCAGCAACAGCAACAGCAGCAGCAGTACTGTCACAAACAACAACAACAGCAGCAACAGCAGCAACAACAGTAGCAGTACTGTCACAAACAACAATAATAGCAGCAACTGCAGCAACAACAGCAGCAACAGCAGCAGCAGTACTGCCACAAACAACAACAACAACAACAACAGCAACAACAACAGCAACAACAACAACAACAGCAACAACAACAGCAACAACAGCAACAACAGCAGCAACAACAGCAGCAGTACTGCCACAAACAACAACAACAGCAACAACAACAGCAACAACAGCAACAACAGCAGCAACAACAGCAACAACAGCAACAACAGCAGCAACAACAGCAGCAGTACTGCCACAAACAACAACAACAACAACAACAGCAACAACAACAGCAACAACAGCAACAACAGCAGCAACAACAGCAACAACAGCAACAACAGCAGCAACAACAGCAGCAGTACTGCCACAAACAACAACAACAACAACAACAGCAACAACAACAGCAACAACAGCAACAATAGCAGCAACAACAGCAACAACAGCAACAACAGCAGCAACAACAGCAGCAGTACTGCCACAAACAACAACAACAACAACAACAGCAACAACAACAGCAACAACAGCAACAACAGCAGCAACAACAGCAACAACAGCAGCAACAACAGCAGCAGTACTGCCACAAACAACAACAACAACAACAACAGCAACAACAACAGCAACAACAGCAACAACAGCAGCAACAACAGCAACAACAGCAACAACAGCAGCAACAACAGCAGCAGCAGTACTGCCACAAACAACAACAACAACAACAACAGCAACAACAACAGCAACAACAGCAACAACAGCAGCAACAACAGCAACAACAGCAACAACAGCAGCAACAACAGCAGCAGTACTGCCACAAACAACAACAACAACAGCAACAACAGCAACAACAACAGCAACAACAACAGCAACAACAGCAGCAACAATACATATAACAGAGTATTCGGTGGCTGTATTAGAGATAGCTAGAGGGACATGTGAGCAGTGTCAACAGAGAAGGACATATTGGACAATATAATACTAAATATAGAAGCACAAACAGTAAAACGTGGTGGGCATGGCTGGAGTGTCATAGAGGGTAGGTCGCCTCGTTCACGGCTGACGACCTGCGTCTAAACTACAACTACAACACCAACTACTACGTACGGTTTAGTCAGTACTATGATAGATAGATTGTCATGGTAGCAGCTACTGTCGTTGATGATGATGATGGTGATGATGGTGATGATGGTGGTGGTGGTGGTGATGATGGTGATGATGATGATGTTGATGGTGATGATGATGATGATGGTGGTGATGATGATGATGATGATGATGTTGATTATGATGATGATGATGATGGTGGTGGTGGTGGTTGATGATGATGGTGATGATAATTGTTTCTACTTTTTAGCACAAGGCCAGCAATTACCCCCAGTACATTACTGGTACTTCATTTTGTCGACCCCGTTAGGATGAAAGGCAAAGTTGATGATGATGATGAGGAGGAGGAGGGGGGAGAGGAGGAGGAGGGGGGGAGAAGAAGAAGAAGAAGAAGAAGATGAAGAAAAAGAAGAAGAAGAAGAACCATGTCGTCATCATCGTTGTTGTTGATGTTGCTGCTGGTGGAAGTCTTGGTGGTGTTGGTTGTGGCGGTTGTGGTGGTGGTGGCTGTGGTAGTGGTGGCAGCGATGATGGTGGTGGTGGTGGTAGTGGTGGTAGAAGTTGTGGTAGTGATGACGGTGATCGAAGGGTGGTGGTGGTGGTGGTGGTAGAGGTTTTGGTAATGGGCAGTGGTTGGGGTAGTGGTGGCGGTAATAGTGTCGGTTGTAGTGGTGGTGGTGGTGGTGGTAATGGTGATAGTGGATGGTAGAAGAGATTGTGGTAATGGTGTCTGTGGTTGTGTTAACGATGGTGTTGGTGGTAGTGGTGATGGTGTCTGTGGTTGTGTTAACGATGGTGTTGGTGGTAGTGGTGATGGTGTCTGTGGTTGTGTTAACGATGGTGTTGGTGGTAGTGGTGATGGTGTCTGTGGTTGTGTTAACGATGGTGTTGGTGGTAGTGGTAATGGTGTCTGTGGTTGTGTTAACGATGGTGTTGGTGGTAGTGGTGATGGTGTCTGTGGTTGTGTTAACGATGGTGTTGGTGGTAGTGGTGATGGTGGTTGTGGTTGTGTTAACGATGGTGTTGGTGGTAGTGGTGATGGTGTGTGTGGTTGTGTTAACGATGGTGTTGGTGGTAGTGGTGATGGTGTCTGTGGTTGTGTTAACGATGGTGTTGGTGGTAGTGGTGATGGTGGTTGTGGTTGTGTTAACGATGGTGTTGGTGGTAGTGGTGATGGTGTCTGTGGTTGTGTTAACGATGGTGTTGGTGGTAGTGGTGATGGTGTCTGTGGTTGTGTTAACGATGGTGTTGGTGGTAGTGGTGATGGTGTCTGTGGTTGTGTTAACGATGGTGTTGGTGGTAGTGGTGATGGTGGTTGTGGTTGTGTTAACGATGGTGTTGGTGGTAGTGGTGATGGTGTGTGTGGTTGTGTTAACGATGGTGTTGGTGGTAGTGGTGATGGTGTCTGTGGTTGTGTTAACGATGGTGTTGGTGGTAGTGGTGATGGTGTCTGTGGTTGTGTTAACGATGGTGTTGGTGGTAGTGGTGATGGTGGTTGTGGTTGTGTTAACGATGGTGTTGGTGGTAGTGGTGATGGTGTCTGTGGTTGTGTTAACGATGGTGTTGGTGGTAGTGGTGATGGTGTCTGTGGTTGTGTTAACGATGGTGTTGGTGGTAGTGGTGATGGTGTCTGTGGTTGTGTTAACGATGGTGTTGGTGGTAGTGGTGATGGTGTCTGTGGTTGTGTTAACGATGGTGTTGGTGGTAGTGGTGATGGTGTCTGTGGTTGTGTTAACGATGGTGTTGGTGGTAGTGGTGGTGGTGGTTGTGGTTGTGTTAACGATGGTGTTGGTGGTAGTGGTGATGGTGTCTGTGGTTGTGTTAACGATGGTGTTGGTGGTAGTGGTGATGGTGTCTGTGGTTGTGTTAACGATGGTGTTGGTGGTAGTGGTGATGGTGTCTGTGGTTGTGTTAACGATGGTGTTGGTGGTAGTGGTAATGGTGTCTGTGGTTGTGTTAACGATGGTGTTGGTGGTAGTGATGATGGTGGTTGTGGTTGTGTTAACGATGGTGTTGGTGGTAGTGGTGATGGTGTCTGTGGTTGTGTTAACGATGGTGTTGGTGGTAGTGGTGATGGTGTCTGTGGTTGTGTTAACGATGGTGTTGGTGGTAGTGGTGATGGTGTCTGTGGTTGTGTTAACGATGGTGTTGGTGGTAGTGGTGATGGTGTCTGTGGTTGTGTTAACGATGGTGTTGGTGGTAGTGGTGATGGTGTCTGTGGTTGTGTTAACGATGGTGTTGGTGGTAGTGGTGATGGTGTCTGTGGTTGTGTTAACGATGGTGTTGGTGGTAGTGGTGATGGTGTCTGTGGTTGTGTTAACGATGGTGTTGGTGGTAGTGGTAATGGTGTCTGTGGTTGTGTTAACGATGGTGTTGGTGGTAGTGGTGATGGTGGTTGTGGTTGTGTTAACGATGGTGTTGGTGGTAGTGGTAATGGTGTCTGTGGTTGTGTTAACGATGGTGATGGTGGTAGTGGTGATGGTGTGTGTGGTTGTGTTAACGATGGTGTTGGTGGTAGTGGTGATGGTGGTTGTGGTTGTGTTAACGATGGTGTTGGTGGTAGTGGTGATGGTGTGTGTGGTTGTGTTAACGATGGTGTTGGTGGTAGTGGTGATGGTGTCTGTGGTTGTGTTAACGATGGTGTTGGTGGTAGTGGTGATGGTGTCTGTGGTTGTGTTAACGATGGTGTTGGTGGTAGTGGTGATGGTGTCTGTGGTTGTGTTTAACGATGGTGTTGGTGGTAGTGGTGATGGTGTGTGTGGTTGTGTTAACGATGGTGTTGGTGGTAGTGGTGATGGTGTGTGTGGTTGTGTTAACGATGGTGTTGGTGGTAGTGGTGATGGTGTGTGTGGTTGTGTTAACGATGGTGTTGGTGGTAGTGGTGATGGTGGTTGTGGTTGTGTTAACGATGGTGTTGGTGGTAGTGGTAATGGTGGTTGTGGTTGTGTTAACGATGGTGTTGGTGGTAGTGGTGATGGTGGTTGTGGTTGTGTTAACGATGGTGTTGGTGGTAGTGGTGATGGTGTCTGTGGTTGTGTTAACGATGGTGTTGGTGGTAGTGGTAATGGTGTCTGTGGTTGTGTTAACGATGGTGTTGGTGGTAGTGGTGATGGTGTCTGTGGTTGTGTTAACGATGGTGTTGGTGGTAGTGGTAATGGTGTCTGTGGTTGTGTTAACGATGGTGTTGGTGGTAGTGGTGATGGTGGTTGTGGTTGTGTTAACGATGGTGTTGGTGGTAGTGGTGATGGTGGTTGTGGTTGTGTTAACGATGGTGTTGGTGGTAGTGGTGATGGTGGTTGTGGTTGTGTTAACGATGGTGTTGGTGGTAGTGGTAATGGTGGTTGTGGTTGTGTTAACGATGGTGTTGGTGGTAGTGGTGATGGTGGTTGTGGTTGTGTTAACGATGGTGTTGGTGGTAGTGGTGATGGTGGTTGTGGTTGTGTTAACGATGGTGTTGGTGGTAGTGGTGATGGTGGTTGTGGTTGTGTTAACGATGGTGTTGGTGGTAGTGGTGATGGTGGTTGTGGTTGTGTTAACGATGGTGTTGGTGGTAGTGGTGATGGTGTGTGTGGTTGTGTTAACGATGGTGTTGGTGGTAGTGGTAATGGTGTCTGTGGTTGTGTTAACGATGGTGTTGGTGGTAGTGGTGATGGTGTCTGTGGTTGTGTTAACGATGGTGTTGGTGGTAGTGGTGATGGTGTGTGTGGTTGTGTTAACGATGGTGTTGGTGGTACTGGTGATGGTGGTTGTGGTTTTGTTAACGATGGTGTTGGTGGTAGTGGTGATGGTGGTTGTGGTTGTGTTAACGATGGTGTTGGTGGTAGTGGTGATGGTGTGTGTGGTTGTGTTAACGATGGTGTTGGTGGTAGTGGTAATGGTGTCTGTGGTTGTGTTAACGATGGTGTTGGTGGTAGTGGTGATGGTGTCTGTGGTTGTGTTAACGATGGTGTTGGTGGTAGTGGTGATGGTGTGTGTGGTTGTGTTAACGATGGTGTTGGTGGTAGTGGTAATGGTGTCTGTGGTTGTGTTAACGATGGTGTTGGTGGTAGTGGTGATGGTGTGTGTGGTTGTGTTAACGATGGTGTTGGTGGTAGTGGTAATGGTGTCTGTGGTTGTGTTAACGATGGTGTTGGTGGTAGTGGTGATGGTGTCTGTGGTTGTGTTAACGATGGTGTTGGTGGTAGTGGTGATGGTGTGTGTGGTTGTGTTAACGATGGTGTTGGTGGTAGTGGTGATGGTGTCTGTGGTTGTGTTAACGATGGTGTTGGTGGTAGTGGTGATGGTGTCTGTGGTTGTGTTAACGATGGTGTTGGTGGTAGTGGTAATGGTGTCTGTGGTTGTGTTAACGATGGTGTTGGTGGTAGTGGTGATGGTGTCTGTGGTTGTGTTAACGATGGTGTTGGTGGTAGTGGTAATGGTGTCTGTGGTTGTGTTAACGATGGTGTTGGTGGTAGTGGTGATGGTGGTTGTGGTTGTGTTAACGATGGTGTTGGTGGTAGTGGTGATGGTGTGTGTGGTTGTGTTAACGATGGTGTTGGTGGTAGTGGTAATGGTGTCTGTGGTTGTGTTAACGATGGTGTTGGTGGTAGTGGTAATGGTGTCTGTGGTTGTGTTAACGATGGTGTTGGTGGTAGTGGTGATGGTGGTTGTGGTTGTGTTAACGATGGTGTTGGTGGTAGTGGTAATGGTGTCTGTGGTTGTGTTAACGATGGTGTTGGTGGTAGTGGTAATGGTGTCTGTGGTTGTGTTAACGATGGTGTTGGTGGTAGTGGTGATGGTGTCTGTGGTTGTGTTAACGATGGTGTTGGTGGTAGTGGTGATGGTGGTTGTGGTTGTGTTAACGATGGTGTTGGTGGTAGTGGTAATGGTGTCTGTGGTTGTGTTAACGATGGTGTTGGTGCTAGTGGTGATGGTGGTTGTGGTTGTGTTAACGATGGTGTTGGTGGTAGTGGTAATGGTGTCTGTGGTTGTGTTAACGATGGTGTTGGTGGTAGTGGTGATGGTGTCTGTGGTTGTGTTAACGATGGTGTTGGTGGTAGTGGTGATGGTGTCTGTGGTTGTGTTAACGATGGTGTTGGTGGTAGTGGTAATGGTGTCTGTGGTTGTGTTAACGATGGTGTTGGTGGTAGTGGTGATGGTGTCTGTGGTTGTGTTAACGATGGTGTTGGTGGTAGTGGTGATGGTGTCTGTGGTTGTGTTAACGATGGTGTTGGTGGTAGTGGTGATGGTGTCTGTGGTTGTGTTAACGATGGTGTTGGTGGTAGTGGTGATGGTGTCTGTGGTTGTGTTAACGATGGTGTTGGTGGTAGTGGTGATGGTGTCTGTGGTTGTGTTAACGATGGTGTTGGTGGTAGTGGTGATGGTGTCTGTGGTTGTGTTAACGATGGTGTTGGTGGTAGTGGTGATGGTGTCTGTGGTTGTGTTAACGATGGTGTTGGTGGTAGTGGTAATGGTGTCTGTGGTTGTGTTAACGATGGTGTTGGTGGTAGTGGTGATGGTGTGTGTGGTTGTGTTAACGATGGTGTTGGTGGTAGTGGTGATGGTGGTTGTGGTTGTGTTAACGATGGTGTTGGTGGTAGTGGTGATGGTGGTAGTGGTGATGGTGGTAGTGGTGATGGTGGTAGTGGTGATGGTGGTAGTAGTGATGGTGGTAGTGGTGATGGTGGCTGTGGTTGTGTTAACGATGGTGTTGGTGGTAGTGGTGATGGTGGTAGTGGTGATGGTGGTAGTGGTGATGGTGGTAGTGGTGATGGTGGTAGTGGTGATGGTGGTAGTGGTGATGGTGGTAGTAGTGATGGTGGTAGTGGTGATGGTGGCTGTGGTTGTGTTAACGATGGTGTAGGTTGTGATGTTGGTGATGGTGGTAGTGGTGATGGTGGTAGTGGTGATGGTGGTAGTGCTGATGGTGGTAGTGGTGATGGTGGTAGTGATAGTGACGGTGGCGGTAGTAATGGTGGTAGTGTTCAGTCTTAGTTTAGCTCTGACTGAGTAGACGACCTACGTATGGCCAAAAATGTTCCAAACCGTTACTATCCCGGTTACAATTTGAGGGAATCTTTCGCTGCTATTTCTAGCAGGTTGTGCAGCCATGTAAACGACGCACCGTTGTTCGCTCTTCCGGGCATGTAAAGGACGTAATGTATGTGTCGTTGACGCATGGCAGACGTGAGATCGGACAAAAGGATTTAGTGGGTCGCTGTATTGAGATAGTGGGTCGTTGTAGTTGATAGAGTAGAGATTACGGTGGGAGGAGAAATAGGGTGCTACTGAGACAGGTGTAGGGGAGAGAGAAAAGGGAGCTGTTAAGAGAGATGTAAAGGGATGAGAAAGAGAAAGGAGTTATTAAGAAAGGTGTAGAGGGAGGATAGAAAGGAGCTATTAAGAGATGTGTAGAGTGGAGAGAGAGAGAGAGAGAGAGAGAGAGAGAGAGAGAGAGAGAGAGAGAGAGAGAGAGAGAGTGAGAGAGAGAGAGAGAGAGAGAGAGAAAGGAGCTTTTAAGAGAAGTGCAGAGGAGAGAGAAAGGAAGGATCTGGCGAGGAAGGTGGGGGGGGGGGCAAAAAGAAAGAATGAGCTATTGGTAGAGGCGTGGGGAGGAAGGAGAGAAATGATGAGTTAAGGAGAGAGGTGTGGGGAAGGAAAGAAAGAAAGGAAGGAAGAAAGAAGGAGCTAATGAGAGGGGTGTGGGGAGAAATAACGAGTAGAAGGAGGAGAGAGATGAGGAGTTAACGAAAGAAGGTGTGGGGTGAAGTTGATAAATAAAGAGCTATTGAAAGAGGTGTGGAGGGAGGAGATAGGAGGCAAGGTGACAAAAGAGTGGGAGAGGTAGTAGACAACTATACAGGAGAGAGAAGAGGGGGGAAACAAAAATGAGGAGGAGGAGGAGGAGGGAGAAGGAAAGGAGTGGAGAAAGAGGGGGTGGGGAGGAGGATGACGGAGAAGGAGGGAGAGGAGAAAGAGGGGCTGATGAGGGAGGAGGAGGAAGAAGAAGATGGTGATGATGGTGATGGTGATGGTGATGGTGATGATCATGATGATGATGATGACGATGATGATGATGATGATGATGATGATGATGATGATGATGAGAGGAGGAGTATAAACCAGATACGTATTGGTGTACTAGATGATGGAGACAAAATAAAAGCAAGAAAAAAATCCTAATGAATTGAAATTTCTCTCTTAACTAGAGAAAGAAAAACAAAAACAAAACTATTATTGTTAGTGATATACAAAGAGAAGGGGAGATAATTTCAAGAAATAAAGAATTAAAAATAGTAAATACTGATGCTTAGCCCTGAAACCCCAACCCGTCCGAAATCGTTTGTATTAAAATGATCAAATATAATTTTAAACCTTGGACTGAAATCTAAACTATAATAAAGGAAGGTCTGCGGGACTGCGTACGGTTTATTTCTTTTAATCGAGTTAGTAAAATAAGTTGGATTACTTTGAATAAATAATTATTTCTACTTTTGGCACAAGCCCAGCAATTATCCCAGTACATTACTGGTACTTTATTTTATCGACCCCGTAAGGATGAAAGGCAAAGTTAACCTCGGCGGGATTTGAACTCAGACCATAAAGGGCCGTAACTCTTTGCTGCAAAGCATGGCGTCCGACCCTCTACCGATACTGTCAATCCACCGCCTCAATGAATGAATATTACATAATTTATGTACTAAATTTCGTAAACAAATAATTTCGTAAAAATAAATAATTTAAAATTGAATTCTTTTTTAAGTTGCACTTCCAGTATATCGTTGCCACCACCACTTCAACTACCATATATATAGAAAGAGAGAGTGTGTGATGGGAGAGATAGAGTGATTATGACTTTCTACACCTGACGCGTATGATTGTGCACATACATACATCTATATTTATGAGTATCTAACTATTATGAGTATATAACTATAATCGTGCAAACTCAAACTTATAAAAATACACCCTCATGGATATAATTCACACAAATACACATACTTTCACACAAATATACATACATTCACACATATACATTTACACAAACACACATATACAGTCATGATAGCGTTCGGTGAAGTGGAAATGGGATGGTAAAACAAGTATAACGTTTCATTTATCTATTAACTCTTTTTTTTTAAACTCATTTAATATGGTAGTGTAAAAGCCAAACTTGCTGTCTTCCTGGTATTCCTGGCAACTCTTACCGAGGATCATGAATCTTGAGTAATGACCAAAAGAATACAATTGCAAATAAAAAGCGACAGAAATGGGATTCCTCCGAAGGGTCTTTGGAGTAACGTTACTCGATAAAGTGCATAACTCAGAGACCAGAGAGTCACTCCTGTTAGAGCCGTTACTTCTCCGAATTGAGAGATCACAACTCCGATACTATGAGCATGTGGTTAGAATGTCTTAGTAAAGAATCGCTGGACACATTTTACTGGCAAAACCAACCGGCAAGCGACCCTGAACAAAGATAGTTGGATAACATCCATGAGCTTGGCTGGTCACGCTTTGGGATCCAGCTGGATCAGTTAGAGATGTTTCCTACTGACAGACTCGCTGGAAGGAGTGTTTGAGAAGGACTCTTCCTCCACGACCCTCTCAGAAATAAGTGGATGAAGAAGATATTGTCAATTTATTTTTCGATTTACATATATCTATATGCATATATATTTGTGTATAATACCAATATGCACACTACACATGCTAGCAGAAAACCGCACGAGGGCGGTTTTTCTGCTAGTCTCATTAATATCGCATTAGATAATGTTAGGTTTCAATGGTTAGATATCTGTCTTAAGTTGAAAGATAGTTAGTTGAAAGTGAGGGCGATGGATTGGCAGAATCGCTAGAACGTCGGACAAACGACTTTGAGGTATTTAGTGACGACTTTTTATGTCCTGGCACTTTAGCTTTAAGGGACCCGCTCATACACACACAAAAAAAAATAGAATACACAACAAACCCTCAGTTTTACATATGAAAGTGGGCTTGGTACAAGCTAATGGAATTGGAAAGTTATATATACGGGCATTAATTTTTTTAAATGTAGCCATCCTCATTGTACGTCCACTTTCCACACTGGAATGTGTCGGACAGGTTGTCACAGTCCGAGACAATGCATAACAAAGCGACCTCATTTTGCTCATACATTCATATTTAGCGTAGTTTCTATGGCAGGATGCCCTTCCTAACATAACCACTTTAGTGTGCTTACTTGGTGCATTGTTTTTGCCATACCAACACAACCACTTTACACAGTTGACTTGCTATAGTCTATCAAGGCACCAACATTGACAATTTACAGGATTACTGAGTGCATTTTATCGTGGCACTAGTACTAAAGAGGTCGTCACATGCCCCTTGTCAAAAGGATAAACTAAAAAGCCCAGCAGAGGGCACAAATAAATTACTACGGCCGTCGCTGCCCTACCACCACCACCACTCCTGTTGTGGCGAGGGGCAATTTGCCCTCCATTAAAGACCCTGCTTTACGTTCTGAGTTCTAATCCCTCCGATGTTAACTTTGCCTTTCATCATTCTAAGTTGATAAAATAATATCCCAGTCAAGTACTGGGATCGATTTAATCGACCCCCGCCCTCACCATAAATAGCTGACCTTGTGCCTAAATTAGGGACGATTGTTAAATTGAAAGTTATTTATTTCAGTTTCTCATATTTGTTGATTGTTTTCATAATTAAAATGCAAAGACTTTGGTAGAAATGTGGTCACAGACGAGTTGACCATTTCGTTACCATATTTTAAATGAAATACACTATTCATGAGTTGTTGTTGTTGTTGTTGCTGTTGCTGTTGCTGTTGTTGTTGTTGTTCTTCTTCTTCTTCTTCTTCTTCTTCTTCTTCTTCTTCTTCTTCTTCTTCTTCTTCTTCTTCTTCTTCTTGTGCACGTTTTTACTCTTTCAGGTCATTGTCGTTCGCCTGATCGAGATCAGAGATCAGTGACTAGTTTCCAGGGTTGACCGCGTGGAAGTCTACAAACTTGAGCCCCATGTATGTGTTAAATGAATTTTGAAAATAAGTAGAAATTAATAACAATTTAGTAGAATAACTGACCTATTCCTTCTTAAGCTGGTGTTAAGAACATATCTTAACACATGGTTTTTACAGAAAATTGTGTTGGGAAGATTAAATTTAAATATGAACACTTTAAAATTAGACGTTTTTTTAAATCATAAAACTCTGGCCGGTTTCAGGCGAGTTGGTATAAAAAGGATTAATGAGAAAATCGTAACTTTGTCAATAGAAACGTTGACTGCAATGAACATGCTTCCACTTCGTAGCACATCGTCACCTCTGTATAGTCTGCGAGAATCTGCTTAATCAGTAAACAGTTGTTTTAGCATATAGAAATAGGGTTACTAAGATTTTTGAGCAACAGTCATTATTATTTATTCATTTATTTATTTATTTATTTATTTATTTATTTATTTATTTATTTTATTTATATATTTATTTATTTATTTATTACTGTTTAGTCGTGGCGAGAAGGGCAGTGTCTATTATCCATTTTTAGAACTTCTGAGACCAGGCCCGAATGTTTGGATTCTGTTAACGGCACCCAAAAACTAGGTCGTTGTGTTAACTGGGCGACAGATTAAATCAACTATTCAATTACGCCTCAGTGAGATTTGAGCTCAGAATGCTAAAGGCTGGTACAAATACCACAATACATCTTGTACGAGGTTCTAAGAAATCCGCCATTACGTCATGTGAAATAAAATTGAACAAAGGGAAATAACAAATAGCGTTGGTTAAACTAAATCGTCTGCTGAAGGTAAAAGAACAACAAAATGAGATATTGGTTTCTATTTTAGGCAGAAGGCCAGCGATTTTGGAGGAAGGGAAAGTCAATTGCATCGACCCAGTACTTGATTGCTACTTTATTTATCGACCCCGGAAGGATGAAAGACAAAGGTGACCTCGACGAGATTTGAACTCAGAACGTAAAGAATAGGAATCAATGCCGAAAAGCATCTCATTCGACGCTCTACCAATTTTGTCAATCTACCTCTTTGTGAAACACAAAGAAATAATAATAGATTTTAAAAAAGGCTGCAAGGAAACTTCCATATTGTCGTTCAACATGCTGAATATAGCAACTAACTCTCCTCTCTCTCTCTCTCTCTCTCTCTCTCTCTCTCTCTCTCTCTCTCTCTCTCTCTCTCTTTCGCTTTCATTCATTCTTTCTCTCTTTCTATTTCTCTTTCTCTATTTCTCTCTTTCTTACTTTCACTCTTTCTTTCTCTCACTCTCTCTTTCCCTCGTGCTCTCCCTTGCTTTCTCTCTTTCTCTTTCACTCATTCTCACCATTGCTCTCTCTCTCTCACTCTCTCTCTCTCTCTCGCTCCCTCTCTCTCTTTCTCTCTCTCTCGCTCTCTCTCTCTCTCTCTGTCTCTTTCTCTCATTATCTCTCTCTCTTGCTCTCTCTATATTTCTCTCACTTTCTTTCTCTATTTCACTTTTTCTCTCATTCTCTCTCTTTTCTCTCTTTCTTTCTCTCTCTCTCTCTCTCTATCTCTCTCTATCTCCCTCTCTCTCTCTCTCGCTCTCTCCCTTTCTCTCTCTTTCACTTCTTCTCTCTCTTTCTCTCCCTTTCTCTCCTTCCCCCTCCAACATATATATCAAGTATTAGGTCATTAAGAGATATGTGTGTATTTCCCACAACAATAGTTTCTAATTTAGGTACAGTACAGCGCCAGCAATTTGTGAGTAGGAGTGGTGAGGTGAAGGTAGAAACTCGATTAAATCGACCCCAGAATTTTACTGGTACTACATTTTATTCATCCCTGAAGAATGGAAAAGCAAAGTTGACCGCGGTAGCATTTGAACTTATTGGAGTTACTCATTAACAACAACAGCAGGACAATACTTAGGAGCAAAAAGATAAGGATATATAGAATATATATATACATATATATATATATACATATATATATATATATATATAAATGAAGTAATTCCGTCGGAAAAGTCCAGGAAAAAAGAGTGCTCTATGTAGGTAACAGAGCTTAATAG
>OZ024740.1:230267498-230272498 GCA_964016885.1 Eledone cirrhosa
TAAAGTAGAAACAATTAAAATTGGCTGAAATGTTGTCAGTAGAATGTCAGTAGAATGAACCCTTCATTCTTGCTCTTGTGTTGGCATGTAAACATTAGTGTCTGCAGTTATGTTTACATACCAACACAAGAGCAAGAATGAAGGGTTCATTCTACTGACATGGCTTTAAAAATGAGGCTTGTTTGCATAATTGCAAACGAATTGAATGTTATTATTAATATTCGAAAAACTCAGATTACATTTGTTGTATTCAGCCATGTAGAGCGAAAATTATATATATATATATATATATATATAGTAATAATAATAAATTTGAAGACTAAAATCCAAAGAGGGCTCGATAAGGATAAATATATATCAAATATATAAGAACCGTAGAGCAAATATTTATTAAAATAACAGATTTTCAGAAGATCCCGTTAAGGTTGAAAGCAGCGATTCTTTGCTTAAACTTTAATCTGTTATTTTAATAAATATATATATATGTACGGCAACACTCATCTTTTTCCACTATCAGGCTAGAAATTCCTTTAGTCTAAAATACGGTGAAAGCTTATAATTTCTAATTTCTAATTTCAAACTCGCGCACCGTTTCAAAAACATACTTACATGTTTACGTTTATAATTTGCTTGTTTATATATATATATATATATATATATATATAGAGAGAGAGAGAGAGAGAGAGAGAGAGAGAGAGAGAGAGAGAGACTGCGGTGCTGAGACCGAAGAGACCGCAAATCATGGGAGTACTCAATATATAGGGAGACACAGGGTGGGGTATAAAGATACTTATAATGACACAAACCGAAACCGCTTGGCGCCGCGGTCGGGATTATACCACACTTCCTCGCCCTCTCTCTCTCTCTCTCTCTCTCTCTCTCTCTCTCTCTCTCTCTCTCTCTCTCTGTATTTATCTATACATGTGTGTGTGTGTGTGTGTCTCGCTCTGTGTAGATAGATAGATATATAGATAGATAGATAGATAGATAGATAGATAGATAGATAGATAGATAGATATTTGTCTAGGTATAAAAAAATTCTGAGTGAAGAATGGCGTATAAAATGTAGGAGAGGTGTGTAGTAGATATAGAGGAAGTGAGATAGGTATAATATAGCCAGGCTATGAGACAAACATAGAAGACTAGCGACAGATAATAAACCTGAGAGAGAGAGAGAAGGACACAGGAATAGGGAAGAAAGTAAATAGAATGAACAGTGCTGAAGATAGAGGCGGAAGGGGGAGATGGGGGAGATGGAGGGGAGGGGGTGAGTGGGAGAGAGGAAGATGGAGAGATGTGGGGAGTGGAGGGGGAGAGGGGAGATAGGGGAAGATAGAGGGAGCGGGGTAGTTGGAGAGTGGAGAGGATGTGGAGAGGGGGGAGAGGGAGAGGGGTGGGAGATGGGGGGAGGTGAGAGAGGTGAGAGATAGTGAAAGAGGGAGAGAGGAGAGGAGGGGAGGGAAAGAGAGATGTGGAGAGAGAGGGGGAGAGAGAGGGAAAGAGGGGAAGAGGGGGGAGGGAGAGGGGAGAGAGAGGGGGATTAGGAAAAAGAGAGAGCGTATATGTGTATGTTTGAGGGAGAGAGAGAGTCTGTATGTGAGAGAAAGACAGAGAGAAAGAGAGAGTAGGAAAGAGATATATGAGGAAATACGTGTGTGCTAACTGCACATCTTTGCATCCGTATAAAAGCAGGTGCACGTGTGCTTTTCTTAAGCTTATTTTGAAGTGCAAAGGTTGGACGTAGACATGTGGAAAAGAGCAATGGCGACCACGTGAAATTAACGGAAAGAAGTCATGTGATTACATGCAATAATGTGGCACAAATTAATCCAGCTACAAATCTTATCTTGTTAAGTTCTCCCTATATTTTAATATGTTAATGTGTATGTATGGATATATGTATCTAGGTATGTATGTTTGTATGTATGTATCTATCTATATATATGTATGTATGTATCTATCTATGTTTGAAATTATGTATGTATTTATGTATGTATGTATATATGTCAGGTCACCAGTTGGTGCTACTGGTAACATGTATCCCAGTACAACCTGTCTCATGGTCGGGTCGTTGGCGACTAAACTGGCAACCCCACCAAGGTTTCTTGGTGAGGAGGGTGACTTTGGACATCCTGCAGGACTAAAAACAAAACCTGTCAAAGGGCAAAGGAGCTCTTAAGAGTCAATGGCCATCCAAAATCACCGGGAGAGATGACCCCTTAGCCTTTGTCAAGGCAGAATTTTAGGAGAAGGAAAACTCTGATATAACACCTGCAACCCTGATGGTATCCAATGATGTTGACTTGTTCTTCTTTTTGGTAAATATCATCTTGGTTAAGAGAGTGGGACTGGCTTTGTGCAGTGCCTTTGCTCACTATAAAAGCTTCACGGCACAGGCATTGCTTTATATCTGGAGATCTCTCTGCACTTGTCGTCACATGGTACCATGGGCCCAACACTATGTGTCAATAATTGTCACAAGTGTAGTCTTTGTACCAGAGTTTTCAAGTCGCTGGCTGGACTAAAAAGTCACACTCGTTCAGCGCATCAGTAGGGGTTCTCCTACATGGATATAAAGTAGTGGCCGTACTCGAAAACGAGTTGGCAGCCACCATGTATATATGTATGTATGTATGTATGCATGCACTTATGCACGTATGTATCAAGGTATGTATGTTTGTATGTAAGCGTGTATATGTAAGTGTATGAATGCAAGTTTATATACATGTATATCAAAACATGTACATCAATGTATAGTGGAGGTGCGTGGCTTAGTGGTTAGGCGGCGTGTTCACTCAAAATGAGTTGTACTTGTAATTCAAAGGGCCAGCTTTGTTACACATTGTGTCACACTGAATCTACCTGAGAACTCCGCTAAGGGAACCGTGTCAGAAGAATATTTAATCACACGTTAATTTCATGAGCAGGCTGTTACGTCGTTTGAACTACTGGAACACTTGTTGAAATATATTTAACAACAATGTATGTATATATGTCTGTATGTATATATATATATATATATATGTATGTATGTTGATGTCAGGTCGCTCTCGAGTGTTACTGGTAACATAAAACCCTGTAGAACCAGTCTCGTGGTTGGGTCGTCGGCGACTAAACCGGCAACCTCACTTGAAAAAAAACCTGCGGCTTAAGAAGCATCCGATGATGTTGATCAGTTCTCCTTTTCGGGGAGTATTTTCGATGCTCAAAGAGTGGAATTGGTTGAGTGCAAGGCCTTCCCCCACTTAAAAAACATTCAAAGCACAGGCATTGCTTGCTCAGGATCTGTTACAGGTTCGTGTGGTTGGCCGTAGCCTAAAAGTGCACCATTTTCTGTAATCTGGCAAGCGATTTAATTTTAAAAGATTTGTTTAAATATTCAATATTCATCCACTCAATACTATCTATTATAACATTTTATAATTAATTCTTTCTACTTTTGGCACAAGGCCAGCAATTATCCCAGTGTATTACTGGTACTTTATTTTATCGACCTCGTAAGGATGAAAGGCAAAGTTAACCTCGGCGGGATTTGTAACATTTTATAATTAATGTATATTTTTATCTATTTGTAATAATTTGCAACTAATTTTCTAATCCCGACTAATTTTCAATAAATGACTCTTTTTATTATTGCAGTATCGGTAGAGGGTCGGACGCCATCCTTTGTAGCATAGAGTTACGTCCCTTTACAGTCTGAGTTCAAATCCCGCTGAGATTAGCTTTGCCTTTCATCCTTACGGGATCGATAAAATAAAGTACCAGTAATGCACAGGGATGATTGCTGGCCTTGTGCCAAAAGTAAAAACAATTATTGCTCTTAAATAACACATATGTGCAACTACCGGTCCGCGGAAAGATTGTCCTGCATGAAGCCGGTCCGTGGTATAAAAAAGGCTGGAGACCACTGCTGTACCTTATGCTTGTGTGTCCAAAACCCTAACCACTAGGCCACTCGTCTGGTGCCGGACATAATAGAGTTCAGTGGTTCCCAACTCAACTAGAGCTGGCTGGTAAGTCGCTTTGGTTTATGACAAAGAGCATAAAGAGAGGGCAGGTGGGAGGATGTATGGTTGAAGGGGAGGGGGGGGTTATGGTGGCGACAATGACGATGATAATGATGGTGACAAATGAGATGGATCACAACTGCAAGGACAATGGGGAGATGGGGGGAGAGAAGGGAGGGAGGGGGAGAAGGAGAGAGTTGAAAGAGAGGAAGAGATGGTGGTGAATGACTACGACTATTATATAATGATGCTGATGGTGATGCTGAGGATGGTGATAATGATGGTAGTGGTGGTGGTGATGATGATGATGATGATGATGATGATGATGATGATGATGACGGTGATGGTGATGATGAAGGTGATGGTGATGGTGATGATGATGATGATGGTGGTGATGGTGATGGTGAGGATGATGGTGATGGTGATGGTGATGGTGATGGTGATGGTGATGGTGATGGTGATGATGATGGTGATGGTGCTGATGATGATGGTGATGGTGATGGTGATGGTGATGGTGATGGTGATGATTGCGGTGATGGTGATGGTGATGATGATCATCATCATAATGATGATGATGGTGATGATTGCGGTGATGGTGCTGATGATGATGGTGCTGATGGTGATGATGATGATTTGCCAGCTTTATATGTGTCTTCCGTTTATATGCAGACATCAGATGGGTTGCTGATGTCATCGATGACTCCCGTGTCATCCCAGTCCAGCCTCACACCTCCATCCCCACCATACAACCCCCACACACCCACAAGCCAGCAGAAAACACCGCATTTCCTTCTACGACGTCGCCCACCACCACCACCATCACCCCTACCATCAGTACCACCACCACCACCGTCACCCCTACCATCAGTACCACCACCATCATCACCCCTACCATCAGTACCACCACCACCGTCACCCCTACCATCAGTACCACCACCACCACCGTCACCCCTACCATCAGTACCACCACCATCACTCCTACCATCAGTACCA
>OZ024740.1:230277498-230282498 GCA_964016885.1 Eledone cirrhosa
TATTCTTGTGGATGTTGTTTTTGTTGTTGTTGTTGTTGATGTTGTTGTTATTATGTTGCTGTTGTTATTCTTGTGGATGTTGTTTTTGTTGTTGTTGTTGTTTTTGTTGTTGTTGTTGTTGATGTTGTTGTTATTATGTTGCTGTTGTTATTCTTGTGGATGTTGTTTATGTTGTTGTTGTTGTTGATGTTTTTGTTATTATGTTGCTGTTGTTATTCTTGTGGATGTTGTTTTTGTTGTTGTTGTTGTTGATGTTGTTGTTATTATGTTGCTGTTGTTATTCTTGTGGATGTTGTTTTTGTTGTTGTTGTTGTTTTTGTTGTTGTTGTTGTTGATGTTGTTGTTATTATGTTGCTGTTGTTATTCTTGTGGATGTTGTTTTTGTTGTTGATGTTGTTGATGTTTTTGTTATTATGTTGCTGTTGTTATTCTTGTGGATGTTGTTTTTGTTGTTGATGTTCTTGATGATGTTGATGTTGTTATTGTTATTGTTGTTGCTACGACTGCTGATGTTGTTACTGCTACTGCTGTTATTCTTCTTCTTCTTCTTCTTCTTCTTCTTGCTGCTATCATTCATTAGTAGTTGTTGCTTTTTTTAATATTTCGGTATTTAGTGTTAGTGAGGATGTGTGGTCGAGTGGTTAGTGTTGTTCTGATCTTAAAGAGGTCGTGGGTTCGATTCCCAAACCAGCTAGTGTCTCGTGTCTTTGAACAAAACATTTCATTTTGTTCCAGTTCTCTCAGATAAAAATTAGTATCAACAGAAGCTGGGATTAACTCTTCAACGGACAGGAATCCTATCCCGGTGAGAGGGTCTTGTACTTACAATTCATTGATACCTCATGAAACTGTGATAAACTCTGGCTTTCGTCGAAGTAAAATAATGGTTTCTCATATAGGCACAAGGCCAGCAATTTTGGGGGAGAGGAAAGTCGATTAAATCGACCCCGGTGCGTGACTGGTACTTTATTTTATCGACCTCGTAAGGATGACAGGCAAAGTTAACCACGGCGGGATTTGAACTCAGGACGTGAAAGGGACATAACTAAATGATGCAAAGCATTTTGTCCGACGCTCTAACGATTCTGTAAATCCACCGACCTATTGTAAAATAATAATGATTTTTTACTTAGGCACAAGGCTAGCAATTTCGGTGAGGAGTCAATTAAATCGACTCCAGTGCGTTACTGGTACTTTATTTTATCAACCCTGTAAGGGTAAAAGCTTTTTTTTAAAATTGTTTCTACTTTATAATAACAATAATAGTAATAAGGATTTCTTTATTAGCCACTAGGGCCTACATATAGGGACCAACGGTGGGGGTTTACAATAAAATCGAGTAAAAAAAAAATTAAAAAGAAACAACAATAAAAATATAACAAAATAAATTCACCAATAGTTACCCCACCAATCCTGAACCACCCGACGTTTCGAGGGCACTCCTCCTCAAATTAACCAGCCTAAAGGCGCATGCTCTGAGTAGGCCCATTCACACGGGCCACTCTCGCCACATTCACCCACCTTTTAGCAAATGTACTGGGAGGACAGCACTTCTCTCACCACCCTCACCTCCCTTTCCAAGTGAAACACGAAGAGAAAGTGTCTGTCTTTAGTCCTTTCAACCTGTTCCACCACACAGCCTCTTTCGCTGCAGCCACCAGACAGAAAAATAGCCTGCCCTTGCCGGCCAAAAGAAGGGGGCGAGGCGTTCTTCACTATGGACTCGGCCGATAGCCGTTCTACACACGACAACAACTGTTCGACATAACTCCACAAGTTAGTAACGGCAACGACACCTGTTCACCGTTTAGGCAGAATATCTGGAGATGCCGCAGTCTCAGCGCGTGTTTGCGCATCATTAGCCACAGCATGCCCAGCCCTCCGTATACAGGATGCTGGCAGCAGATGGACCACCTCGCCAACGGAACCTGTCCCTTCCACAAGAAGTTGAAGAAGAGCCGTTCCAATTTGGCAAGGTTCGAACGGAGGCAATGCACGACGGTCAGGCAGTAGTAGATGACGGATGTTTTGCACGCGTTCGCTACCTTCGTCCAACCTTTCAGGGACAGCTTCCTCTCTGTCCATTTCTGGGTGAGAGAGGCTACCCTGTTCGTAACCTCGTCCCAATTTTTATTCACCTGGAGGTCTGGTCCGAACCAAACCCCGTGCAACTTTACCGCTCCGTCCGACCTGTTATAGTTGTCTTACGAGCACCTCTTGTTCTCGTATTTCCTCATCAGCGTCACTACGCCCCGGCTCACAGAACTGGGAATACTTCCCATCGAACAGCTTTGGTTCCCTCGTTTCTTAGAGCATGCACCTTAGATCTGACAATGCAACCATCGTGTTTCGCATTTAAATAATCGTCTAATGCCCCCTTGAAAAAATGTTTCCTTTTTTGCAGCAGCAGCTACCAATGAGTTGTTGTTCACGTTGTTTTTGTTGCTGGCGGTCATTTTTGGCTTATGGCCATCATTTTCTCTTCGTTGTTGTTGGTTTTGCTGTTGTTGCTGTTGGTGTTGATGTTGTTCTTAGTGCAGTTATTGTTGTTGCTGTTTTTGTTGTTGCTATCGGTGCTGTCGTTGTTTATGTTGTTGTTGGTGGTGGCGTTAATTTTGTTGTTGAATGTTGTGTTTGCAATTGTTATTTTTTTCTGTGTTCACAATGGTGCTTGTTGTTGTGTTATCCCTCCTCACAACTTTTAAGTCGCCATTCCGAGACAGCAGACTTAGTATGTGGGGGGGGGGGACGTGTCTCGTCCATTTTTTTCTAAAAAATATAAGAAAAAAAATACGTACAAAGTTAAAATATTTGCGCCAAAAAGTGGAAATATTATAAAGCTTCCCTTCTACAGTGTACAGAGGGAGGTCCTATAAATCTTCCCTTCTACAGTGTACAGAGGGAGGTCCTATAAATCTTCCCTTCTACAGTGTACAGAGGGAGGTCCTATAAAGCTTCCCTTCTACAGTGTACAGAGTGAGGTCCTGTGAACACATTGCAGCAAAAATCAACTACAGTTTTTTAAAAAAACAACTGAAATTTACAAAGTCATAGAGCCTCCAAAAACATGTCTTTTCTTGTCGACTACCAATAATAATTGTTTCTACTTTAGGCACAAGGCCAGCAATTTGAAGGCGAAGGGAAAAGTCGATGAAATCAAACTAGTGCATTACTGGTACTTTATTTTATCAACCCCGTAAAGAACCGTAACAATATGCCTCAAAGCATGTTGTCCGAAGCCTTACCCGTACTGCCAATCCACCGCCCTAATAATAATGTTCTACTTTAGGCACAAGGCCAGCAAATACCTACTACATTACTGGTACTTTATTTTATCGACCCCGTAAGGATGAAAGGCAAAGTCAACCTCGGCGGGATTTGAACTCAGATCGTTAAGGGACGTAACTATGCTGGAAAGCATGGCGTCCGACCCTCTACCGATACTGCCAATCCACCACTAGTAGAATGGCCCGGCGTTGCTCGGGATTTGCTCTAGGGTTCTTATATATTTGATATATATTTATCCTTATCGAGCCTCGTGAAATAAATACGTTTCTTTATATTTTGTTATTGTGTATGCAAAAATATCTGTAAACGAACATATATATATATATATATATATATATATATATATATATATATATATATATATTAAAATAACAGATTAAAGTTTAAGCAAAGAATCGCTGCTTTCACCCTTAACGGGATCTTCTGAAACTAAAAAAAGATCAATCTGTGAACGCAGAAGTAAATATTTCGAAAAACGTTACACACTATATATATATATACACTATATATATACATATATATATACACACACACACACACAGCTACGTCATAATGTCGTAATGCAGACAGCCAGACATACAGACAGATATTATAAGGGTGCAACGTTATATCTATGTATCTATCTAAAAAGAAAGACTAAGAATTATAGAGAGAGATGGCTAAATCGCCTAATGCGGTCCCTAGGGCATTGAAAATTTGAAATATCTTTTGCTCAAAACACTCACGGGACCATAAATATTACATGTGTAAAGTTTGAAAACAATCGGTTGGGTGGTTCTCGAATTTTAGGGAGTCAGACAGACAGACATTCTCTGTTTTAGATATATAGATAATGTCTCTGATCTTAATAATAATAATAATAATTGTTTCTACTTTAGGCACAAGGCCAGCAATCACCCAGTGCATTACTGGTACTTTATTTTATCGACCCCGTAAGGATGAAAGGCAAAGTCAACCTCGGCGGGATTTGAACTCAGATCGTAAAGGGACGTAACTATGCTGGAAAGCATGGCGTCCGACCCTCTACCGATACTGCCAATCCACCGTAATAATAATAATAAATATATAATATGTAAAATAATAATAATAACAGGCGTCAAAACGACGATAGCGTTGTGGAAATATCCAAAGCAATGAAGAGTAATATATGGTCATATAACCTGTAACCTCATTTGGCGTGGGTGGGTATGAATTGTGTAGGAGGAAATGCAGGCTAAGTAATTGTTCTTAGTGTGGTCAGAACAAAAAGTGTCAAAAACTATATTTATGAACTTGCCAAAATATAAGTTGAAATTAATTTATTTAGGAAAATGAGTCGCATAACTGGGTGAAGATGGTGCACATTGTAGGATTAGCCTAGGGCGTTAAAGTTCTGTCGTTGCTTATAGTCAGCAAATCTTTATTATTTAGGTATGAAGTAATCGATAGAGTGCGGTTTTAGTTGCGGTACTTTATATTTTGACGACAACGACCTAATTGTTGTTGTTTCATCCCAGGTCAGCCCTGATCAAGCACACATATCGTCAAAGACATTCCAGCCTTGACTATATTGTCTTTTTTACCTGTAAGCAGAGACCGCACGACCGCATTACTAAATGTGTCTTTTTCTTAGGCGGTTGGGTGTGATTTCAAGTAAATATGACTGCTATTTTTAGAAGCTCTCTCGTTGTCTCAGAATCTTGAACCATTTGCAGGATTTAGTTGCGGCCCTT
>OZ024740.1:230294998-230297498 GCA_964016885.1 Eledone cirrhosa
CAACAACAACAACAATAACAACAACAATGATAGCAGTAATAACAACAACAACAACAATGATAGCAGTAATAACAACAACAGCACTACTACTACTACTACTAAAACTACTACTACTACTACTGCTGCCACCATCACTACTACTACTACTACTACTACTACTACTACTACTCCTACTGTTGTTGTTATTGTTATTATTGTTGTTACTGCTATCATTGTTGTTGTTATTGTTGTTGTTGTTGATGTTGTTATTGTTACTGCTATCATTGTTGTTGTTATTGCTGTTGTTGTTATTGTTGTTATTACTGCTATCATTGTTGTTGTTATTGCTGTTGTTGTTATTGCTGTTACTGCTATCATTGTTGTTGTTATTACTGTTGTTGTTGTTGTTATTACTGCTATCATTGTTGTTGTTATTGTTGTTGTTGTTGTTATTACTGCTATCATTGTTGTTGCTGTTGTTGTTGTTATTGTTACTGCTCTCATTGTTGTTGTTATTGCTGTTGTTGTTGTTGTTGTTACTGCTATCATTGTTGTTGTTATTACTGTTGTTGTTGTTGTCGTTACTGCTTTCATTGTTGTTGTTATCGTTGTTGTTATTGTTGTTGTTATTGTTGTTGTTGTTGTTATTACTGCTATCATTGTTGTTGTTATTGCTGTTGTTGTTGTTATTGTTACTGCTCTCATTGTTGTTGTTATTACTGTTGTTGTTGTTGTCGTTACTGCTTTCATTGTTGTTGTTATTGTTGTTGTTATTGTTGTTGTTATTGTTGTTGTTGTTGTTATTACTGCTATCATTGTTGTTGTTATTGCTGTTGTTGTTGTTATTGTTACTGCTCTTATTGTTGTTGTTATTGCTGTTGTTGTTGTTGTCGTTACTGCTATCATTGTTGTTGTTATCGTTGTTGTTGTTGTTGTTACTGCTATCATTGTTGTTGTTATTGTTGTTGTTGTTGTTATTATGTTACTGCTATCATTGTTGTTGTTATTGTTGTTGTTGTTGTTATTATGTTACTGCTATCATTGTTGTTGTTATTGTTGTTGTTGTTGTTATTATGTTACTGCTATCATTGTTGTTGTTATTGTTGTTGTTGTTATTATGTTACTGCTATCATTGTTGTTGTTATTGTTGTTGTTGTTATTATGTTACTGCTATCATTGTTGTTGTTATTGTTGTTGTTGTTATTATGTTACTGCTATCATTGTTGTTGTTATTGTTGTTGTTGTTGTTATTATGTTACTGCTATCATTGTTGTTGTTATTGTTGTTGTTGTTGTTATTATGTTACTGCTATCATTGTTGTTGTTATTGTTGTTGTTGTTATTATGTTACTGCTATCATTGTTGTTGTTATTGTTGTTGTTGTTATTATGTTACTGCTATCATTGTTGTTGTTATTGTTGTTGTTGTTGTTATTATGTTACTGCTATCATTGTTGTTGTTATTGTTGTTGTTGTTATTATGTTACTGCTATCATTGTTGTTGTTATTGTTGTTGTTGTTGTTATTATGTTACTGCTATCATTGTTGTTGTTGTTGTTGTTGTTGTTGTTATTATGTTACTGCTATCATTGTTGTTGTTATTGTTGTTGTTGTTGTTATTATGTTACTGCTATCATTGTTGTTGTTGTTGTTGTTGTTGTTGTTATTATGTTACTGCTATCATTGTTGTTGTTATTGTTGTTGTTGTTGTTATTATGTTACTGCTATCATTGTTGTTGTTATTGTTGTTGTTGTTGTTATTATGTTACTGCTATCATTGTTGTTGTTATTGTTGTTGTTGTTGTTATTATGTTACTGCTATCATTGTTGTTGTTGTTGTTGTTGTTGTTGTTACTGCTATCATTGTTGTTGTTATTGTTGTTGTTGTTGTTACTGCTATCATTGTTGTTGTTATTGTTGCTGTTGTTGTTGTTGTTGTTACTGCTATCATTGTTGTTGTTATTGCTGTTGTTGTTGTTATTGATGTTGTTGTTGTTGTTGTTGTTGTTATTGCTGTTGTTGTTATTATTGATGTTGTTGTTGTTGTTCTTACTGTTGTTGTTGTTATTGATGTTGTTGTTGCTGTTATTACTGTTGTTGTTGTTATTGATGTTGTTGTTGTTGTTATTACTTTTGTTGTTGTTATTGATGTTGTTGTTATTACTGCTATCATTGTTGTTGTTATTGCTGTTGTTGTTGTTGTTGTTGTTACTGCTATCATTGTTGTTGTTACAGCAATAACAACAACAATGATAGCAGTAACAACAACAGCAATAACAACAGAAACAATAACAAACCAGCAGTAGTAGTAGTAGTACTAGTAGTAGTAGTAGTAGTAGTAGTAGTAGTGGTGGGGGCAGTAGTAGTAGTAGTAGTAGTACTAGTAGTAGTAGTAGTAGTAGTAGTAGTAGTAGTAGTAGTAGTAGTAGTAGTAGTAGTGATGGTGGCAGTAGTAGTAGTTGTAGTAGTAGTAGTAGTACAGCAAATAACCACTATATTACTGGTACTTTATTTTATCGACCC
>OZ024740.1:230307498-230319998 GCA_964016885.1 Eledone cirrhosa
GAGAGCTGTATTCCTGTCTGTTTGTTTGTTCACGAACTACTCTGTGTAAATGAGGTGATTAATCTCATTTGCATATGAAGCTATGCTTGAAGCAAAATCCTATTTCTTTTCTATTATAAGTTGAGCCTACTTATGCACCTTCATATGCAAATGAGATTAATCACCTCATTTACACAGACGAGAAAACTATATATTCGCGACTGTTTTCAGGTCCAGTCAAGCCTGAAATGCATAGACGGTTGTCCCCCTTGCTTCTGCTGGACACGACAAGAGGGCATAGCCCCGGTGTTTGCATAGCTACGGCTTCCTAAACCGTGTTTCTTTAGAAATACGAAATCTCTCTCTACACACACACACATATATATATATATATATATATATATGAGTCTGATGAGCTATTAATTGCAGAGTCGGATCTGATCGATACAGATCGAACATTGAGGTGATCAATCGTGAAACGCGCGTCACACCTGAATAAACTTAATGATGATACTCTGACACCTTCTTCCTACTTTGGATTGGCAGTATCGGTAGAGGGTCGGACGCCATGCTTTCCAGCATAGTTACGTCCCTTTACGATCTGAGTTCAAATCCCGCCGAGGTTGACTTTGCCTTTCATCCTTACGGGGTCGATAAAATAAAGTACCAGTAATGCACTGGGTAATTGCTGGCCTTGTGCCTAAAGTAGAAACAATTATTAATATATGTATATATATATATGTGTGTGTGTGTGTATATATGTGTGTGTGTATGTATATATATATATATATATATATATATATATATATATATATATATATATATATATATATAATATATTGGAGCTAGTGGTATCGACCTTAAAGTCCGAAACCGCTAGGATCTCCAGAGGTCGACATATTAATGACATGAGCATGTTCTTCTGTTGATCAAACAACCGGGACATTCATCGTCGAAGCTGGTGGAGATCCATTCTGTCTAGTCAATAGAATTTCGCAAAAAGACACGTCTTGTATATTTGATAAGAAAATCAATCCATTATAAAATTCGTCTTCTAAACAATGGCGAACGCTTGCGTTAATTTCGTTATTCACTGTCTTCAAATGGAAGCTAATCATGCGATTCTTGGATAATGTAAGGTAAATATGAGTAACTGTGAATTACTTATGTCTGGAAGTGTGAATTACCTGCACATACACAAAATATATTTACGCATACATATACATGTACATACAAGCACACTCACACACACTCACACACTAACACACACATATATATATATAGAGAGAGAAATATATATATGTATACATAATACATACATACATTCATATATATGTGTGTGTGTGTATTTATATGTGAGTGTGTGGTGTGTGTGTGTGTGTGTGTGTGTGTGTGTGTGTACATGCATATTTGTAAAAATTGTATGGGTAGGAAATAAATGAAGATAGAATGGGACCTAAATAGATGTTTTAAAAGACGTCTGAGTGGTTTTATCCTCGAAAATCAAACAGATGTGTATGTATATATGCGCGTGTCTGTCTGTCTGTACGTCTGAATATGTATATATATATATATATGTGTGTGTGTATGTGTGTGTGTGTGTGTGTGTGTGTGCGTGCGCGTGTGTGTGCGTGTGTGTGTGTGTGTGTCTGTGTGTGTGTGTCTGTGTGTGTGTGTCTGTGTGTGTGTGTGTGTGTGTGTGTGTGTGTGTGTGTGTGTGTGTGTGTGTGTGTGTATGTGTGTGTGTGTGTGTGTGTGTGTGTGTGTGTGTGTGTGTGTGTGTGTGTGTGTGTGTGCGCGTGTGTGTGTAGCCTCCGATAGTTTCAGACAGTGATAGCTATCTATATCCATATAATATTGTAAGACGTCTAGTTGTCTAACGACAATACAAAATTGAGAGGCTAATGTGATCATTTTAACACATAGACATTAAAGAAAGAAATCGCTGCTGAAATTACTGAGGAAATATTCCATTATTACAGTGATGTAGGGCGGTGGATTGGCAGTATAGGTAGAGGGTCGAGCGCCATGTTTTGCAGCAAAGAGTTACGACCCTTTATGATCTGAATTCAAATCCCGCCGAGGTTAACTTTGCCTTTCATCCTTACGGGGTCGATAAAATAAAGTACCAGTCACGCACTGGGTTGATTTAATCGACTTTCCCCTCCCCCAAAATTACTGGCCTTGTGCCTATATAAGAAACCATTATTACAAAGGGTGGTGGATTGGCAGTATCGGTAGAGGGTCGGACGCCATGCTTTCTAGCATAGTTACGTCCCTTTACAGTCTGAGTTCAAATCCCACCTGGGTTAACTTTGCCTTTCATCCTTACGGGGTCGATAAAATAAAGTACCAGTAATGTACTGGGTAATTGGTGGCCTTGTACCTATATAAGAAACAATTATTACAATGATGGGGATGTGTCATGGGTAAGAAGTTCGTTTCGCAATCATTAGGTCCTGGGTTCGAACTCACTGCGAGGCACATTGGGCAAGTGTCGTTTACCGAAGCTTTGCCTCTACTCTTGCCTTTTCAGTGATATTGGGCAGACGGAGACTGTTGAGAAGCCCATCTGGAGAGCTCTATTTTAAATTCGAACGGCTAGCCTTGTCACATAATGTGTCACACCGAATCGTTCTCAAAATTACGATAAGGGTACACGTGTCTATGGAATGCTCATTTATTTACACGTTAATCTCATGAGGCGGATGTTCCGTTGATCCAACAATCGGGACACTCATCGTTGAAACTGACGGAGGAATTCTTGATCGTTTACATGGAAGACCGGATACAAAAACAAAAAACTAGTAAAACTTTAAGATAACGCTGAAAATGTTGTTGAAAGTTTGAGGGAAGAAACTGTAGGGAAATATAAGGAAATCTTCCAAGCTTGGTGATGAATGGGACAATTACTGAGAATAGATGAGAGAAAGAAAGAGAAATAATGAATATATGAAGGAAAGAAAGAAAGAAAGAAAGAAAGAAAGAAAGAAAGAAAGAAAGAAAGAAAGAAAGAAAGAAAGAAAGAAAGAAAGAAAGAAAGAAAGAAAGAAAGAAAGAAAGAAAGAATTGAATGGATGAATAAATGAGTGAAAGAAAGAAAGAAAGAAAGAAAGAAAGAAAGAAAGAAAGAAAGAAAGAAAGAAAGAAAGAAAAAAGAAAGAAAGGAAAAAAGAAAGAAAGAAAAAAAGGAAGAAAGAAAGAAAGAAAAAAAGGAAGAAAGAAAGAAAGAATGAAAGAAAAAAAGAATCTGCATGATAGCCGAAACTCTTTCTTTGACCTTAATTGTGTTGATTATAGAATGGGACAACTTTAAATAAGGTGCCATATCATTTACATCCTCCCCTGCTTTATGTTGTTTAATTAAATATATTTTAACTCCCAACCTAGGTGACTTCCTCTATTGCCTGATATAATGGTAGATTAAAGAAGCGTATTACAGTATGATGAAATAAAACCTGATTTCCGAAGAGACACAAATAGACTCAAAACTCCATATCCGTCGTCAAACTAACGGGAGTTGGTTACAATATATATATATATATATATATATATATATATATATATATATATATATATATAAGATCAAAAGATGGTTAAAAGAGTTCCATGTATTTTATTATGCGCATTTCAAAAACAAATATCATCATGCAATAACATTTGCGTTTTCGTCAGATAAAATAGGGAGACATGATATGAAGGTTAAAACACACTTGTGAATAGTGCAGTTTTAAATCAACATATCAACATATGAAAAGTAGTTTTAGATTGATGTGTGATATTGGGAAACATTTTTGAGGGGGGGGGGTGAACAGGAGGAGGAGATGAGAGTAAAACGTGGAGGGGGGGGGTATAATGAGGAAGGATGAGATAGGAGGAGAGATGGGTGATAGAGAGAGAGAGAGATATCTTTTATAACTGAGAAAAAATATATTGTTTTACATAGAGAGGTTGAAAAACCGTTGGAAGATAATATATAAATTAAAAGAATTTGAAAATTAACGAAGAGAAAAATAATGTAAAGTTAAGGTTTGTATATTGAAGGGTTTAATAATATGTGCGATGAAAAGAAATTGTTAATATGTATTAAGAATAATATTTAGGGGTTTAATAATATGTGCGATGGAAAGAAATTGTTGATATGTATTATTTCAAAAAATATAAAAATATAGCAATAGTAATGTAAGTAAGGATATATTGTGAAAGAAGTAGAAGATTGGATGAATAAGTTAGATGAGCATGAAAGGGAGAAAAAAATAATGAATTGAGGATGAATAATCTAACGTCAAAAAAATGTTTATGTTTACGAAGGATTTTTTCAAGGTGATATAAAGTAAGAATATATTGTGCTGTGTAATAATTGTTTCTACGTTAGGCACAATGATAATTGAGAAGTATCAGGAGAAAAGGTACAGATTAGAGGTTAGAAATTAAAAGAAAAAGAAAAAGAAAAAAGAAAAAAAGAAAAGAAAAGGAAAAAAGAAAGAAAGGGAAGTGATAAATAGGAGTGATATAGAATGAGTAAATAGTATTATATAATGTATAATAAATAACTTTGAAATAAGGTAGAAAGATGGGTATATTTTTAAAGAAATATATATGTATATATATATATGTGCCTTTGAGAAAAGGATTTTAAATTGATAAAGTATTAGATATTAGCTGTATACTTTATGGAATGTTCTGTGGAATTTATGCAAGCAGAGAGAAAACAAGTCAGTGCGTCTATTTATTATAGAATCTAAATTAGATATAATGGTAAATTTTTCACTTAAACAGAGATTGCATGTCTTGGATAGAGAACTGTTCAAAAATATAAAGTTTCCTATGAAATTCCTTCGAGAGAAACAAATTTTTTTATATATCCTTAAAGGCTCTCTAAAATTTTAATTCTTCGAAGGGTCTCTCGGAGGAAGTTCCTATTAAAAATATTAAAGGGGCCTTTTCTGAGAGATTTATAGAAGGTTCTTTGAATTAACCTTTAAGTGATTAGTTTCTTTCAACTTAGTAGGGAATATCAAAACTTCGTAAGTTTGAAGAAATTTGTAAACGTGATCTCGGGGGAAGAAAGTTTTTTTCTTTGGGGAAAAATTTTTTTCTCTCGAAGGAATTTCATAGGAAACTTTATATTTTTTAGGGAAACTTTATATTTTTATTTTTTATTTTATTAGCCTCTTAATTTCTTCTAGTTTATTAGGCTTATTGGAGCCTGTAAGCTTTATGCACTTATTGAGGGATTTTTTAAGGTGCTTCTACGGGATCCCAAGTCTTTTAGTTTACTGTTAATGCGTAAATTATATATTATCTAATTTTTAACCTTCAATCCCTGACCCCGACAACTAATATAAAAGAGCCCCCTTAGAATATAAACCCCAACTATACAAGCGGAGCTGCTGATGTATACCACAATTTCAAACTGCTAGCCTTGAGTGATACGTTGATGTAAATAATGATCTTACAATCACATGTTATATACCTTGAAAAGTCCCACCATATGGTCGGACGAAACGGCTGTCGGCAATAAACTCGTTATAATGTCATAATAGTTCCTTTGTTCTTTTTCACTAATATATATATATATATATATATATATATATATATAAATATATATATATATATATATATATATATATATATATATATATATATATATATATATATATATATATATATATATATATATACATATATATATATGTAGAGGTTATATTTAATTTGTTGGGATACAACAAGCAAAATATTTTTATAACTGATATAAAGCACTCAACAAATTATTGGAGTAAATATACAATATATTAACAAATGGAAACTATATTTATAAAACCATATTTATTTCATTATACATAGTTCAAGGGCCACCAAGGCAAACTATGGTGCGCTTTCATCAGATAAAATATAATTGTTTCTACTTTAGGCACAAGGCCAGCAATTACCCAGTACATTACTGGTACTTTATTTTATCGACCCCGTAAGGATGAAAGACAAAGTTAACCTCAGCGGGATTTAAACGTAAAGGGACGTAACTATGCTAGAAAGCATGGCGTCCAACCCTCTACCGATACTGCCAATTCACCGCCCTTCATCAGATAAAATATAATATAGGCTAGTTTTTTCAGGGTATGTCAATATTTATTTATAAAACTAACCTATATTATATTTTATCTGATGAAAGCGCACCATAGTTTGCCTTGGTGGCCCTTAAAATATGTATAATGAAATAAATATGGTTTTATAAATATAGTTTCCATTTGTTAATATATTGTATATATATATTTATTAAAATAACAGATTAAAGTTTAAGCAAAGAATCGCTGCTTTCACCCTTAACGGGATCTTCTGAAACTAACTTTGCTTAAACTTTAATCTGTTATTTTAATAAATATTTGGTCTACGGTTCTTATATATTTGATATATATTTATCCTTATCGAGCCCTCTTTGGATTTTAGTCTTCAAATTTTATTATTATTACTATATAAATATATATATATGTGTGTGTGTGTGTGTGTGTGTGTGTGTGTGTGTGTGTGTGTGTGTGTGTGTGTGTGTGTGTGTGTGTGTGTGTGTGTGTGTGTGTGTGTGTGTGTGTGTGTGTGTGCGTGTGTGTGTGTGTGTGCGTGCGTGTGTGTGTGTGTATGCTTGTTTTTAGTCCTGCAGGATGTCCAAAGTCACCCTCCTCACCAAGAAACCTTGGTGGGGTTGCCAGTTTAGTCACCAACGACCCGACCATGAGACAGGTTGTACTGGGATACATGTTACTAGTAGCACCAACTGGTGACCTGTCAAAGGGCAAAGGAGCTCTTAAGAGTCAATGGCCATCCAAAATCACCGGGGGAGATGACGCCTTAGCCTTTGTCAAGGCAGAATTCTAGGAGAAGGAAAACTCTGATATAACACCTGCAACCCTGATGGTATCCAATGATGTTGACTTGTTCTTCTTTTTGGTAAATATCATCTTGGTTAAGAGAGTGGGACTGGCTTTGTGCAGTGCCTTTGCTCACTATAAAAGCTTCACGGCACAGGCATTGCTTTATATCTGGAGATCTCTCTGCACTTGGCGTCACATGGCACCATGGGCCCAGCACTATGTGTCAATAATTGTCACAAGTGTAGTGTTTGTACCAGAGTTTTCAAGTCGCTGGCTGGACTAAAAAGTCACACTCGTTCAGCGCATCGGTAGGGGTTCTCCTACATGGATATAAAGTAGTGGCCGTACTCGAAAACGTGTTGGCAGCCACCATATATGCATGTATGTATATCTTACCACCGAATTTCAACGCCTAGGAGAAAAAGCTCTTTGTGTTACATATATAAACCACGATATGTCTTACAAAAGAGTATGTTCTAGAAAGAGATACGAAGTAATTTCCGGAACGTGAGACCTAATTTCTTTCTCAATAACAAACTATGGGAAACTGAAATTATATCTATGTTTGCAGATAGAATGTCCATCGAAAGGTTTTCTTCTTTGGAACACATTAATGGTCAAAATTCAATCTGATGAATATCTACATATCTATCCATACATGCATACATACATACATAAATGTGTGTATATACAACTATGTTTAATTGTTCAAAGGCAACAAAGTATGTATATATATATATATATATGTGTGTGTGTGTGTATACATACATACCTATATATATATATATTTATATACATATTTACAGATATATGTATGTATATATATATATATATATATATATATACGCACACACTCACACACACACTCACACACACATATATATATATATATATAGTACCAAGTATTCCTTAACAAAATTCCCAAATAGTCGAATTGATCGCTCTCATAGATATTTGTCTTGTGCATAATGAAAAGGAAATTACTTATTTATTCCTCTATGCATTTATATATTTGTATAGGCATATCTACCCACATATGTACATTTATTTAGAACTGAATGGGCGTTTGTGCTTATTGGTTCCGACGAAGGTTCCAGTTGTTTGACCAATGAAACTGCCTGCTAGTGAAATTAACATACAGGTGCCTGACCATTCCAGAGAATCGTGCAGCCATAACATAATACTCATGAAGATTAAGTGTGTGATAAGGCTGGCCCTTTGTAATACAGTTACAGCTCATTTTTTGCCACTTGAATGGACTGGAACAACGTGAAATAAAGTGTTTTGTTCAAGGACACAACGTGCTGTCGGAAATCGAACCTGCAATCTTACAATCGCAAACCCAACAATGCTAACCACTAAGCCAGCCGCTTTCACTATTGATTCAATTGAAGATTTCTGAAATATCGTTTAGAATTTCAGTTTACAGAATGATTTATACAGCGTTTCTATCTATTTATCGTTATGTGAGAGTCCTATTCTTAAACATGTGCCTCATCCCATGCCTGGTTTGATCTCTAATGGTCAGGTTTCTAGGCTTATAACCACAATGCCGTGAGTTCGATTCCTTGATCGGGTGGAGATTTGTGTCCTTGAGCAAATCGCATTATTTCACGTGGCTCCAGTTCATTCATCTGGAAAAATTGAGTTGTGACGACGCTGGTGCCAAGCTGTATCGGCCGTGTCCTTCCTCTTGGACAACATCTGTGCCTTGCGTTCTTCTGTCTGAGATATATAGTTGCGTTTGGTCTACATTCATCTGCCTGAGGTACATAGTTCATTTTGGGGTACATTCCACTTTCTGCAATATGTACTTTAGTTTGGTTAACATTCTTCTATTGTATATCTATCTATCTATCTATATATCCTTTGTGTGATAGCTATGGCGAAAGAGGTTGTATGGTGGACAAGGTTGAAAGGGCTGAGGTCAGACACCTTTCTCTCCGGCCAACAACTGATTCTTTTTTTCAAATACCACTTTGAAAGAAGAATCAGGATGGAGAGAGAGGTGCTGTACCCCAGCAAGTTTTATGAAAGGTGGGTGAAAGTGGCGAGAATGGCCCGAGTGAATGGGCCTTCTCTCTATAATCAGCCTGTAGGTTGAGGAAAAGGGGGAGGAGAGGAAAGGAGTACAAACTCTTCGTACTCCTGGAGATGAGGGTTGCACATTTATTCGGGCGTATGTGTTACCCATATGAACTGTCTCCCCCTATTGGGGAAAATCGACTAATTTTTTAAATTGCATTTGTGATAACATTTTACACGTTTTTATTGTATGTAAACTTCCCCCTTTGTATTTGTCCCCTTCTTTTGTGCCCCTGTGGCTAATAAAGAAACATATTTATATATCCATCTATCTATCTATCTGCGCGCTCGGTGAAACTCTAGGCGTAGAGGAAGATGAACTGGCCAGTCTGTTCGGTAGGACCTTCCGCCCGGGACCGATGGACAACTTCCAAAAGTCCCTGGCCTGGCAGTGCTACCGAGGAGCTCTACCAGTTCGAGACAAGCTCTACAAAGAAACCGTCGCGCACGCATTCATACACTGCCCGGGCGTCACCGACCTGTGGGGCTATGTAGAACGACTATTGTCGCGGGTGGGACCAATCCGGTTGACCACCGAGTCCATTGTCATGATCAAACCGCCACCCTCCTTCAAAAACGAAGGAGAGGCGGTTTTCCTTTGTGTGATAGCTATGGCGAAAGAGGTTGTATGGTGGACAAGGTTGAAAGGGCTGAGGTCAGACACCTTTCTCTCCGGCAAACAACTGATTCTTTTTTTCAAATACCACTTTGGAAGAAGAATCAGGATGGAGAGAGAGGTGCTGTACCCCAGCAAGTTTTATGAAAGGTGGGTGAAAGTGGCGAGAATGGCCCGAGTGAATGGGCCTTCTCTCTATATCAGCCTGTAGGTTGAGGAAAAGGAGGAGGAGAAGAAGGGAGTACAAACTCTTGGTACTCCTGGAGATGAGGGTTGCACATTTTTTCGGGGGTATGTGTTACCCATATGAACTGTCTCCCCCTATTGGGGAAAATCGACTAATTTTTAAATTGCATTTGTGATAATATTTTACACATTTTTATTGTATGTAAACTTCCCCCTTTGTATTTGTCCCCTTCTTTTGTGCCCCTGTGGCTAATAAAGAAACATATCTATCTATCTGTCTATATATCTATCTATCTATCTATCTATCTATATGTAACGTGGTGTACCAATCACAAGCTCCTGGGTTCTAAACTTACATTACTGATAGTGGGAAAGACTCATTCTTTCTTATATATACATATATACACCAGGTCCGAACACAAAAGAACCAAACTCCCACTTCCACTGCCTCCGTCTCGCCCGCTTCCCCCATCTCTCACTATTGTGCGTAACTAGGGACCCCCGGGCTGGCCGCCCCACGACCCCGGTGGTCAGAATAGAGAAGGCGTTTCCCTGGAGGATGTTGAGGGAGACGCGCTGGAAGTGCCATTCCAGGTATCGTAGAGGGAAGAGATTTTCATGCATGGACGACTGCTGATTTTCTACAAATAACAGTCGGGTGAAACTTAAACCATTGGTAAGTCATTAATATGTATACAACCCATAGTCAATTATGATCGGTGTTGGGGGCGAGACTTTCCCCCTTAAAATAACATTGATATAAAAATTGCATCAATGCAAATTAGCAAAGTCATTAAGATACTTCACTGACCAGTGGAGTTGTATTAAAATTGAGAAATACTGAATTGTCCGGTCTCAAGTGTTGATATAATGTATATATATTTGCATAGTATATATTTTGGTATACTTACTCTCGGGTTTCAAATAATAGGTGGGGTGTAGGCGGCAGGGTTTGAAAATCGGTAATTTTTCTAGGTTGTCTTCGTTAATGTTTTTAAAAACCAGAATTAGTCGTTTAGTTTACATATTAAGATTCCAGCCCATCCTATATATTTTATATGGTATGGGATTTCTAGTAATGTACTTGTTTTGTCATATGTAATGTTTTTTAATGTTTAAAGAAAATTAATTGTCACAGGAATGCTACCACTTAAAATAGAATTTCGCCGAGGATAGATTAGGAAAATTTAATAAGCGTGTGGGTGGTAGTAGAATAAACATGGGGAGGGTTGGAAAAAAATTGAAAAATTAATAAGGAGGTGGCTATTTCGAGACTCGAGAGTACATTATATAAAGATATGATGTTCATGTACACTATACATGATATATGTTTGTCGATAAACTGGATTGATTCATGTATGTGAAAGTGTGTGTCTGGGTGAAAGTGTGTTTGTGTGTGTGAATGGGTGTTTGTGTATGTGTGTTAAAGTGTGTGTATATATATGTGTGTGTGTGTGTCAAAAGTATGTTTGTGTGTGTCAAAATTGTGTTTGTGTATGTATGTGTGTATATATGTGTGTGTGTGTATAAAAAGTGTGTTTGTGTGTGTGTATTTATAGTAGTTTAATACAACCATATCTATGGAATGGACTGCCGTCAATTTCAACGATGAGTGCTCCAATTCTTTGATCATTATGACAGTCTGCTAATGAAATTAAAGTTTTAGTGGCTGAGCATTTCTCGGAAACGTGTATCCTTAACGTAATTCTCAGGGAGATTCAAGGGGACATAATTTCCGTCTAGACATTTCTACTCACGAGACATGGGTTCAACCGAGGTTATGTTAAATGATACTTGCCGAAAATTACATGCCGTCGGATCGAACCTGGGATATAATGAGTGCAAAACGAACTTCTCAACCTTTCAGTAATGCTGCGTTCACCCTACCAGACTATAAATAGTATTATTGTTATTAAAATAAAGTACCAGTCACGCACTGGGGTCGATTTAATCGACTTTCCCCTCCCCAAAAATTGCTAGCCTTGTGCCTATATAAGAAACCGCTATTAGCGGTGGATTGTCAGTATCGGTAGAAGGTCGGACGCCATGCTTAGACGCATAGAGTTACGGCCCTTGCCATTCTGTGTTCAAATCCCGCCGAGGTTAACTTTGCCTTTCATCCTTACGGGGTCGATAAAATAAAGTACCAGTAATGTACTGGGATAATTGCTGGCCTTGTGCCTAAAGTAGAAACAATTATTAGGGCGGTGGATTGGCAGTATCGGTAGAAGGTCGGACGCCATGCTTTGCAGCAAAGAGTTACGGCCCTTTATGATCTGAGTTCAAATCCCGCCGAGGTTAACTTTGCCTTTGATCCTTACGGGGTTTATGAAATAAAGTACCAGTAATACACTGGAATAATTGCTGGCCTTGTGCCAAAAGTAGAAACAATTATTAGTATTATTAGCAGTACTGGTAAAGAGTCGGACGTCATGCTTTGCAGCATAGAGTTATGGCCCTTTACTTTCTGAGTTCAACTCCCGCCGAGGTTAACTTCGCCTTTGATCCTTACGGGATCGATAAAATAAAGTACCAGTAATGCACTGGGTAATTGTTGACGTTGTGCCAAAAGTAGAAACAATTATTATAATAATTTCTACCACAATGTCATCAGATCCAGCTCATCATGCTACATACATATATATGTGTGTGTGTGTGTGTGTGTGTGTGTGTGTGTGTGTGTGTGTGTGTGTGTGTGTGTGTGTGTGTGTGTGTGTGTGTGCTTGTGTGTGTGAGTGTGTATATATATATATATATAGTATATATAT
>OZ024740.1:230322498-230344998 GCA_964016885.1 Eledone cirrhosa
GACTGGATCAATGTGAAATAAAGTGTTTAGCTCAAAAACACAACTTGGCACCCGGTCTAGGAATCGAATCCATGACGTTATGGTCGCCTTCAGAAATCTGATGTAGGTCTCTTATATTACAATTCTGTCTCCTATCAAAATCGACAAATGAAATCTGAGATACAATAACTTACTATGGTTGGATTTATAAGTTGCTGAACACCAGATTAACTCACCAATGTAATCGATAGATCGACTGAATCGATCGACAAGATCCAACCTCATTTGTTAACCGAGTGGAGTGGAATGCATCAAATTGTACCACCTACCACATGACTAAAATAAATCTAATTCAGAGAAGCAAATACATATAGATCATGTTAGTGAGTTTGTATAAGATGTTCTATATGTGTCTGTGTCTGTGTGTGTAATATATTTATGTTCAAAACGCGGAACAAAAAGCGCGTTTGATGTCTAGGTCAAAGATTTGATCACTCTTCCACTCTGCACCATTGTGCACAATTGTGCAGAAATTGTTATAATTGAACTTTGAAACCTTAGGTAGCGCTTTTTGTTCCGTGTATGGACATAAATATTATAATATATCAGCCATAATACCAGATTGGACACTATTTTCTTTTTTTTTTTTTTTTTCATATCCACCGATTGTTTACTACATATACATACACAGAGAATTTAAAAGGAATTTGAGAGGTACAGGGTTCGTTTCTCTGTAGCGACTGCTGTCCCCATTTTTCATCTTTAAGGGCATTTTACCCAATTTTCTAAGCTATTGTTTATGGCAATCAACTGTGTTCACTGTTATTTCCTGTGTTCGAGACTTTTCACATTTTCTAAGCATTTCAACTCACTCGACGCTCCAATGTTCATTTGCAAATATCGTATATATTTCAGTTGATTTTTCGAAATATAGGAATTGGTTGACAGGATCCCAGACCTCATTTGCATACCGAATGGGGTGGAACTTGTCAAATCGAACCAAGAAAACAATGTTTCCATTGGTCTTTCCATTGCTGATACTATCTACCGGTCGCAACTCTTCACAGAAGGGGCAACATGAAATAAAATGTCTTGTTCAAGAACATAACTCTTCGCCCAGTCCAGGAATCGAACTCGCAACCTCATAATTGTGAATACAACTCTCTAAACACTAAGCCTCACGCCTAAAATGTCCAAATTTCAAAAAACATATTAGTTAATATATAATATTCATCTGTAACAAAGTTTTCTAAAATAGAAATAAAAATATAGTTCCGAAAAACATTAGAAAAGTTTCACTAAATATAATTAATTAATTTCTCTGATTATATACTCACGTGCGAATATATTGTTCTTTTTTCTTTCTGACAGAAAATTCTATATTTCTACATTTTTAAATATTGGAGTGCCCAATGAAAAAAGTTCTATGTGTGGCACAATTAATTGGTCACAAAGGTGTATATGAAACTTTAATCAATTAATTATTTTTTCCATTCCATGGAGAATATCCCTTGATGTGTACAGTAAATGTAAGTTGTAGGTGTATGTGGACCTCCGTCAGTTCCAAACACGAGTGTTCCACTTATTGTAATCAACGGAACAGCCTGCTCGTTTTTAACATGAACATTATTGGGCATTCCATAGGCACGTCTACTCTTAATATAGCCCTGGAGGAGATCCAGTGTGGTTCAGCTCGCCCTTTGAAATACAGATACAACTAATTTTTGCCATCTGAGTGGACTGAAGAAACATGAAATATAGTGTCTTTCTCAAGAACACAACGTACCGCCGGAGTTGAACTCACGGCCTTACGACCATGAGCCGGATTCCCTAGCCCTTAAGACACGCTTCTTCAAAACGATTAATAATTGTTTCTACATTTGGCACAAGGCCAGCAATTTAAAGAGGAGAAAATCGAGAAAATCGACCTTAGTACGTTACTGGTACTTTATTTTATCGACCCCGTATATATATATATATATATATATCCCCCCGCCACCCCCGTTCTTGCTTTCTTCTTCTTCTTCTTCTTCTTCTTCTTCTTCTTCTTCTTCTTCTTCTTCTTCTTCTTCTTAATTATAAGCCTACCTTACCTAGCAACTACACAGCCATCCTATTCTCCATATACTTTATCATGTTTCGCTGTGACCAGTCTTCTCTCTCCTTCTTCCTACTTATTACGTTACTATCTACTCTTCCCCCTCTTTCTTTCTCACCCCTTCTCCCTCTCACTTTCACTCACCCTCTCTCTGCCAGTCACCTTATTGTTTCCCTCGCCTGACCATCTAGCAGTTCTTTTCTCACTTACACTCGCTGGGATCAGACGTGATTTTCATTCGTCCACACGCTATAGAACTTAGGTTCATCCACCGATGTGGACTTGGATTTTCTTTCTTCAGTTGCTCGCACATTCTTCGGTTTGTTGTTGTTTTTTCGCAGTTTTTCTCTTTTCTTCCCTTTTTTCCCTTTTCCCTTCTATTTATCTCTCCTCCGTTTTCCCAATAACTTCCCTAGTTATTGAACGCTCTTCTTATTCTGTTTCTTCTTCTTAATTTTAAACCTACCTTAACTAGCAACAACATATATATATACATATATATATAAATCTAGGGAGTGTAACTTGGAGTTACTGCAGGTTCACCCGGGTGAGCACTCGATGTTTAGGTTCACTTCAGTGTCGAGGTGTAGAGCTATACAGAGTGTATTATATTGAAAAGATAACAAGGAGGATTGGTTATTCCTCCATTACATTTACTGGTAGGTGACGCGCGTTTCGCCACTAATCAGCTCAAGGTTCGATCTTACCCGACTCAATAATCGGCAGCTCGACGGATCCTTTCAATATATATATATATATATATATATATATATATATATATATATATATTAAATTTAAAGGGTATATATATATATATAAATTAGACAAAATCATAGATACATATATATGTTTTTGACAACCATTCACGGTGTGGTTCAATGAAGAATTAATTAAATAATTAATAATCAGAGAAATATATAAAATATATATTTATATATATATATATATATATGAGAATAAACGTGCTGCGGAGTTGCAAATGGGTTACATATGAATAAAGTGGTCCTTCATCAGTGATCTTCCAAACATCATCGGTATTTCTTCGCTTTAAAGACCATATACCTCGGTTGGTGCGAGCAACGGCTAAAGAAAGTCGTTGGGACATGTAAATAAAGGGAACAGCGAGAGTGTAAACAAACAAAGATGGTGAAGCAACGAGTGGTAACACAACAGTTAGTTCACCATACCGAGAACAATTGTTTCACCTTAGCGGATCCTCAGCTCGGACTGTTCTCGGTATGGTGAATTAACTGTTGTCTTACCACTTCTACATAACTCGTCCCATGGACTGAGTGCTCTACCACTACGGATATTACCTTCCAGTGTTTTACCTCTCTCTCTATATATATATATATATATATATATATATGTGTATATATATAACAAATAAGGTGTAGTAAGGAACCAGGTGGACCATAATGCACCAGAGTACTCGATACTTAGGGTAGTAGAGTGGGTAATAGGAAGAGAATCAGGACCCCGACCGCTGAGCTCCGGCCGTTTCGACAGCTAGATCGTATCTAGCTATCGAAACGGCCGGAGCTCAGCCGTCGGGGTCCTGACTCTCTTTCTATATATATAGTTTTAATATAGATGAGATTCTACAGGACTAGAACTGTTATATATATATATATATATATATATATATATATATATATATATACTATTTAGTCTGAAAGCCAAGAGCCCGTGTCCATGCCAATTTTCAGGATATTCAGGGCTTGTGGAAGAGAGGTAGGAATGTAACCTTAAGTCAGAGACCTGACCCGAATGCTTGTAATAGAGTGTGTACAGCTAAAACCACCGAGTTATGTCTACTGTACGAGGAGGTCACAGTCGAATTTGAACTCATAACGCAAACCATTTTAACAAATACTGAAAGGGATTTTATCTGGTTTTCTAACAAATCTGCTTCAAAAAGGCAAAGTTGACAACGGTGGGATTTGAACTCAGAGTGCAGATAGCCAGTTTTTTTAAGTGACGTTCTAACAACACTACCAATTCGTCATCTTGTCATCGATTGATATTTTCTCAAAGTTGATTTTACAGTGCATGTCCGGGAAACAAATTGCTCATTGCTTATTTCCTAAATATTGATTTCTTTAGACAAGCAGCGAGCCAAATTTTAGCAGAACGAGGATTATAGTTAATTGAATCGATCGTATTACATGATTGGAATTCATTTTATTGATTGAACAGAGACGAAAGGGAAATCTCGAACTCAGTGCAATTTAAACACGGAATACAGAAGGCAAAATTCCCTTATACTATATATAGCCATTTAACCAAGCAGCCTTCAACTGTTTCTGGTGCACCCCAGTTTATTATTAGAAACAATATTGTTAATAATAATTGTTTCTACTTTAGACACAAGGCCAGCAATTTTTAGGGAGGAGAGGAAAGTCGATTAAATCGACTCCAGTGCGTGATTGATACTTTATTTTATCGACCCCATAAGGATGAAAGGCAAAGTTAACCTCGGCGGGATTTGAACTCAGATCATAAAGGGCTGTAACTCTATGCTACAAAGCATGGCGTCCGACCCTCTACCGATACTGCCAATCCACCACCCTAATATTGTTATTAATAATAATTGCTTCTACTTTTGGCACAAGACCAACAATTTTGAAGGGAAGTGGGGAAAGTCGATTAAATTTACCCCAGTGCGTTACTGGTACTTTATTTTATCAACTACGTAAAGAAGGAAGACAAAGCTAACCTCGGCGAGATTTGATCTAAGAATGGAAAGGGTCGTAACTATATGCCGCAAAGCATGTTGTCCAATGCTCAACCGATACTGCCAATCCACGACCCTCAAATAATTATTTCTAGTATAGGCACAAGGCCAGTAATTTGGGTGGAGGGGAAAGTCGATCCCCAGTGCATTACTAGTACTTTATTTTATCGACCCCGTAAGGATGAAAGGCAAAGTTAACCATGGCGGGATTTGAACTCAGATCGTAAAGGACCGTAATTCTATGCTGCAAAGCATGGTGTCCGACGCTCAACTGATACTGCCAATCCACCACAATCAAATAATGGTTTCTGATTTCGGCATAAGGCCAACAATTCTTTTTTTTTTGGGGGGGGGGGTCTATTATATCGACTCCAGTGCGTGACTGGTCCCTTATTTTATCGACCCAGAGAGGAGAAAAGGCAAAGCTAACTTCGACGGGATTTGAACTCAAAACGTAAATGGCAATGACTACATGCAGTAAAATATGTTTTCCGACGCTCTATCGATTCTGCCAATCCACTATGATAATGATTTCTAACATTAGTGGAAAGCCACAGATATTGAGATAGTAGTGCGATCGATTAAATTGAAACCAATATTTGACTGGTGTTTATTTTATCGACCTCAGGAAAAAATACATGAAAAGTGGAGCTGAAAAGGATTGGAACTTTGAACCGAAATGCAGGTATCTAAATACTGCAAATAACCATTTCTGTTGCTATCCGCCACCATTACCATCCTCTGACCTCATATATTGATGTCTAAATACTGCAATTGACAATTTCAGCTGCTATCCGCCACCACCACCACCACTACCCTCCGCCTTCATGTATTGATTTTTAATTTAGGCACAAAGCCAGTGAATTTGGTGGAAAGGCAAAGTTTATCGACACCTGAAGGATAAAGACATCGTTCACCTTGGTGGCATTTGAATTCATAATATAAAGAGCCAGAACAAATAACATAATAGTATTTTATCCGACGCTCTACCAATTTTGTCTATCTTTTATACTTGCTTGCCCTCATATATTAATGTGTGTATGTGTTGGTCCTCCATGGCATCGGACGATGGATGTCCCTGTTGTCTGATCAACGAAACAGCTTGCTCATAAAATGCAAGTGAATGAGCATTCCTCAGACACGTGCTCCCTTAACGTAGATATCAGGGAGGTCCAGTGTGACACATTGTGTATAAAGTCTGGTCCTTTTTAAATACAGATGCAGCTTATTTTTTCTTGGCTGAATCGACTTCTTAATGGCCCCACTCGGTCATGGTTTTGCACCTAGAAACTTGGACCTAGACTGGGCAAGGTTTGTTTTTGGAAGACCAGCAGTCGTCCATGCATACCAGCCTCCCCACCACCGATGTTGTCCAAGGGAAAGGCAATGACCGATACAGCTTGGCACCAGTGACGTCGCAACTCCTTTCTACAGCTGAGTAAACTGGAGCAACGTGAAATAAAGTGTATTTCTCAAGGACACAATGTATCAATGCTCTAACTACTAAGCCATGTGCCTCCACTATATATATATATAAACACATATATATATATGCATAAACATATATATACAAATATATATAGATATAAACATAAATACATATATACATATAAAGGTGAAAGATCACAAATGTCCATGGTTTTGCACCTAGAAGGCACAAGCCTGCAAGACCAGCAGTCACCCATGCCTACCAGTCGCCCCTCTTCACACTGATGTTGTCCAAATCAGCTTGCCATCAGTGACGTCGCAACTCATCTCTACAGCTGAGTGAATTGGAACAACGTGAAATAAAGTGTCTTGCTCAAGAACACAACGCATCACCCAGTCTGAGAATCGAACTCACAACCTCTCAATTGCAAGTCCAATGCTCTAACCACTAAGCCATGCGCCTTCATAAAGCAATGTGAAGCAATGTGAAATAAAGTGTCGTGATGAAGGACACAACAAACATCCGGGGATTTAATTCATAATTTTACGATCACCAACTGGACACTCTAACAACTAACCCAGGCGCTTTCACCTATTAACGATAACAAACAAACAAACAAAGGGAATATTCAGCAAATTGTATCTAAATAAGTCAATAACTCATTAAACATTTTATGAGGGGAGATTAAAAGAAAGAATTTAAGAGAATCATAAATATTCTTAGATAAATACTATCCAGAATTGTGATTTGTGAAATCAAAGCCCATGGCATTAAAAAGACATGAGGAAAGAGGTAGAATAAGTTAAGCTATAAGATCTAATGTCATATTGCTGACACGCCAGAAGTTCTTTGACAAGATTAAGAAAGACAAAAGCTGCCTATCTTGTCAGTGACCATGACCATGGTAAAGCTTAAACAGATAAACTCACTGTTATATTGTCAATCTGGCTTTCACCTCTTTTCCTCTCGACCTTATTATTTATTCCATTCGCTTCTTCCATACACAATTATTTATTTCGTTATGTAATTTTCTTTTCGCTTTCATTTTTGTAACCTTTTTAATTCATCGATCTATTATCTCAACCCACCGTTCATCGCAAATTTGGTGGTGAGGATGAAGATGAGGATGATGATGATGATCATCATCATCATCATAATTATTTCTATATTGGTCACTAGGGCCGAAACATAAAGGACAATACAAAAAAACAGGGGCAGTTGAGATTTACATAAACCGTGTAAAAATGGAGAACAAAAAACAATTAACAATAAATAGATGAAACAGAACTCCTCAATAGAGGGGAGTGTCACACAATGGGGACTTAGGAACCCCACAGATCTGAACCCCATCCCCCCACCTAATCTCCAAGAGCACTCTAGGAAGGTTCCCCCTCTGCTCTCTGAGATCTCCAGTCTACAGCTTAGAGTCGGCCGATTCACTCGGACCATCCTCGCTACATTCACCCACCTTTTAACAAATTTATTCGGGGACAGAACTTCTCTCTCCACCTTCACCTTCCTTTCCAAGTGGAACTTGAAAAAGTTGATGAGGGTCTGGCAAAAGAGGAATGTGTCAGCCTTCGCGTCCACTACACAATCTCTTTCACTACAGCCACCAGACAGTGGAAAACTTCTTGCACTTCTCGGCCAAAAGAAATCTGTGGGGCGATCTTCCCGATAGAGACCGACCGACAGCCGGATTAGACCTATACGTGACAATAGTTGTTAGACAAAACTTCACAAGTCAGTAATGCACGGACACTGAATGAATGCATGCAAAACGATTTCATCGCTCTGCGCGCATCTCAGAGAGCTCTGTCTAACTGTACTTCCGTACCTGTAGAGTTTATCTCGAACCAACAGTGCTCTCCGGTAGCACTGCCAGGTATGGGATTTCTGCAAATTGTTCATAGTTCCCGAACAGAAAGTTCTCCGGAACAGACTGGCTAGTTCGTTCTCATCAATACCTAGAGTCTCTCCAAAGGTGTTGTTGCTCTTGTCCATATCTAGACTTCTATAGAACGCTAGAGTGGAATTTCCTCTGACCGCCTTGCCCAGTTGTTAGAAGGCTGTGAGTGCCTGACAACATTTCAGATGCTAGGGGCCCAGTCTCGGTCATCACATGACCCAAGACTGCAACTCAGTCAAAGAGACAAGCTGTGAGAAGTTCTTAACAAAGGGCAACTACGCCTATTTACCACCGTCTGGGATTGTTTGCAAATGCCGCAGCCTCAAGAAATGTCTATGCATCAACAGCCACGGCATTCAAATCCCTTTGTGCAAAGAGTGTTGCCAGCAGACGGACCACCTGACCTGTGGAACGTGTTCTTTTCACATGAAAAATGAAAGAGCAGACGCTCCAGTCTACTTAGACGAGAACTGAGGCAAGGCACGACGTTTCGACGGAAATATATATCGGAGGTGGTATAATGGTTCGCTACTTCTGCCCAACCTTTCAGAGACAGCTTCCTCTGAGCTCATTTGTGGGTGAGTGTAGCCACTCTACACGTGAACAACACGTAGCCATCCTACATAGTTCCTATCTACCCGGAGGTCTGGACCAAACCAGATCTCAAACAACTAAAGCAGTATGACACGGATAATAATAGTTCGCGTATCAGCACATACAGAAGAGAGGAAAGAGAGATCATTCTTGGTGAACCAAGTGCATGATCAGAAACGGTTGCAATAGATTGTCATTTACTCTGACCACCGAGCAAATGTCTTAATACATTGAAGCGATCCAGTTCCTGGAGACGGGACCGAGCACCATTGTCTTGAGGACATCCACAAAGTATCGATGATTGACCCAATCAATTGAAAGCTTTCGATTGATCCAAATTGATCAAACCTCACTGAAGCTATATTTACTCTCTACCCTTACCCACTTTATCGCATGAAGTGAAATTTGTCGTGGATAGACTTGGAAAATAATAATGATTTCATTTATTTTGAGCTAGGGCGACGGATAGAGAAGGTATTACAGAGATAGAATACAAAGAGTGTGGGGACTTACTTATAAATCAGATGAAGAAATATGACAAAGAAAAATGTGTGACAAAGCATACACAGTACAAAATGTGTGACACAGTTCCTAAAGATAAGGTGCGATACCAAGGACTAATCAAGGACCTCCACAATTCCAGAATTTTTATCTCATTTCCGAGTGAGTAAACATCACCGATGATAGATAAAAATCATGAAACATTTGCCTGGCGTTCTCACACGGCTACCGAGATAGTTGTGACATGATCACAACTTAAAACATTTATAGCGAGACTTATGTATGTTTATCATACATAAATTTATCGTCCATGCCAAGCATGTCAAACTGGGGGTCCCCCGAGGGCCACATGAGTCACATATGTGTTGTCTGAGGGCCACACATGACAACTAATTGTGCACATTACAACTAATATTTGTAAAACCTTTGTGCGTGCCGCAGGTGTGCTTTTAAAGGGCCGCATGTTTGATATGCCTGGTCTATGCCGTCATATATATTTCTATTATGAATCAGGCTATGTTAGTGCTACTGTTAATTATACCTATAACCTATACATAAAACCTGCATTTACCAATGTGAGGACATCATTTCACATTTGGCCTGGGTCTACTACCAACTTTGGGATTTACGTTTTACATTTGGCCTAAGCCTATAACATGGTTTGTGTGTGTGGCGGGCCAACACTTTACATCTGGCCAGGGTACATCACATGGTTTGTGTGTAGAGGGGCAACACTTTACGTCTGGTCTGGGACTATAACATGCTTTGTGTGTAGAAGGGCAACATTTTACATCTGGTCTGATACTATTACGTGCTTTGTGTGTGTAGAGGGACAACATTTAACGTCTGGTCTGGACTTGTGTGTATGTGTGGTGTGTGTGTGTGTGTGTGTGTGTGTGTGTGTGTGTGTGTGTGTATGTGTGTGTGTGTGTGTGTGTGTGTGTGTGTGTGTGTGTGTGTGCGTGCGTGCGCGTGCGTGCGCGTGTGTGTGTGTGTGTGTGTGCGCGTGTGTGTGTGTGTGTGTGTGTGTGTGTGTGTGTGTGTGTGTGTGTGTGTGTGTGTGTGTGTGTGTGTGTGTGTGTGTGTGTGTGTGTGTGTGTGTGTGTGTGTGTGTGTGTGTGTGTGTGCGTGCGCGCGCGTGCGTGCGTGTGTTTAACAAAGAGTTGTCAATAAAAACAGACTTGCACATTGACAAAGTTTTGTGAGACTATATAATACTAAATATATTTAGTATCTTACAATGGCGGTCCCGATTTAGATATTTAGCCATGCCAACGTCCACACACACACACACACACACACACACACACACACACATATACTCACAAATAAACACAAACATACTCACACACACATGCATACACACACATACACACACACATATATGTATATATATATATATATATAATTGCAACAACCAACACAGCTCGCCATTTTGATTCATATATATATATATATATATATATATATATATATATATATATATATATAGCTAAAATGCCAAACACATATATACATATAAGTTATGTACGTGCGTGTGTATGTAGGGGACGCGCGCGCCTGTGTGTGTGAGGTGAAGTTTCTGTGTAAATAGGAAGAGACCGCCATGTAAACCTGCCATTGTAGGTTCATTTACCTCTGTGTGACCCCTTACAGTGAATAGAGAATACAGATTCTCCACCCCCATCGACCCCCTCCCCCCTCCCGTTTCTTCCATCTCTATTTCATTAACACTAACCTTTTCTCAATTTCTCTACTTCCCCTGTTGTCTCCATATATCTCCCACTCTCCCTCTCTCTCGCTGCTTTCTGGATCTATCTTTATCTTTCTTTCTCTCTCTCTCTCTCTCTCTCTCTCTCTATATATATATATATATATATATATATATATATATATATATATATATATATATGTAGAGGTTATATTTAATTTGTTGGGATACAACAAGCAAAATATTTTTATAACTGATATAAAGCACTCAACAAATTAATTAATACAATATATTAACAAATTAATACAATATATTAACAAATGGAAACTATATTTATAAAACCATATTTATTTCATTATACATATTTCAAGGGTCACCAAGGCAGATTATGGTGCGCTTTCATCAGATAAAATATAATATAGATTAGTTTTATAAATAAATATTGACATACCCTGAAAAATGCAACCCATCAGAGGAATTTTCAAAAAATTTTGTTTAAATCTTTCAGTACGTTTATCAAGAAAAATTTCAAAGAAAAAAATGTTTCTTTAAGAGAGTTATAATATTTTTATAAGCAGTCACATGAAGGAATCTAATGATTTATCGATAGGTGTAATAAAGATGAGTTATGTATTACATTTCATATATATATTTAAACGTTGAATTCAATCGATGTTTACAAGAACTGAAAAGATTATTCCTTAAATTAACAGAATTTTTACTTTTTAATATAAAGAATATTTCTTCTATACAAAGAGCACAATTTTCAGATGAGGCATTGATAATATTCCAAAGTAAAGAATAGTTAGTAAATTAGATAGAGAAGTTGAAGATTTTTTATTTATATTCGTAAAAGAGCATTTATGGTTATTAAAACGGGACTTAAAATCTGTGGAGGTAGAACCTACATAATTAAATGAATTTAAATTAGTTTTATATATATATACTAGCTAAAGTACCCGTCTTTTGGACGGTTCAAGTAGCTTTCGGTGTAGCTCATTAAACTAAACAAAGTAAATTTGAATACATAGAAGAAAAACGTACTTTATGTAAACATGAAAACCTTAGGCACTATTCCAGCGAAATAATTAATATGTGAGCTCAGTGTCATCCGTTATCCCATGTAACAACAGAAATCCAGTCTAGGTATAAATTTTTTTGACAACAGTAAAACCTTTTGTTTCAAGTACAAAGGGTAAAGTAAAATCCGAATGAGCCGAATTGTAATAATCAAAAAAGCCCTAAAAAGCTGAAAAAAAAAATGAAGTTTTTCACTTGGTGCGGGCCCTAGGCCATAAAAAAGTTGGATTTTCTTTGCTCACGGTATGAAGAAGAGACTGACTAATACATAGTTACAATTTCAAGGAAATAGGTCTGACGTAACGCCTCAAAAAAACCATAAAAAGCTGGAAAAATGCAGTTTTTCACCTAATGCGGGGATCAAAACCTAGAGGATCAAAAAGTTGAATTTTTATGTGCATAACACTCCGGGAAATATAACGCGGACCGCCAACAGACCTGAAACATAAGTAATACACATGTAAAGTTTGAAAAAAAATGGTTGGGTACTTCTCGAGTTTTAGGGATTCAAACTCACACACACACTCACACACACACACATCCTCATTTTTATATATATAGATTATGATATATATATATATACATATATGCATACATACATACATACATACATACATTCATACATATATATATATATGTATTTTATTTGAATTTCGCATTTCTTTAAAAATACAGTATGTTTATAAATAAACATTTAGAAATCCGTAGCTATGAATAACACACTCTCAGCTAACGCCACCAGGCGGTGTCCGGCAGAAGCAAGGGGGACAATTGTCTATACATTTCGAACAGAACTGGATTTTATAAGGACGATCTCTCCCCGTATTGCAACTGCTGGACTTTGAAAACGGGCGAAAATATATAGTTTTTCGTCTGTGTAAATGAGGTGATTAATCTCATTTGCATATGAAGCTGAATAAGTAGGCTCAATTTATAATAAAATAGAATTATGATTTAGCTTCGAACATAGCTGTATACAAATATGTATTTGAATCTCGTATTTCAAAAGAAATACGGCATGCTTATAAATAAATATTTAGAAAGCAGTCGCTATGAATAAACACGTTGGCAGCTAACACACAAGAACCAATCGAGTTCGAAATGCATCGACGATTGTCTCCCTTACTTCTGTCGGGCACCGCCTGGTATATATGTGTGTGTGTGTGTGTGTGTGTGTGTGTGTGTGTGTGTGTGTGTGTGTGTGTGTGTGTGTGTGTGGCAGCAGAAGTACCCGGCGTCGCCCGGATTAAAGAAAATAATGAAATTTCATTCAAAACTGTTTCTATGGTATAGTTGAAACTTATGTGACATCTTTTAAATGCAATATGATTCCATACTTAGTTTCTTTATTCGTTTCATATCTTGTCTGTGCTTGATGAAATACAGTTGTAAATATTTTAGTTCTTCTTCTAAGAGTGGCTGAAGTGGTCCAATTCTGTGATACACTTGCCTTTGGATCTTGAAAGTGGGTATAAAGCTACTTTCATAGATGACATTTGCACTTCTGGTTATTTTGAAAAAGTGTCTTGATTCAGTAGATGTACCAATCAGTAGTCCCCTCATGGGTTCTCCTGGTTCAGATAATAGTCTAAACTTAATTTTTCCATTTAAACACCACAATCCAGTTGACTCACCATTCCATTTTTTAGCACCACAATTTGGACAAATTTTGTTCATTGAGGAAATTCGAATTAAATGTTTTCAGGCATAGTCTTGATGTGGATTGTAACTAAAAACAGCAAAGTTCCACTCAGCAACTTTTTAAAATCGTAAATCTTCTGTACTTGCTCTCTATACACATATCCTTTGAGTTGTTTGACCTTCAGGATCTTCATGCCGCCTTTGGGCTGTTCTATTTCTCTCCATTTGCTGTCTTAATGACTTTCGCACATCTGATTCCTCTTGACGAATAGTTGTTTTCATTGCCCTATCTTCAGCAAGCCTTTTTGATCTTTGTTCCTCTGATTCATTCTATCTATTCTGTACACTCCTTATTCTTTGTTGTTGAAATCCTGATGATATTTGTGCATCTGATTCATCTTGTCTCTTCTGTTTTGTACTATAGTATCGTACAAGTAATTCCTCTTGACGAAGGTCGCATTCCTTGTCCTATCGTCAGCAAGCCTTTTTCGATCTCTGTTCTGATTCATTTGGCCTATATTTCGCTGTTGCTTTGTTTTTGAAGTCTTTTTTTTCGCTGCTCTTCACTTTCATTCTCCCTTTGTAGCTGCTTTATCATGGCTTTATGAGATTTTTTTACAAATGAAGGTCTATTCTTTGGGGGCATGTTTTGCTTGCAGCTTCAAATGACACCATTATTTATCTTTAAAAGTTTTAATTTTTCTGTTAATGATGGCTCTACGTCGAGTCAAATTTCGTTGAATGAGGACTCACTGCATTAACTTTCAGTGATTTTTCAGAAACAACAACCAAAAACTAATGAAAATGGATATGTTTCGCGTGTGTTATTTCTAGTAGTGTTTCCATAAATCAAATAAAAGCCCAAAATTTAATGAGAGGCTGACTCACACACACACACATATACACACGAGCTATATAAGAAAATATGGCATATATACACACACACGGGAAAGTTATGAAGAAGATAGTGATAAAAAAATTCTCAGGAGAGCTGGGCAGCAGGTCTTCAGAGAATAAACCCCTCACGCAAGTGTTTTGGCCCTTAACGTCTTACATTCTACGAGGGTCGGGCTGCACCCAGGTCAGTAAAGCCGCATAGAGATTTTGTTGACAGGATCTAACTGGAACACTGCTTTGTTGCCTCTGCTTTCAAATTTATATTTAGACGCTTTCTTGAGTTTGGAAAAATACCGGTGAGACGTCAACAGTGTCACCTCCTACAGACAACTACAAACAGGACTTACTTAGAGTTTCTTCCCTTAACGTTCGTTAAAATACAAACACAAAGCCTTCAAACCGTATGAAGGTCTTTTTGTTCACGGGCTAAATATTAAGTAGGTATGACATATATACACACATGGAACATATATAAAGTATGTATGACAAAATGTGCTGCAACCAGTAGATGAGAGAGCAAATTTTGATATTAAAGCTGGCGTTTGATGTTGCTTTATGTTGATTGAACACGTGTCGCTCACTTGTTTGAGTTATACCTCCTTTCATGCAGGAGAGAGAGGGGTGACGTTCAATACTGAAGCAAGTGTGTGTTTGTTGTTTTAGTGTCGGCTACTGTGTTGAACGCGCGTTGCTAACTTTCTTCGTTTTCTTTATCTCTGCTTCTTTCTCTCTTCGTTCATGCATTGTTAACCTACTTGCCTAATTCCATCTTTGGCTTTCAGAGCTCTATATAATTTCACGTGTGCATTGCTTTCTCTCAAATTCTCACTTTTTCATTCTTTTCCGACATATGCCATCGTAGTGAAGACGATAAATCACGACGAACACATATTAACAAAGAGACAAACCAACATTTAAACAAATGAATATAGGTCCAAGTCTAATGAACTCCCATGCCAATGTTGAACTTGATAGGTTCACTTGTTTTTAAGTGCATTAGAGACAAACAGAAAAACGAGCTATTACATATATACATATATATATATGTGTGTGTGTGTGTGTGTGTGTGTGTGCGTGTGCATGTGTGTGTGTGTGTGTGTGTGTGTGTGTGCGTGTATACATAAGTATATATATATATTTCTCTATTTATCTCTCTCTCTCTCTCTCTCTCTTTATCTCTTTATATAAAGGTTGAGTAAAACTTTAGGCAGTATTCGGCTGCGCTTTCTAAGCAACCAGCCTACTCGCCGACAGGCACCAATCACAAACTTTCTGCCTTGACCACTGGCCACGTGATGGTTCTTAGCCATTTTGAATTCATTTCTGGCGGGGATCATGGTAGAAGAATCTTAGTCCAGTCTGGGGTATCTCCTGATGAGTTCCGAGTCTCGTGGATTTATCCAAGACCGGGTATATCCAAAAAGTGAAACGAAACCACCAGTTGGTAGGGACTATGAGAATTCTGGTAACATTTATGTGCATTTTTTTCTTCTAACTTCGATTTTGTACCTAATTCCGTGTAGTTAACTATTTGTCTAGTCAATTTCTACAGGCTAGAGGAAATATTAGGTAAGTGTACATCGCAGAAAAGAATCTGTATCATTTGTCTATTATTTCTTCATAAGTACACTTTAAACTTATAGCCTCGTTTAAATAATTTTTTGTGTGGTTAATTTATACTGATTGGGAGAGGAAATACTGTATATATTTTATCTAATGTTTCTTTGGACTTACATTTATATATATATATATATATATATATATATGTATATATATATATATATATATATATATATATATATATATATATATATATATATATATATATATATATATATATATATATATATATATATATACAGAGTCCGGACGATATTTGAGGACACATGCATTTTTAGTCATTATTTTATTTGACTAATTTTTATTGAATTTCTATTTCAGAAAATAAAAATGAAAATAACTATGCTTACTAATGAAATGAAAAGGCATGTTGTGATTGTGGCTTTAAAGGCTAAGCATGTCCACAAGATTCTTTTGCCCACAAAATTTGGTGTGAGTTAGAGAAAGAAGATGGAAGCGTATTACTTGTATCAAAACGTAAAAAAAACATTCCAAATGCTCTGATTTTATCAGGACACCTGAATTTATTCAGGAAGTTAAGCTAAACATTGATGACAATCCAGGAAAATCAATGAGGTCAATTACAAAAAGGTTTGGTGTGTCAGAAAAAACAATCAGAAATGTTGTGCATGAAGACATCAGATACAAATCTTACGTGATGAGGAGAAGTCAATTCATGTCAGAAAAAAACAAAAGAAAACCGTTTAATCAGATCCAAAAGACTTTTGAACAAACTTAAAAATCCATCAGAAGATGGTGTGAATTTGTTTTTCTCAGATGTGAAAAACGTTGACCAAGACCAGAAAGCTAACAGAGGAAATAACAGGTGGAGATGTGCAGACCCTTCTGAGGTTCCAAGAGTAATGCACACAAAATTTCCTGCAAGTGTCATGGTTTTGGGTGTTGTAAGCAATGAAGGACATGTGATCCTCCTCACTTTTTTCCACAAGGCTTTAGGGTGACTGCTGCTGTGTATATTGAGGTTCTGGATAAGGTTATTAAGCTTTGGATCAACAGTGTATGCAATGGAAAGCCTTATGTCTTTCAACAAGATTCTGCCCCATCACACAAGGCTCAAATGAAATAAGAATGGATGGCCGACAATTTGCATGATCACATCACCCCCAACATTTGGCCTCCTAATTCTCCAGATCTCAATCCACTGGACTACTATGTATGGAGCATCGTTGAGAAAAATGTCAATGAACACCCCCATAGCACCAAACATTATTTGAAAGCCGCAATAGTTCGAGTCTGTCTGATATGAACAAGGACCACTTAATCCGAACTTGCAAACGATTTCAATCTCACATAGAGGCAGTTATTGATGCTTATGGTGGTTTTATTGAATGAAATTATTAAATTGCTAATTTAGCTTTATGTTTATGTTATTTTTATAAGAATACAGTTTTTTTCTGTTATTATATAAGCGGTTTTTTTTTTAAACATAAATCTGTTCTCAAATACTGTCCGCACCCTGTATATATATTTCTTAAATCGTTTTTCCATTTATTGTTTTCGGTACGTCCTTTAGCTGAGTTGTGAAAACATGCCTCTGGTCCAGAGCACCCAGATGTCTGTTAGACATTGTCACCTAGTTTTAAGACACAGTCCGCTTTTGAATTATAGATACACTTTCTAACAATGATGTGGTCTAACCTGACCTCTTCCTATCCTCATTGCAGCGGGTCGAAGACCATGTTTATGATGGCAAACAGTGACGTCATTGGGTTCAGAATCCTCGTCCGGCCATAACACAGAAGCTGCCTATCAAGCCACAGCTCATCCGTCTTCATCACAAGGATGAAGTTGTTGGCTATTTAAAAGGTTATGACCTCAATGACAAAGGAGTCCCATCTGCCCTAGTTTTAAAATCGGAATGGTTTCTCCTTGTCAGACTACCTAGGAAGGCTAATGAGTTCAATCTACCCGTATTGGATGGCTGCTAACTCTTCTGGAGTTCTCCACCATTTGACAAATCTCACCCTCCTTACCAAGCAATCTTAGTGTGGTTGTCGGTTTAGTCATCGACGACATATCCATGAGTCAACAGTTCCGTTTAACCAGGACTTATGAAGGTCTAAAAAAATCAACATCAACAAATACTTAAGCGATTAATATAAAGAACGTTGTGCTCATACGCCGGTATGCTATGGAATAGCTTATAAAATAGGATGAAGACCCTTAAAAGACGGGAACATAAGCTGCACTCGGCCACTAAGAGGAAGTGAACCCCATATAGTGACCGATGGCAACTTCTTTTTCCATCTTTTAAGAGTCTTAACCCTATTTTATGAGCTATTTTATAGCATTTCGGCGCATGCGCACATCATTCTTTATATCAACTTTATATTCTCAGCGCTCAAAAGTCAAAGAGATCGGCTACGTATACTCGAGTGATTGTTTTAAAACAATAACACATGGCTGGTCTTGAGCCAATTGGACCAATTGATCCCAACTGGGTCTCCCGCACAATGAGGTCATGCGTCCAAGTACACGCAGCAACACATTACGATATATACATGTAACAACTGAGTGGGTCCCCCCGCACCTCCTAAGGCCGACCTCTGCATCAAGCACCAATCTCTGGTAGCCATACTTTCATGATGATAAGTTATATATAGTTCAAGGCACGAACAGAATTACGTAACCAATAATGTTTGATGTTGTTAACACCGTATATGATATCAGTTTTCATCCTTTGCACGTGCAGACAGATTTTGATACAACTTTACGTAAGTGTTTTTAATAATATGGTTTAGTTTCAGTTCTACATACTTCCCCTCCCCACCACCGTAAAATGTTATTTTACAGATTATCGCAAATACATAAAAAAAAAAGATTTTTTTACTTTAGTCTTCACTGTACAACATCTTTCAACGGTTTAGTTATGTTTCAAATATACTTTAAGTTATTACACAGACATAGCTTGTAATTATAACGAATATATACGGTTTTAGATGGGGTAAGATTAAAATGTCTTTTAATCTGGTGTCGTTTGTTATTTAATGAAATCGGCCAACACCGAATTCTCGTTAATAGTATTATATATATATATATATATATATATATATATATATATATATATATATATATATGTTTATGTGTGTGTGTGTGTGTGTGTGTGTGTGTGTGTGTGTGTGTGTGTGTGTGTGTGTGTGTGTGTGTGTGTGTGTGTGTGTGTGTGTGTGTGTGTGTGTGTGTGTGTGTGTATATATATATATGTGTGTGTGTATGTATGCGTGTGTGATTGTGTATGTATACAGAGAGAGTGAGAGATAGAGAGAAAGCGACAGATGCACATGAGTATAAACAAGTACTCGAAACAAGAATTTGTGATTACATGTGTATATATATATTGTATGAGAGAGAGAAATATATATATATATATATATATATATATATAATATAAGATCAAAAGATGGTTAAAAGAGTTCCATGTATTTTATTATGCGCATTTCAAAAACAAATAACATCATGAGATGACATTTGCGTTTTCGTCAGATAAAATAGGGAGACATGATATGAAGGTTAAAAAACACTTGTGAATAGTGCAGTTTTAAAACTGGAGAGGGCGAGAAAGATAGAGGCGATGATAGTGGGAGTTCGGCTCTTCCGTGTTCGAGCACATTGGTAAGCAGTTGGAATTTAGAAAATTAATTGTTGCAGGAATTCTACCACTTAAAATAGAATTTTGCCGGAGATAGATTAGCAAAATTTAATAAGTGGGATGGTTGGAAAAATCTGAAAAGTTAATAAGTGGGCTGGGGGGGGGGGGGAGATTATTCTAGACCCCAGAGTACTCACTTTCTGTCCAACTGTTACTGTCTCACTCTCTCTATCTATCTATCTATCTATCTCTCATTCTCCCACTCTCTCTCTCAGTCTCTTTCCCTTTTTTTTTCTCTTATTTTGAAATATCTATTTATCAGTTTTCCCCCACTCTGTACATATACATATATATATTTATATATATACATATATATATATACATATATATATATATATATAACGAAGTCCAGAATTAGCCGTCGAAACGGCTTGAGCTCAGCCGTCGGGGTCCTACTCGTTCCTATATATATATATATTTATATATATATATATATATATGGGAGGTGTCTGGGGGGGATATATGTGTATATATGTATATATGTATTTATGTATATATGTTTGTATGTATGTATATATGTATGTATGCATGTATGTTTGTATGTATATATGTATATGTGTATATATGTATGTATGCATGTATGTTTGTATGTATGTATGTATATATATGTATATATATATATGTGTATGCATGTATGTTTGTATGTATGTATACATGTATATATGTATGTATGCATGTATGTTTGTCTGTATGTATATATGTATGTATAATCTTAATCCCACCTAAAAACCATACAAATTCATTACAACTACACGATATCTCTGTGTATAATGAATGTACGAGTGTAGATTTCACACAAACCTGAACTGTTGAAAGATGTTATACAGGGAAGAACAAATAAATGATATATCTTTTGTATGTGTTACATAATCCATTTGATGTCTTGAAGTAACCTCCTACCCACACCACCTCACTTATCTCCATGGACATTTAAACCAGATGGACTCCCAGCCTCTGTAGGTCTGAATATAGCCGATTTCTTTCGATGAAACAGAAGGAAGGAGAAAGGAAGTGAGTGGTTGATAATATATACACTCCACTATTGAACCGAAACTTTATTCATCGACCCCGAAAGGATGAATTTCAAATGAAATCATATCTACATTATTAACTAGCGGTGGATTGGCAGTATCGGTAGAGGGGCCGGACGGCATGCTTTGCAGCATAGAGTTACAGCCCTTTGTGATCTGAGTTCAAATCTCGCCGAGGTTAACTTTGCCCTTCATCCTGACGGGGTCGATAAAATAAAGTACCAGTAATGCACTGGGATAATTGCTGGCCTTGTGCCAACAGTAGAAACAATTATTAACTAACGTATTTATATCAAAATACCACCATGGACTTACGTATTAGCTCAATTTCGTATGTGATAGTCAGCATGTGTGTATAGAGTGGTAATGTGAGGTGGAGTCGGAGGGAGGCCGGCGTGACACACAGCGTGTTTTGGTCATTGTAAACTTGGCGGAGCTCATCCCATCTCTATGACTGAACACAACCGAGATGGAGGGATGAAACTGGGGTAAAGGAATTGAGAAAATATATAAAGATAAAGAATCGACAACAGTACTGGACAGTTACTGTTTTATCGCCTCCGAAAGAATGATGGACAAAGTTGACCTCGGTGGGATTTGAACTCAGAGCGCAGAAGGCCTGAATGAATGCCATAAAGCATTCCATCCAAAGTTCTAATGACTCTGACAATTCGCAGCTTTTCAGTGGAAATGGCATAAGACAAGTAAACCACGAGAACCAGAAACTATTGAAGAAGTGGTAGAAAAGGCAGGGGTGGAGAGACAGCACATCTATGGGAGGAAGCTGGAGAGGTTAAACAACAGCATGAAAAGTTTTTTGTATTAATAATTGTTTCTACTTTAGGCACAAGGCCAGCAATTACCCAGTGCATTACTGATACTTTATTTTATCGACCCCGTGAGGATGAAAGGCAAAGTCAACCTCGGCGGGATTTGAACTCAGATCGTAAAGGGACGTAACTATGCTGGAAAGCATGGTGTCCGACCCTCTACCGATACTGCCAATCCACCGCCCTTTTTTGCATTAATAATGGTTTGTAATTTAGACACAAGGCCAACAATTATGGGAATAGGGGGAACATTGATTATATCGGCTGTAGCACTTTACGGAAGAATAAAATATAAAGTTTACCTCGATAGGATTTGAACTCAGAGCACAGAGATCCGCAACGAATACCGCAAATCATTCTTTCTGACGTTCTAATGACTCTGCAACTTCGCCGCCTTAACTATAACTTACAAATACGAAACTATGGTCATCAAAGTTTTGGTGATTGAATGGATTTTTTTAAAAACATCTCTTAAGTAATTGATGTCGTTGTGGTTTTTAGATACATATTTGTTTCTACTTTAGGCACAAGGCCAGCAATTACCCAGTTCATTACTGGTACTTTATTTTATCGACCCCGTAAGGATGAAAGGCAAAGTCAACCTCGGCGGGATTTGAACTCAGATCGTAAAGGGACGTAACTATGCTGGAAAGCATGGTGTCCGACCCTCTACCGATACTGCCAATCCACTGGTTTTTAGATACATATTAGTCCTGACTGGGCAAGCTTATTGTCAAGGACGTTGCGGCTGTGGCCATATGCAATCCTTTATT
>OZ024740.1:230354998-230362498 GCA_964016885.1 Eledone cirrhosa
CATTGTTTGAATAATTGGAACATAGGTTGTCAGAACCAACCGGGGTTCAACTTATACACACACACACACACACGTGCAGACTGTAGTTGTTGTTGTTATTGATCAAAACAGATCTATAATCAAAACCATTACAGCCGTGACTATCCCATTTATCTTTGCTCGGAGACGCTCTGTATAATTCAAGATACTTCCGTTTTCCAGACGATCATAATAAACTCGATGATCTCCCTTTCAGCTTTATGTTTGTTGTTCCTTGAGAATCTAACCGGAAACGAAGTATACATATATAACTTGTAGCAGCTCAGCGCCTATGGTGGTGAGTAAGGAGGTAGCCCTGGGGCCGAGGACACCAAAAGTCTCCACTGCCAGGAGAACGACCGCAAACCTGTCGGAGAGCGACCGGTATTTGAAGAGTTTGGCCCCCTCAGCCCAACGAGCAGCAGAACCTGGGTCAGTCGCAGACTGCACCAGATTGCGGCTGCAGAAAGTATCGGTGCAAGTGGCATCCCAGACGAGGGGTTTGCCACCGCGGAACGGGAAGATAGTCATGCCATCTGGCCTTTTGCCGTCCCCTCGATCCAGCTCCACCGGCTCGAGCTGGGAAGGGAAGCCTGCAGCGTCCAAGCCATGCTTAATGACCTCGTTGAGGGCAGTATGGCGTGGAATGCGGCCGGCACTGTGGCGACAGGTAAGCGGGTGGAGGCCGAAAGAGTCCACGGTGGAACCGCAGCGACATTGGTGTGGCTGACAGATCCGGAAGCCGAGCCTCAGGGAAACGCCGATTCGCAGGCTATGGTTGTCTAGCTGCGTGCCAGTGGAGAAGGAGGGCAGGGCATGGAGCCAGGCACCACTGTGGGGTTTTGTAGCATAAAATGGCGGCTTCCAGTGGGAAATAACAGTGCTTTAATTATTGAACCTTCTTCTCTCTGCGGAGGAAATTATTCCTCCGCAGAGAGAAGAAGGTTCAATAATTCTCGAATATAACGGTTGTTTCTTTGTATTTTTTTTTAATATATATGCACACATACAAACACAAACATACACACATGCACTTATGTATATATGTATATATGTATATATAGTCTTTTGTTTTTTATTTGTCTATGTGCCTGTCTCTCTCTCTCTCTCGCTCTCTCTCTTTGTATATGCGTGTGTGTATGTGTATGTGTGTGTGTAAATGGGTGTATGTGTGTGTGTCTTTGTCTGTGAATGAGTGTGTGTATTTGTGTATGTGTATGTGTGTATGTGTGTGTGTATGTGTGTGTGTGTATATGTATGTGTATGTATGTGTGTCTGTATATCTGTATGTGTGTGTGTGTGTGTTTGTATCTATGTCTGTGTGTGTGTTTGTATCTATATGTCTGTGTGTCTGTGTCTGTATGTGTGTGTGTCTGTGTGTGTGTGTGTGTGTGTGTGTCTGTATGTCTGTTTGTGTATGTGTGTGTGTGTGTGTGTGTATGTCTCTGTGTGTAAGTGTGATTGTTTCGTTTGGTTGCTTCTGTTTAGATTTGTTGCTACTTTTCAGTTGTCTGAATCTATTATTCTTTTATTCTTACAATTGTTTATTCTTGTTCTGGTTTCAGTGATTAGACTGCGGTTATGCTGGGTCACTGCCTCAGGGGTGATTCTTCACTATAATATCGACCCAAGTACTTCATTCTCAAGCCTGGCACTTATTTCATCCATTTCTTTTTGTTGGACAGTTAAGTTACGCGACGTAAGCACAGACACGGGTACAAACATAAACAAACACCCACATACATAAATACATATATACATATATACATATACATATATATATATATGTGTGTGTGTGTGTGTGTGTGTGTGTGTGTGTGTGTGTGTGTGTGTGTGTGTGTGTGTGTGTGTATAGAGAGAGAGAAAGTAAAAAGAAAGAAAGAAAGAAAGAAAGTAAGTAAGTAAGTAAGTAAGTAAATAAGAAAAAAAGAAAGAGAGCATCGAACTTTCGAAACACTAAAGTTCATAGAAAATATAAGAAACTGAGACGCAGGAACAACTGTAAATACAGTCGGTTACTATAAATAATAACTTAGAAAATCTGGTAAAATATTCCTGTTTACTGAAAACAAAAAACCAATGGCCAGCACCAATTAGGAAAAATCGAACTTTGAAACTTTCAGAAACCGGCTGACTACTCTAACCATTGAGCTAAGAGACATCTGACAGCAATCGCTGTCCAAATTAGAAAGCTAATTCATACAGCTTTTAAGTGTAATTTAACATTGTATGTAAAACAGGCATGTCAAACTGGGGGTTCCCCGAGGGCTACATGGGTCACATATGTGTCCTCTGAGGGCCACACACGACAACTAATTGCTCAGATTACAACTAATCTTTTTGATTTTATATTACGAAGATAAAACATGATAAAACCTTTGTGCGGGCCGCGGGTGTGCTTGTAAAGGGCCGCATGCGTCACGCAGGCCTCATGTTTGACATGCCTGATGTAAAGCATCGAACTTTCGAAGTGCTGAGGGGCTATGAAGTTCATAGAAAACACTGACCCAGTGTTTGAAATTTGAACCCAGAACGTAAAGAGTCAGAATTGAATATAGTAAAATATAGTAAAGTATTTTGTTCGATGCTCCAAAGGGTGCAGTCCTCCTTAAGCCTACGAATGGACCTGTACATGTTAACTCGACTTGTTAGAAATAGCAGCCAATTGTCCTTTAATCTCGGTTCACCTACAACAGAATTCAACAGCAACAAAAACAAAAACAACTTCAACAACAACAAAGCAGTAACATCAACGACAACAACAACAACAATAACAACAACATGAGCAATTTACCTAACCCTATCATATCATTCCGATCGTTCGGCTGTTTTCTTTTTCTCTCATTGTCAATCATATTCTTGCCTTTGATAGCTCTCCTATTCTCTCTCTCTCTCTCTCTCTCTCTCTCTCTCTCTCTCTCTCTCTCTCTCTCTCTCTCTCCTCTCCCTCTCTCTCTCTCTCTCTCTCTCTGCCTATCTCCCTATCTATCTATCTATCAGGCTGGCTGGCTGCCTGTCTATCTACCATCATCATTTCACAAACTGCAATGATACATCATTGCCTAATTCCGTTTATAACATTCATTCAACCTCTCTCTCACACCATTTCACCTCTCTCTCTCTCTCTCTCTCTCTCTCTCTCTCTCTCTCTCTCTCTCTCTCTCTCTCTCTCTCTCTCTCTCTCTCTCTCTCCCTGTCCCTGTCCCTCTCTCTCTCTCTCTCTCTCGCTCTCTCTATCTCTCTCCCTATATATATATATCTTACAGCGTTTTCCTCTAGATTCCTTTCTCTTTCCCGTATACGTATAGCCAGCCATATTATACATATATCATACGCATAGCCATATTATACATATATCATACGCATAGCCATATTATACATATATCATACGCATAGCCATATTATACATATATCATACGCATAGCCATATTATACATATATCATACGCATAGCCATATTATACATACATCTTACACATACTCATGTACATATATTCACCCTTCCCACCACCCCATTCTATCAGCCATATTTATCTGCACTGGTCAATACAGATCGCGTTTATACGAGACTATGAGACTCCAGCATAATCAGCCATTGTTTGGCTCTTACACATTCTGTGCATCTATCTATCTACCTATCTCTCTCTATCTATCTATCTATCTTTCTATCTACCTATCTATCTCTATCTATCCATCTATATATCTATATTTATCTCTCTCTTACTCTCACACTCTCTTTATATATAAATATATATATATATATATATATATATATATGAAAATGTATGACCCCCACGGCAGAGCTCGTGCCGTTTCGACGGTTATTTCTGGACAGAGTCCAGAAATAGCCGTCAAAAGGGCTTGAGCTCTGCCGTCGGGGTCATACATTTTCCTAATACCCACTCTACTACCCTAAGTATTGAGTACTCTGGTGCGTTATGGTCCATCTGGTTCCTTACCACAACTCCTTCGTTATATATATATATATATATATATATATATATATATATATATATATATATATATATATATATATATATATATATATATTTAGTTAGTTAGTTAGTTAACATATATATATATATTTATATATATTTATATATATATATATATATATATATATATATATATATATATATATATATATATATATATATATATATATATATATAAGTATCTATACGTACATACATATATGTATACAGACGTACAGTAGTATGTATATATATACATACATGCACACATATATATATGTACGTATGGATTTACCGAACATTTATTATAATGCACGGTGTGTTTGTAAACAAACATCCCGAATTAAGCCGTACAGTGTTTAGCAACCATCGTTGCCCTTTTGTTCAACACTGGCAGAGGAACGATGTACTAGTTTCAAACTTATTAGCTATCATCAGCACCGTATACCTTTCTGCCAGATGATTGAACGTATGAAAGTATATACTTTCCTTATGCATATTAACGGCTGAGCAGCCTAATTTGCATATTGAGTGAGTTAATCGGCCGGGCGCACCGAAAACGATAAATGGAAAAAATGATAGGAAATTTCATTAAGTAACAGCTGTACTAAGAGTGAAAAATGAAATTTCGTTTCATTTTTTCCATTTATCGTTTTCGGTGCGCCCGGCCGATTAACTCACTCAATATGCAAATTAGGCTGCTCAGCCGTTAATATGCATAAGGAAAGTATATACTTTCAGAAGTTCAATCATCTGGCAGAAAGGTATACGGTGCTGACGATAGCTAATAAGCTTAAAACTAGTACAGCGTTCCTTTGTCAGTGTTGAACAAAAGGGCAATGATGGTTGCTAAACACTGTACGGCTTAATCTGGGATGTTTGTTTACAAACACACCGAGCATTATAATAAATGTCCGGTAAATCCATACGTACATATATATATATATGTGTGTGTGCATGTATGTATATATATACATACTACTGTACGTCTGTATACATATATGTATGTACGTATACATACTTATTTAAGTAACAGCCGTACTAAGAGTGAGAAATAAAATTTCGTTTCATTTTTTCCATTTATATATATATATATATATACATATATATATATATCTTCATCTCCATCCAACATCAGTTGGACCATATATATATAGGTTTGTTGGTTCACCACTGGATAGAATTGGTCTATCCGTATAGTCAATCTTGATGTAATATTATGGGGAATACTTGAAATGATCATAGTATAATAAATTTTTCAAGGAATTACACCAGTCGAGCCTCCTGTTATTTATATATATATCGAAGTGTGGCCTCCAACATACCCCGGATATTCTTCGAAGCCTTAGAGAAGAACTTCCCACCCAACCATAGGTATAGAAAAATTCTTAATAGGAACAATATAAAAATATCCTTCTCTACTACTCCTAACCTAGCAGACATCATAGGAACAACGAACCACAGTAAGATCACCAAGACACAGCACCTCGACGCAGACGCACCTACACCTGACAATAACTGTATCGGCATTAACAACTCCCTGACAGCATCCAATAGTGTTGGCAACGGCATCCGCAGACGCAACCAGAATGACCGCGAAGGGACTGGGGAACATGCAGAACATGGCGTGCGGAATAACAATCGCACCATCCCGCGTACTGTGGGTTGTAATTGTGCTAACGACAGCTGCGGTAGCGCAGCTAGCAACGTAGGCAGCAACAATGATAGCCTTATCGTGGGAAATAGACGGAACCGCGACAGAAATTGCAACTGCCGCGACAGAGGACGATGCCCCCTTAGAGGATACTGCTTGACCGATAGGGTTATATATAGATGCACTATTACTAGCCACAATAGCGTTAAACATTATATAGGGGCCACCTCCGGCCCGTTCAAAATTAGGTTTCGAACACATCTCCACTCTTTCACAAATAGAAAACTAAGGCACTCCACCTTGCTCGCGGACTACATCACATCACTAAAGGACTTAAACATTAGCTTCTCCACGCACTGGGAGATTGTCGGCAGGGCTGCACCATACAACTTCAAGAGGAAATGCGATCTTTGCTTCATGGAGCTCTACCTAATCATAACTGCACCCCACGAGCTCATCAACAGCAGAGCTGAAACAGCGATAAGTTGTACACATCGCTTAAAAATATCCTTCTTTAGATGGGTTAAGAATGAAGAGTGAAATAGTACAGTGGATCTCCCTGCAACAAGTCTTAACACCCCGGCGGGCAGGCGCAGCAAAATAACACCCAGAAAACAATCCTTGCATACCAGACCCAGCCTCAGACAAACGGGGAGAAAAAAAAAAAAAAAAAATTATCCGGGAAAGACTGCCCTAACACCGGCCAGAGTTACCTCCCTTGACCTGCTGCAAAATCAAAACAAGATATTTTTGCGAGCAATGAATCTTGATGTGGATTTAACCCCCAAAACTCTTCCCGAACTATATAAGGAACACTTGTGATTATTTATGCCCTTGAGAAGCCCAACAGGGCGAAACGTACGTAGGTGATATTTTAAATAAACATGTTTTAACGGTGTATTCTCCGATTTTTCACTTTCCCACGTGCTTACGCTCTGCTAACTCTCTAGCCCACTAAATATTAACACTTCGAATATTTAATACTGCCGGCACTAGTATCGAGCACCTTTGGCATACGCTACTTGGCAAATAACTATATGTATCACCTATCCCTCCTTTTTCTCTCTTTCTCGATACGTAAATACTATATATATATATATATATATATATATATATATATATATATATATATATATATATATATATATATATATATATATATATATATATATATATATATATATATATATACACACACACACACAGCCAACGCCCAGTTGTAGCAATCATTCACTTGCAATTTTCTAACATATCACAACAAAATGCTTTTATCACATTTTTATCTATAAGCACCACATCAAACATGATATCCGGTCCAAATACTTGCAACAGAGTAGACTCTGCTTAAGGCACTCAAGGCCAGTGTTCAACCAGGTGAAAATTAAAATCAAAATCTTAAAGTAGCCAATTTTGACGATGAGTGTTCAAGTTGTTCGATCAACGAAACAGCCTTCTCGTGAAATTAACGTAATTTCCAGGTCGATTCGGCGTGACACAGTGTGTGACAAGGCTGATTTCTTTGAACTAACGTGAAAGTGGCTGAGCATTCCACAAACATATGTACCTTTAACATAATTTCCAGGGAGATTCGGCGTGACAGCTTTGAATTATTGGTACAATCCACCCGAAGGGCTCCCAAACACTTTCTGTCTACCCAATTTCACTCACAAGGCATGGATCGAAATGAGGCTATGGTAAATAGCACTTGTCCAAGATGCTACGCAGAAAATTGAACCTGGGACCTAATTATTATTAAACGAATCCCTTAGCCATTCGACTATGCTGCGTTCATACTAAATGTATTGGTACTATCGATAGAGCGTCGGACATGCTTTACAGCATATAGTTACGTTCC
>OZ024740.1:230367498-230387498 GCA_964016885.1 Eledone cirrhosa
CACCAACAACAACACCAACAAACAACACCAACAAACAACACCAACAAACAGCACCAACACCAACAACACCACCACCAACAACACCACCAACAAACAACACCAACAAACAACACCAACAAGCAACACCAACACCAACAACACCACCACCAACAATACCTCCAACAAACAACACCAACAAACAACACCAACACCAACAACACCACCACCAACAACATCACCAACACAAACAACAACACCACCAACAACACCACCAACAAACAACACCAACAAACAACACCAACAAACAACACCAACACCAACAACAACACCACCAACAACACCACCAACAAACAACACCAATAAACAACACCAAAAACAACACCAACAACAACACAATCAACAACAAAACCAACAAAAAACACCAACAAACAACACCAACAAACAACGCCAACACCAACAACAACAACACCACCAACAACACCACCAACAAACAGCACCAACAACACCAACACCAACACACAACAACAACACCAACGTCACCACCACCAACAACACCAACACCACCAACAACAACACCAACACCACCAACAAACAACACCAACAAACAACACCAACACCAACAACATCAACACCAACAACACCACCACCAACAACACCACCAACAAACAACACCAATAAACAACACCAACACCAACAACAACACCACCAACAACACCAACACCAACAACAACAGCACCACCAACAACACCACCAATAAACAACACCAACAAACAACACCAAAAACAACACCAACACCAACACCAACAACAACACCACCAACAACACCACCAACAAACAACACCAACAAACAACACCAACACCAACAACAACACCACCAACAACACCAGCACCAACAACACCAACAACACCAACACCAACACCAACAACAACACCACCAACAACACCACCAACAAACAACACCAACAAACAACACCAACAAACAACACCAACACCAACAACACCAACACCAACAACACCAACAACAACACCACCAACAACAACACCAACAAACAACACCAACAAACAGCACCAACAAACAACACCAACACCAACAACATCAACACCAACAACACCACCACCAACAACACCACCAACAAACAACACCAATAAACAACACCAACACCAATAACAACACCACCAACAACACCAACACCAACAACAACAACACCACCAACAACACCACCAACAAACAACACCAACAAACAACACCAACACCAACAACAACACTACCAACAACTCCAGCACCAACAACACCAACAACACCAACACCAACACCAACAACAACACCACCAACAACACCACCAACAAACAACACCAACAAACAACACCAAAAACAACACCAACACCAACAACAACACCACAAACAACACCACCAACAAACAACACCAACAAACAACACCAACAAACAACACCAACACCAACAACACCAACACCAACAACACCAACGACAACACCACCAACAACACCACCAACAACAACACCAACAAACAACACCAACAAACAACACCAACAAACAATACCAACACCAACAACACCAACACCAACAACACCACCAACAACAACACCAACAACACCAACACCAACAAACAACACCAACACCAACGTCACCACCAACAACAACACCAACACCAAAACCATCACCAACACGAACACCAACGCCATCACCAACACCAACACCAACACCAACAACACCAACAACACCACCACCACCAACACCAACAACACCACCACCAACACTAACAACACCACCACCACCAACACTAACAACACCAACAATACCACCACCAACACCAACAACACCAACAACACCACCACCAACACCAACAACACCACCGCCACCAACAACAACACCACCACCAACAACAACAACAACACTACCAATACCACCAACACCAACGACACCACCACCAACACCAACACCAACAACACCACCACCAACACCAACAACACCAACCAACAACACCACCACCAACACCAACCAACAACACCACCACCAACACCAACAACACCACCACCAACACCAACACCAACAACACCACCACCAACACCAACAACACCAACCAACAACACCACCACTAACACCAACCAACAACACCAACACCAACAACACCAACACCAACACCAACCAACACCACCAAAAACAACACCACACCACCAACAACAACAACCAACAATAACAACACCAACACAATTAACAACACCAACAACATCAACATCACCAACAACAAGACCAACACCAACAACACCTACACCACCAACACCAACAACACCAACAACACCAACACCAACACCAACAACAACACCACCACCAACAACACCACCAACAACACCGACACCAACACCAACACCAACACCAACAACACCAACACCAACACAAACACCAACAACACCACTAACAATAACACCACCAACAACAACACCAACAACAACAACACCAACACCAACAACACCAACAACACCAACACCAACAACAACAAAAACAACACCAACACCACAACACCAACCAACAACACCAACACCAACACCAACACCACAACACCAACACCAACAACACCAACACCAACAACAACACCACCAACAACACCACCACCAACAACACCACCACCAACAACACCAACAACACCAACACCAACACCAACAACAACACCACCAAAAACACCACCAACAAACAACACCGACAAACAACACCAAAAACAACACCTACACCAACAACAACACCACCAACAACACCAACACCAAACAACACCAACAAACAACACCAACAGACAACACCAACACCAACAACACCAACACCAACAACAACACCAACAACAACACCACCAACAACACCACCAACAACAACACCAACAAACAACACCAACAAACAAGACCAACACCAACAACACCACCACCACCAACAGCACCACCAACAACACCGACAACACCAACACCAACAAACAACACCAACACCAACGTCACCACCACCAACAACACCAACACCAACACCACCACCAACAACACCAACACCACCAACAAACAACACCAACAACACCACTATCAACAACACCACCAACAAACAACACCAACAAACAACACCAACAAACAACACCAACACCAACAACACCACCACCAACAACACCACCAACAACCAACACCGCCAACAACACCAACAAGCAACACCAACACCAACAACACCACCACCTACAACACCACCAACAAACAACACCAACAAACAACACCAACACCAAAAGCACCGCCACCAACAACACCGACAACAAACAACACCAACAAACAACACCAACAAACAACACCAACACCAACAACACCACCACCAACAACACCACCACCTACAACACCACCAACAAACAACACGAACAAACAACACCAACAAGCAACATCAACACCAACAACACCACCACCAACAACACCACCAACAAACAACACCAACAAGCAACACCAACAACACCACCACCAACAACACCACCAACAAACAACACCAATAAACAACACCAACACCAAAAACACCACCAACAACAACACCAACAAACAACACCAACAAACAACACCAACAAACAGCACCAACACCAACAACACCACCACCAACAACACCACCAACAAACAACACCAACAAACAACACCAACAAGCAACACCAACACCAACAACACCACCACCAACAATACCTCCAACAAACAACACCAACAAACAACACCAACACCAACAACACCACCACCAACAACATCACCAACACAAACAACAACACCACCAACAACACCACCAACAAACAACACCAACAAACAACACCTACAAACAACACTAACACCAACAACAACACCACCAACAACACCACCAACAAACAACACCAATAAACAACACCAAAAACAACACCATCAACAACACAATCAACAACAAAACCAACAAAAAACACCAACAAAAAACAACACCAACAAACAACGCCAACACCAACAACAACACCACCAACAACACCACCAACAAACAGCACCAACAACACCAACACCAACACACAACACCAACACCAACGTCACCACCACCAACAACACCAACACCAACACCACCAACAACAACACCAACACCACCAACAAACAACACCAACAAACAACACCAACACCAACAACATCAACACCAACAACACCACCACCAACAACACCACCAACAAACAACACCAATAAACAACACCAACACCAACAACAACACCACCAACAACACCAACACCAACAACAACAGCACCACCAACAACAACACCAATAAACAACACCAACAAACAACACCAAAAACAACACCAACACCAACACCAACAACAACACCACCAACAACACCACCAACAAACAACACCAACAAACAACACCAACACCAACAACAACACCACCAACAACACCAGCACCAACAACACCAACAACACCAACACCAACACCAACAACAACACCACCAACAACACCACCAACAAACAACAGCAACAAACAACACCAAAAACAACACCAACACCAACAACAACACCACCAACAACACCACCAACAAACAACACCAACAAACAACACCAACAAACAACACCAACACCAACAACACCAACACCAACACCAACAACACCAACAACAACACCACCAACAACACCACCAACAACAACACCAACAAACAACACCAACAAACAACACCAACAAACAACACCAACACCAACAACATCAACACCAACAACACCACCACCAACAACACCACCAACAAACAACACCAATAAACAACACCAACACCAACAACAACACCACCAACAACACCAATACCAACAACAACAACACCACCAACAACACCACCAACAAACAACACCAACAAACAACACCAACACCAACAACAACACCACCAACAACACCAGCACCAACAACACCAACAACGCCAACACCAACACCAACAACAACACCACCAACAACACCACCAACAAACAACACCAACAAACAACACCAAAAACAACACCAACACCAACAACAACACCACCAACAACACCACCAACAAACAACACCAACAAACAACACCAACAAACAACACCAACACCAACAACACCAACACCAACAACACCAACGACAACACCACCAACAACACCACCAACAACAACACCAACAAACAACACCAACAAACAACACCAACAAACAATACCAACACCAGCAACACCAACAGCAACAACACCACCAACAACAACACCAACAACACCAACACCAACAAACAACACCAACACCAACGTCACCACCACCAACAACACCAACACCAAAACCATCACCAACACGAACACCAACACCATCACCAACACCAACACCAACAACACCAACAACACCACCACCACCAACAGCAACAACACCACCATCAACACTAACAACACCACCACCACCAACACTAACAACACCAACAATACCACCACCAACACCAACAACACCACCAACACCACCACCAACACCAACAACACCACCGCCACCAACAACAACACCACCACCAACAACAACAACAACACTACCAATACCACCAACACCAACGACACCACCACCAACACCAACACCAACAACACCACCACCAACACCAACAACACCAACCAACAACACCACCACCAACACCAACCAACAACACCACCACCAACACCAACAACACCACCACCAACACCAACACCAACAGCACCACCACCAACACCAACAACACCAACCAACAACACCACCACTAACACCAACCAACAACACCAACACCAACAACACCAACACCAACCAACACCACCAACAACAAAACCACACCACCAACAACAACAACCAACAATAACAACACCAACACAATTAACAACACCAACAACATCAACATCACCAACAACAAGACCAACACCAACAACACCTACACCACCAACACCAACAACACCAACAACACCAACACCAACACCAACAACAACACCACCACCAACAACACCACCAACAACACCGACACCAACACCAACACCAAACACCAACAACACCAACACAAACACCAACAACACCACTAACAATAACACCACCAACAACAACACCAACAACAAGAACACCAACTCCAACAACACCAACAACACCAACACCAACAACAACAAAAACAACACCAACACCACAACACCAACCAACAACACCAACACCAACACCAACACCACAACACCAACACCAACAACACCAACACCAACAACAACACCACCAACAACACCACCACCAACAACACCACCACCAACAACACCAACAACACCAACACCAACACCAACAACAACACCACCAAAAACACCACCAACAAACAACACCGACAAACAACACCAAAAACAACACCAACACCAACAACAACACCACCAAACAACACCAACAAACAACACCAACAGACAACACCAACACCAACAACACCAACACCAACAACAACACCAACAACAACACCACCAACAACACCACCAACAACAACACCAACAAACAACACCAACAAACAACACCAACACCAACAACACCAACACCACCAACAACACCACCAACAACACCGACAACACCAACACCAACAAACAACACCAACACCAACGTCACCACCACCAACAACACCAACACCACCACCAACAACACCAACACCACCAACAAACAACACCAACAAATAACACCAACACCAACAACATCAACACCAACAACACCACCAACAACAACACCAACAACACCAACACGAACACCACCACCAACCAACAGCACCACCACCAACACCAATAACAACACCAACAACACCAACAAACAACACCAACACCAACAACACCACCACCAACAACACCACCAACAACCAACACCACCAACAACACCAACAAGCAACACCAACACCAAAAACACCACCACCAACAACACCACCACAAACAACACCACCACCTACAACACCACCAACAAACAACACCAACAAACAACACCAACACCAAAAACACCGCCACCAACAACACCGCCAACAAACAGCACCAATAAACAACACCAAAAACAACACCAACAACAACACAATCAACAACAAAACCAACAAAAAACACCAACAAACAACACCAACAAACAAGGCCAACACCAACAACAACACCACCAACAACACCACCAACAAACAGCACCAACAACACCAACACCAACACACAACACCAACACCAACGTCACCACCACCAACAACACCAACACCAACACCACCAACAACAACACCAACACCACCAACAAACAACACCAACAAACAACACCAACACCAACAACATCAACACCAACAACACCACCACCAACAACACCACCAACAAACAACACCAATAAACAACACCAACACCAACAACAACACCACCAACAACACCAACACCAACAACAACAGCACCACCAACAACACCACCAATAAACAACACCAACAAACAACACCAAAAACAACACCAACACCAACACCAACAACAACACCACCAACAACACCACCAACAAACAACACCAACAAACAACACCAACACCAACAACAACACCACCAACAACACCAGCACCAACAATACCAACAACACCAACACCAACACCAACAACAACACCACCAACAACACCACCAACAAACAACAGCAACAAACAACACCAAAAACAACACCAACACCAACAACAACACCACCAACAACACCACCAACAAACAACACCAACAAACAACACCAGCAAACAACACCAACACCAACAACACCAACACCAACAACACCAACAACAACACCACCAACAACACCACCAACAACAACACCAACAAACAACACCAACAAACAACACCAACAAACAACACCAACACCAACAACATCAACACCAACAACACCACCACCAACAACACCACCAACAAACAACACCAATAAACAACACCAACACCAACAACAACACCACCAACAACACCAACAGCAACAACAACAACACCACCAACAACACCACCAACAAACAACACCAACAAACAACACCAACACCAACAACAACACCACCAACAACACCAGCACCAACAACACCAACAACACCAACACCAACACCAACAACAACACCACCAACACCACCACCAACAAACAACACCAACAAACAACACCAAAAACAACACCAACACCAACAACAACACCACCAACAACACCACCAACAAACAACACCAACAAAAAACACCAACAAACAACACCAACACCAACAACACCAACACCAACAACACCAACGACAACACCACCAACAACACCACCAACAACAACACCAACAAACAACACCAACAAACAACACCAACAAACAATACCAACACCAACAACACCAACACCAACAACACCACCAACAACAACACCAACAACACCAACTCCAACAAACAACACCAACACCAACGTCACCAACACCAACACCAAAACCATCACCAACACGAACACCAACACCATCACCAACACCAACACCAACACCAACAACACCAACAACACCACCACCACCAACACCAACAACACCACCACCAACACTAACAACACCACCACCACCAACACTAACAACACCAACAATACCACCACCAACACCAACAACACCAACAACACCACCACCAACACCAACAACACCACCGCCACCAACAACAACACCACCACCAACAACAACAACAACACTACCAATACCACCAACACCAACGACACCACCACCAACACCAACACAAACAACACCACCACCAACACCAACAACACCAACCAACAACACCACCACCAACACCAACCAACAACATCACCACCAACACCAACAACACCACCACCAACACCAACACCAACAACACCACCACCAACACCAACAACACCAACCAACAACACCACCACTAACACCAACCAACAACACCAACACCAACAACACCAACACCAACACCAACCAACACCACCAACAACAACACCACACCACCAACAACAACAACCAACAATAACAACACCAACACAATTAACAACACCAACAACATCAACATCACCAACAACAAGACCAACACCAACAACACCAACAACACCAACACCAACAACAACAACAACACCACCACCAACAACACCACCAACAACACCGACACCAACACCAATACCAACAACACCAACACCAACACAAACACCAACAACACCACTAACAATAACACCACCAACAACAACACCAACAACAACAACACCAACACCAACAACACCAACAACACCAACACCAACAACAACAAAAACAACACCAACACCACAACACCAATAACAACACCACCAACAACACCACCACCAACAACACCACCACCAACAACACCAACAACAACAACACCAACACCAACAACAACACCACCAAAAACACCACCAACAAACAACACCGACAAACAACACCAAAAACAACACCAACACCAACAACAACACCACCAACAACACCACCACCAAACAACACCAACAAACAACACCAACAGACAACACCAACAAACAACACCAACACCAACAACAACACCAACAACAACACCACCAACAACACCACCAACAACAACACCAACAAACAACACCAACAAACAACACCAACACCAACAACACCAACACCACCAACAACACCACCAACAACACCGACAACACCAACACCAACAAACAACACCAACACCAACGTCACCACCACCAACAACACCAACACCACCACCAACAACACCAACACCGCCAACAAACAACACCAACAAATAACACCAACACCAACAACATCAACACCAACAACACCACCAACAACAACACCAACAACACCAACACGAACACCACCACCAACCAACAACACCACCACCAACACCAATAACAACACCAATAACACCAACAAACAACACCAACACCAACAACACCACCACCAACAACACCACCAACAACCAACACCACCAACAACACCAACAAGCAACACCAACACCAACAACACCACCACCAACAACACCACCACAAACAACACCACCACCTACAACACCACCAACAAACAACACCAACAAACAACACCAACACCAAAAACACCGCCACCAACAACACCGCCAACAAACAACACCAACAAACAACACCAACAAACAACACCAACACCAACAACACCACCACCAACAACACCACCACCTACAACACCACCAACAAACAACACCAACAAACAACACCAACAAACAACACCAACACCAACAACACCACCACCAACAACACCAGCACCAACAACACCAACAACACCAACACCAACACCAACAACAACACCACCAACAACACCACCAACAAACAACAGCAACAAACAACACCAAAAACAACACCAACACCAACAACAACACCACCAACAACACCACCAACAAACAACACCAACAAACAACACCAACAAACACCAACACCAACAACACCAACACCAACAACACCAACAACAACACCACCAACAACACCACCAACAACAACACCAACAAACAACACCAACAAACAACACCAACAAACAACACCAACACCAACAACATCAACACCAACAACACCACCACCAACAACACCACCAACAAACAACACCAATAAACAACACCAACACCAACAACAACACCACCAACAACACCAACACCAACAACAACAACACCACCAACAATACCACCAACAAACAACACCAACAAACAACACCAACACCAACAATAACACCACCAACAACACCAGCACCAACAACACCAACAACGCCAACACCAACACCAACAACAACACCACCAACAACACCACCAACAAACAACACCAACAAACAACACCAAAAACAACACCAACACCAACAACAACACCACCAACAACACCACCAACAAACAACACCAACAAACAACACCAACAAACAACACCAACACCAACAACACCAACACCAACAACACCAACGACAACACCACCAACAACGCCACCAACAACACCACCAACAACAACACCAACAAACAACACCAACAAACAACACCAACAAACAACACCAACACCAACGTCACCACCACCAACAACACCAACACCACCACCAACAACACCAACACCACCAACAAATAACACCAACACCAACAACATCAACACCAACAACACCACCAACAACAACACCAACAACACCAACACGAACACCACCACCAACCAACAGCACCACCACCAACACCAATAACAACACCAACAACACCAACAAACAACACCAACAACAACAACACCACCACCAACAACACCACCAACAACCAACACCACCAACAACACCAACAAGCAACACCAACACCAAAAACACCACCACCAACAACACCACCACAAACAACACCACCACCTACAACACCACCAACAAACAACACCAACAAACAACACCAACACCAAAAACACCGCCACCAACAACACCGCCAACAAACAACACCAATAAACAACACCAAAAACAACACCAACAACAACACAATCAACAACAAAACCAACAAAAAACACCAACAAACAACACCAACAAACAACGCCAACACCAACAACAACACCACCAACAACACCACCAACAAACAGCACCAACAACACCAACACCAACACACAACACCAACACCAACGTCACCACCACCAACAACACCAACACCAACAACATCAACACCAACAACACCACCACCAACAACACCACCAACAAACAACACCAATAAACAACACCAACACCACCAACAACACCACCAACAAACAACACCAACAAACAACACCAGCAAACAACACCAACACCAACAACACCAACACCAACAACACCAACAACAACACCACCAACAACACCACCAACAACAACACCAACAAACAACACCAACAAACAACACCAACAAACAACACCAACACCAACAACATCAACACCAACAACACCACCACCAACAACACCACCAACAAACAACACCAATAAACAACACCAACACCAACAACAACACCACCAACAACACCAACAGCAACAACAACAACACCACCAACAACACCACCAACAAACAACACCAACAAACAACACCAACACCAACAACAACACCACCAACAACACCAGCACCAACAACACCAACAACACCAACACCAACACCAACAACAACACCACCAACACCACCACCAACAAACAACACCAACAAACAACACCAAAAACAACACCAACACCAACAACAACACCACCAACAACACCACCAACAAACAACACCAACAAAAAACACCAACAAACAACACCAACACCAACAACACCAACACCAACAACACCAACGACAACACCACCAACAACACCACCAACAACAACACCAACAAACAACACCAACAAACAACACCAACAAACAATACCAACACCAACAACACCAACACCAACAACACCACCAACAACAACACCAACAACACCAACTCCAACAAACAACACCAACACCAACGTCACCAACACCAACACCAAAACCATCACCAACACGAACACCAACACCATCACCAACACCAACACCAACACCAACAACACCAACAACACCACCACCACCAACACCAACAACACCACCACCAACACTAACAACACCACCACCACCAACACTAACAACACCAACAATACCACCACCAACACCAACAACACCAACAACACCACCACCAACACCAACAACACCACCGCCACCAACAACAACACCACCACCAACAACAACAACAACACTACCAATACCACCAACACCAACGACACCACCACCAACACCAACACAAACAACACCACCACCAACACCAACAACACCAACCAACAACACCACCACCAACACCAACCAACAACATCACCACCAACACCAACAACACCACCACCAACACCAACACCAACAACAACACCACCAACACCAACAACACCAACCAACAACACCACCACTAACACCAACCAACAACACCAACACCAACAACACCAACACCAACACCAACCAACACCACCAACAACAACACCACACCACCAACAACAACAACCAACAATAACAACACCAACACAATTAACAACACCAACAACATCAACATCACCAACAACAAGACCAACACCAACAACACCAACAACACCAACACCAACAACAACAACAACACCACCACCAACAACACCACCAACAACACCGACACCAACACCAATACCAACAACACCAACACCAACACAAACACCAACAACACCACTAACAATAACACCACCAACAACAACACCAACAACAACAACACCAACACCAACAACACCAACAACACCAACACCAACAACAACAAAAACAACACCAACACCACAACACCAATAACAACACCACCAACAACACCACCACCAACAACACCACCACCAACAACACCAACAACAACAACACCAACACCAACAACAACACCACCAAAAACACCACCAACAAACAACACCGACAAACAACACCAAAAACAACACCAACACCAACAACAACACCACCAACAACACCACCACCAAACAACACCAACAAACAACACCAACAGACAACACCAACAAACAACACCAACACCAACAACAACACCAACAACAACACCACCAACAACACCACCAACAACAACACCAACAAACAACACCAACAAACAACACCAACACCAACAACACCAACACCACCAACAACACCACCAACAACACCGACAACACCAACACCAACAAACAACACCAACACCAACGTCACCACCACCAACAACACCAACACCACCACCAACAACACCAACACCGCCAACAAACAACACCAACAAATAACACCAACACCAACAACATCAACACCAACAACACCACCAACAACAACACCAACAACACCAACACGAACACCACCACCAACCAACAACACCACCACCAACACCAATAACAACACCAATAACACCAACAAACAACACCAACACCAACAACACCACCACCAACAACACCACCAACAACCAACACCACCAACAACACCAACAAGCAACACCAACACCAACAACACCACCACCAACAACACCACCACAAACAACACCACCACCTACAACACCACCAACAAACAACACCAACAAACAACACCAACACCAAAAACACCGCCACCAACAACACCGCCAACAAACAACACCAACAAACAACACCAACAAACAACACCAACACCAACAACACCACCACCAACAACACCACCACCTACAACACCACCAACAAACAACACCAACAAACAACACCAACAAACAACACCAACACCAACAACACCACCACCAACAACACCAGCACCAACAACACCAACAACACCAACACCAACACCAACAACAACACCACCAACAACACCACCAACAAACAACAGCAACAAACAACACCAAAAACAACACCAACACCAACAACAACACCACCAACAACACCACCAACAAACAACACCAACAAACAACACCAACAAACACCAACACCAACAACACCAACACCAACAACACCAACAACAACACCACCAACAACACCACCAACAACAACACCAACAAACAACACCAACAAACAACACCAACAAACAACACCAACACCAACAACATCAACACCAACAACACCACCACCAACAACACCACCAACAAACAACACCAATAAACAACACCAACACCAACAACAACACCACCAACAACACCAACACCAACAACAACAACACCACCAACAATACCACCAACAAACAACACCAACAAACAACACCAACACCAACAATAACACCACCAACAACACCAGCACCAACAACACCAACAACGCCAACACCAACACCAACAACAACACCACCAACAACACCACCAACAAACAACACCAACAAACAACACCAAAAACAACACCAACACCAACAACAACACCACCAACAACACCACCAACAAACAACACCAACAAACAACACCAACAAACAACACCAACACCAACAACACCAACACCAACAACACCAACGACAACACCACCAACAACGCCACCAACAACACCACCAACAACAACACCAACAAACAACACCAACAAACAACACCAACAAACAACACCAACACCAACGTCACCACCACCAACAACACCAACACCACCACCAACAACACCAACACCACCAACAAATAACACCAACACCAACAACATCAACACCAACAACACCACCAACAACAACACCAACAACACCAACACGAACACCACCACCAACCAACAGCACCACCACCAACACCAATAACAACACCAACAACACCAACAAACAACACCAACAACAACAACACCACCACCAACAACACCACCAACAACCAACACCACCAACAACACCAACAAGCAACACCAACACCAAAAACACCACCACCAACAACACCACCACAAACAACACCACCACCTACAACACCACCAACAAACAACACCAACAAACAACACCAACACCAAAAACACCGCCACCAACAACACCGCCAACAAACAACACCAATAAACAACACCAAAAACAACACCAACAACAACACAATCAACAACAAAACCAACAAAAAACACCAACAAACAACACCAACAAACAACGCCAACACCAACAACAACACCACCAACAACACCACCAACAAACAGCACCAACAACACCAACACCAACACACAACACCAACACCAACGTCACCACCACCAACAACACCAACACCAACAACATCAACACCAACAACACCACCACCAACAACACCACCAACAAACAACACCAATAAACAACACCAACACCAACAACAACACCACCAACAACACCAACACCAACAACAACAGCACCACCAACAACACCACCAATAAACAACACCAACAAACAACACCAAAAACAACACCAACACCAACACCAACAACAACACCACCAACAACACCACCAACAAACAACACCAACAAACAACACCAACACCAACAACAACACCACCAACAACACCAGCACCAACAACACCAACAACACCAACACCAACACCAACAACAACACCACCAACAACACCACCAACAAACAACAGCAACAAACAACACCAAAAACAACACCAACACCAACAACAACACCACCAACAACACCACCAACAAACAACACCAACAAACAACACCAGCAAACAACACCAACACCAACAACACCAACACCAACAACACCAACAACAACACCACCAACAACACCACCAACAACAACACCAACAAACAACACCAACAAACAACACCAACAAACAACACCAACACCAACAACATCAACACCAACAACACCACCACCAACAACACCACCAACAAACAACACCAATAAACAACACCAACACCAACAACAACACCACCAACAACACCAACAGCAACAACAACAACACCACCAACAACACCACCAACAAACAACACCAACAAACAACACCAACACCAACAACAACACCACCAACAACACCAGCACCAACAACACCAACAACACCAACACCAACACCAACAACAACACCACCAACACCACCACCAACAAACAACACCAACAAACAACACCAAAAACAACACCAACACCAACAACAACACCACCAACAACACCACCAACAAACAACACCAACAAAAAACACCAACAAACAACACCAACACCAACAACACCAACACCAACAACACAAACGACAACACCACCAACAACACCACCAACAACAACACCAACAAACAACACCAACAAACAACACCAACAAACAATACCAACACCAACAACACCAACACCAACAACACCACCAACAACAACACCAACAACACCAACTCCAACAAACAACACCAACACCAACGTCACCAACACCAACACCAAAACCATCACCAACACGAACACCAACACCATCACCAGCACCAACACCAACACCAACAACACCAACAACACCACCACCACCAACACCAACAACACCACCACCAACACTAACAACACCACCATCACCAACACTAACAACACCAACAATACCACCACCAACACCAACAACACCAACAACACCACCACCAACACCAACAACACCACCGCCACCAACAACAACACCACCACCAACAACAACAACAACACTACCAATACCACCCATACCAACGACACCACCACCAACACCAACACAAACAACACCACCACCAACACCAACAACACCAACCAACAACACCACCACCAACACCAACCAACAACACCACCACCAACACCAACAACACCACCACCAACACCAACACCAACAACACCACCACCAACACCAACAACACCAACCAACAACACCACCACTAACACTAACCAACAACACCAACACCAACAACACCAACACCAACACCAACCAACACCACCAACAACAACACCACACCACCAACAACAACAACCAACAATAACAACACCAACACAATTAACAACACCAACAACATCAACATCACCAACAACAAGACCAACACCAACAACACCTACACCACCAACACCAACAACACCAACAACACCAACACCAACAACAACAACAACACCACCACCAACAACACCACCAACAACACCGACACCAACACCAATACCAACAACACCAACACCAACACAAACACCAACAACACCACTAACAATAACACCACCAACAACAACACCAACAACAACAACACCAACACCAACAACACCAACAACACCAACACCAACAACAACAAAAACAACACCAACACCACAACACCAACAACAACACCACCAACAACACCACCACCAACAACACCACCACCAACAACACCAACAACACCAACACCAACACTAACAACAACACCACCAAAAACACCACCAACAAACAACACCGACAAACAACACCAAAAACAACACCAACACCAACAACAACACCACCAACAACACCACCACCAAACAACACCAACAAACAACACCAACAGACAACACCAACACCAACAACACCAACATCAACAACAACACCAACAACAGCACCACCAACAACACCACCAACAACAAAACCAACAAACAACACCAACAAACAACACCAACACCAACAACACCAACACCACCAACAACACCACCAACAACACCGACAACACCAACACCAACAAACAACACCAACACCAACGTCACCACCACCAACAACACCAACACCACCACCAACAACACCAACACCACCAACAAACAACACCAACAAATAACACCAACACCAACAACATCAACACCAACAACACCACCAACAACAACACCAACAACACCAACACGAACACCACCACCAACCAACAACACCACCACCAACACCAATAACAACACCAACAACACCAACAAACAACACCAACACCAACAACACCACCACCAACAACACCACCAACAACCAACACCACCAACAACACCAACAAGCAACACCAACACCAACAACACCACCACCAACAACACCACCACAAACAACACCACCACCTACAACACCACCAACAAACAACACCAACAAACAACACCAACACCAAAAACACCGCCACCAACAACACCGCCAACAAACAACACCAACAAACAACACCAACAAACAACACCAACACCAACAACACCACCACCAACAACACCACCACCTACAACACCACCAACAAACAACACGAACAAACAACACCAACAAGCAACACCAACACCAACAACACCACCACCAACAACACCACCAACAAACAACACCAACAAGCAGCACTAACAACACCACCACCAACAACACCACCAACAACACCACCAACAAAGAACACCAACAAACAACACCAACACCAAAAACACCACCAACAACAACACCAACAAACAACACCAACAAACAACACCAACAAACAGCACCAACACCAACAACACCACCACCAACAACACCACCAACAAACAACACCAACAAACAACACCAACAAGCAACACCAACACCAACAACACCACCACCAACAATACCTCCAACAAACAACACCAACAAACAACACCAACACCAAAAACACCACCACCAACAACATCACCAACACAAACAACAACACCACCAACAACACCACCAACAAACAACACCAACAAACAACACCAACAAACAACACCAATAAACAACACCAAAAACAACACCATCGCCAACAACAACACCATCAACAACAAAACCAACAAAAAACACCAACAAACAACACCAACAAACAATGCCAACACCAACAACAACACCACCAACAAAATGCACCAACAACACCAACACCAACACACAACACCAACACCAACGTCACCACCACCAACAACACCAACACCAACACCACCACCAACAACACCAACACCACCAACAAACAACACCAACAAACAACACCAAGACCAACAACATCAACACCAACAACACCACCACCAACAACACCACCAACAAACAACACCAATAAACAACACCAACACCAACAACAACACCACCAACAACACCACCACCAACAAACCAACAACACCAACACCAACAACAACAGCACCACCAACAACACCACCAACAAACAACACCAACAAACAACACCAAAAACAACACCAACACCAACAACAACACCACCAACAACACCACCAACAAACAACACCAACAAACAACACCAACAAACAACACCAACACCAACAACAACACTACCAACAACACCAGAACCAACAACACCAACAACACCAACACCAACACCAACAACAACACCACCAACAACACCACCAACAAACAACACCAACAAACAACACCAACAAACAACACCAACACCAACAACACCAACACCAACAACACCAACAACAACACCACCAACAACACCACCAACAACAACACCAACAAACAACACCAACAAACAACACCAACAAACAACACCAACACCAACAACACCAACACCAACAACACCACCACCAACAACACCAACAACACCAACACCAACAACAACAACAACAACACCAACACCAACACCACAACACCAACCAACAACACCAACACCAACACCAACACCAACACCAACACCAACAACACCACCACCAACACCAACACCAACACCACAACACCAACACCAACAACACCAACACCAACACCACAACACCAACACCAACAACACCAACACCACCACCAACAAGACCAACACCAACAACACCAACACCAACACCGACACACCAACACCAACAACACCAACACCAACACCAACACCAACAACACCAACACCAACACCACAACTCCAACCAACAACACCAACACCACCACCAACACCAACACCACAAC
>OZ024740.1:230392498-230419998 GCA_964016885.1 Eledone cirrhosa
AACAGTACCACCACCACAACCAACAGTACCACCACCACAACCAACAGTACCACCACAACCAACAGTACCACCACCACTACCAACAGTACCACCACCACTACCAACAGTACCACCACCACAACCAACAGTACCACCACCACAACCAACAGTACCACCACCACTACCAACAGTACCACCACCACTACCAACAGTACCACCACCACTACCAACAGTACCACCACCACAACCAACAGTACCACCACCACTACCAACAGTACCACCACCACTACCAACAGTACCACCACCACTACCAACAGTACCACCACCACAACCAACAGTACCACCACCACAACCAACAGTACCACCACCACTACCAACAGTACCACCACCACAACCAACAGTACCACCACCACAACCAACAGTACCACCACCACTACCAACAGTACCACCACCACTACCAACAGTACCACCACCACTACCAACAGTACCACCACCACAACCAACAGTACCACCACCACTACCAACAGTACCACCACCACTACCAACAGTACCACCACCACTACCAACAGTACCACCACCACTACCAACAGTACCACCACCACAACCAACAGTACCACCACCACTACCAACAGTACCACCACCACTACCAACAGTACCACCACCACAACCAACAGTACCACCACTACCAACAGTACCACCACCACTACCAACAGTACCACCACTACCAACAGTACCACCACCACAACCAACAGTACCACCACCACAACCAACAGTACCACCACCACAACCAACAGTACCACCACCACAACCAACAGTACCACCACCACAACCAACAGTACCACCACCTCTACCAACAGTACCACCACCACAACCAACAGTACCACCACCACTACCAACAGTACCACCACCACAACCAACAGTACCACCACCACTACCAACAGTACCACCACCACAACCAACAGTACCACCACCACAACCAACAGTACCACCACCACTACCAACAGTACCACCACCACTACCAACAGTACCACCACCACTACCAACAGTACCACCACCACTACCAACAGTACCACCACCACAACCAACAGTACCACCACCACTACCAACAGTACCACCACCACTACCAACAGTACCACCACCACTACCAACAGTACCACCACCACTACCAACAGTACCACCACCACAACCAACACTACCACCACCACTACCAACAGTACCACCACCACTACCAACAGTACCACCACCACTACCAACAGTACCACCACCAACACTACCAACAGTACCACCACCACTACCAACAGTACCACCACCACAACCAACAGTACCACCACCACCACTACCAACAGTACCACCACCACTACCAACAGTACCACCACCACTACCAACAGTACCACCACCACTACCAACAGTACCACCACCACCACTACCAACAGTACCACCACCACTACCAACAGTACCACCACCACTACCAACAGTACCACCACCACTACCAACAGTACCACCACCACAACCAACAGTACCACCACCACAACCAACAGTACCACCACCACTACCAACAGTACCACCACCACTACCAACAGTACCACCACCACTACCAACAGTACCACCACCACCACTACCAACAGTACCACCACCACAACCAACAGTACCACCACCACAACCAACAGTACCACCACCACAACCAACAGTACCACCACCACTACCAACAGTACCACCACCACCACTACCAACAGTACCACCACCACAACCAACAGTACCACCACCACTACCAACAGTACCACCACCACTACCAACAGTACCACCACCACTACCAACAGTACCACCACCACTACCAACAGTACCACCACCACTACCAACAGTACCACCACCACTACCAACAGTACCACCACCACTACCAACAGTACCACCACCACTACCAACAGTACCACCACCACTACCAACAGTACCACCACCACAACCAACAGTACCACCACCACAACCAACAGTACCACCACCACCACCAACAGTACCACCACCACAACCAACAGTACCACCACCACTACCAACAGTACCACCACCACTACCAACAGTACCACCACCACCACAACCAACAGTACCACCACCACAACCAACAGTACCACCACCACCACCAACAGTACCACCACCACAACCAACAGTACCACCACCACTACCAACAGTACCACCACCACCACCAACAGTACCACCACCACAACCAACAGTACCACCACCACCACTACCAACAGTACCACCACCACTACCAACAGTACCACCACCACTACCAACAGTACCACCACCACTACCAACAGTACCACCACTACCAACAGTACCACCACCACTACCAACAGTACCACCACCACTACCAACAGTACCACCACCACAACCAACAGTACCACCACCACAACCAACAGTACCACCACCACAACCAACAGTACCACCACTACCAACAGTACCACCACCACAACCAACAGTACCACCACCACTACCAACAGTACCACCACCACTACCAACAGTACCACCACCACTACCAACAGTACCACCACTACCAACAGTACCACCACCACTACCAACAGTACCACCACCACTACCAACAGTACCACCACCACAACCAACAGTACCACCACCACAACCAACAGTACCACCACCACAACCAACAGTACCACCACCACTACCAACAGTACCACCACCACTACCAACAGTACCACCACCACTACCAACAGTACCACCACCACTACCAACAGTACCACCACCACCACTACCAACAGTACCACCACCACAACCAACAGTACCACCACCACAACCAACAGTACCACCACCACAACCAACAGTACCACCACCACTACCAACAGTACCACCACCACCACTACCAACAGTACCACCACCACAACCAACAGTACCACCACCACTACCAACAGTACCACCACCACTACCAACAGTACCACCACCACTACCAACAGTACCACCACCACTACCAACAGTACCACCACCACTACCAACAGTACCACCACCACTACCAACAGTACCACCACCACCACTACCAACAGTACCACCACCACAACCAACAGTACCACCACCACTACCAACAGTACCACCACCACAACCAACAGTACCACCACCACAACCAACAGTACCACCACCACCACTACCAACAGTACCACCACCACTACCAACAGTACCACCACCACTACCAACAGTACCACCACTACCAACAGTACCACCACCACAACCAACAGTACCACCACCACAACCAACAGTACCACCACCACCACTACCAACAGTACCACCACCACTACCAACAGTACCACCACCACTACCAACAGTACCACCACCACTACCAACAGTACCACCACCACAACCAACAGTACCACCACCACAACCAACAGTACCACCACCACTACCAACAGTACCACCACCACAACCAACAGTACCACCACCACTACCAACAGTACCACCACCACTACCAACAGTACCACCACCACCACTACCAACAGTACCACCACCACTACCAACAGTACCACCACCACTACCAACAGTACCACCACCACTACCAACAGTACCACCACCACCACTACCAACAGTACCACCACCACTACCAACAGTACCACCACCACTACCAACAGTACCACCACCACTACCAACAGTACCACCACCACTACCAACAGTACCACCACCACTACCAACAGTACCACCACCACTACCAACAGTACCACCACCACTACCAACAGTACCACCACCACAACCAACAGTACCACCACCACAACCAACAGTACCACCACCACAACCAACAGTACCACCACCACTACCAACAGTACCACCACCACTACCAACAGTACCACCACTACCAACAGTACCACCACCACAACCAACAGTACCACCACCACTACCAACAGTACCACCACCACTACCAACAGTACCACCACCACTACCAACAGTACCACCACCACAACCAACAGTACCACCACCACTACCAACAGTACCACCACCACTACCAACAGTACCACCACCACTACCAACAGTACCACCACCACCACTACCAACAGTACCACCACCACTACCAACAGTACCACCACCACTACCAACAGTACCACCACCACTACCAACAGTACCACCACCACTACCAACAGTACCACCACCACTACCAACAGTACCACCACCACTACCAACAGTACCACCACCACCACTACCAACAGTACCACCACCACTACCAACAGTACCACCACCACTACCAACAGTACCACCACCACTACCAACAGTACCACCACCACTACCAACAGTACCACCACCACTACCAACAGTACCACCACCACTACCAACAGTACCACCACCACAACCAACAGTACCACCACCACTACCAACAGTAACACCACCACTACCAACAGTACCACCACCACAACCAACAGTACCACCACCACAACCAACAGTACCACCACCACAACCAACAGTACCACCACCACTACCAACAGTAACACCACCACTACCAACAGTACCACCACCACAACCAACAGTACCACCACCACTACCAACAGTAACACCACCACTACCAACAGTACCACCACCACAACCAACAGTACCACCACCACAACCAACAGTACCACCACCACAACCAACAGTACCACCACCACTACCAACAGTACCACCACCACAACCAACAGTACCACCACCACAACCAACAGTACCACCACCACTACCAACAGTACCACCACCACAACCAACAGTACCACCACCACAACCAACAGTACCACCACCACAACCAACAGTACCACCACCACAACCAACAGTACCACCACCACTACCAACAGTACCACCACCACCACTACCAACAGTACCACCACCACTACCAACAGTACCACCACCACAACCAACAGTACCACCACCACTACCAACAGTACCACCACCACTACCAACAGTACCACCACCACTACCAACAGTACCACCACCACTACCAACAGTACCACCACCACAACCAACAGTACCAACACCACAACCAACAGTACCACCACCACTACCAACAGTACCACCACCACTACCAACAGTACCACCACCACTACCAACAGTACCACCACCACTACCAACAGTACCACCACCACAACCAACAGTACCACCACCACAACCAACAGTACCACCACCACTACCAACAGTACCACCACCACTACCAACAGTACCACCACCACTACCAACAGTACCACCACCACTACCAACAGTACCACCACCACTACCAACAGTACCACCACCACAACCAACAGTACCACCACCACTACCAACAGTACCACCACCACAACCAACAGTACCACCACCACAACCAACAGTACCACCACCACAACCAACAGTACCACCACCACAACCAACAGTACCACCACCACTACCAACAGTACCACCACCACCACTACCAACAGTACCACCACCACTACCAACAGTACCACCACCACTACCAACAGTACCACCACCACTACCAACAGTACCACCACCACTACCAACAGTACCACCACCACTACCAACAGTACCACCACCACTACCAACAGTACCACCACCACTACCAACAGTACCACCACCACTACCAACAGTACCACCACCACTACCAACAGTACCACCACCACTACCAACAGTACCACCACCACAACCAACATTACCACCACCACTACCAACAGTACCACCACCACTACCAACAGTACCACCACCACTACCAACAGTACCACCACCACTACCAACAGTACCACCACCACCACTACCAACAGTACCACCACCACTACCAACAGTACCACCACCACAACCAACAGTACCACCACCACTACCAACAGTACCACCACCACTACCAACAGTACCACCACCACAACCAACAGTACCACCACCACAACCAACAGTACCACCACCACTACCAACAGTACCACCACCACAACCAACAGTACCACCACCACAACCAACAGTACCACCACCACAACCAACAGTACCACCACCACTACCAACAGTACCACCACCACAACCAACAGTACCACCACCACTACCAACAGTACCACCACCACAACCAACAGTACCACCACCACAACCAACAGTACCACCGCCACTACCAACAGTACCACCACCACAACCAACAGTACCACCACCACAACCAACAGTACCACCACCACTACCAACAGTACCACCACCACAACCAACAGTACCACCACCACTACCAACAGTACCACCACCACTACCAACAGTACCACCACCACTACCAACAGTACCACCACCACTACCAACAGTACCACCACCACTACCAACAGTACCACCACCACCACTACCAACAGTACCACCACCACCACTACCAACAGTACCACCACCACAACCAACAGTACCACCACCACTACCAACAGTACCACCACCACTACCAACAGTACCACCACCACAACCAACAGTACCACCACCACTACCAACAGTACCACCACCACTACCAACAGTACCACCACCACTACCAACAGTACCACCACCACTACCAACAGTACCACCACCACAACCAACAGTACCAACACCACAACCAACAGTACCACCACCACTACCAACAGTACCACCACCACTACCAACAGTACCACCACCACTACCAACAGTACCACCACCACAACCAACAGTACCACCACCACTACCAACAGTACCACCACCACTACCAACAGTACCACCACCACTACCAACAGTACCACCACCACTACCAACAGTACCACCACCACTACCAACAGTACCACCACCACTACCAACAGTACCACCACCACAACCAACAGTACCACCACCACTACCAACAGTACCACCACCACTACCAACAGTACCACCACCACAACCAATAGTACCACCACCACTACCAACAGTACCACCACCACAACCAACAGTACCACCACCACTACCAACAGTACCACCACCACTACCAACAGTACCACCACCACCACAACCAACAGTACCACCACCACTACCAACAGTACCACCACCACTACCAACAGTACCACCACCACTACCAACAGTACCACCACCACTACCAACAGTACCACCACCACCACTACCAACAGTACCACCACCACTACCAACAGTACCACCACCACCACTACCAACAGTACCACCACCACAACCAACAGTACCACCACCACAACCAACAGTACCACCACCACAACCAACAGTACCACCACCACTACCAACAGTACCACCACCACTACCAACAGTACCACCACCACTACCAACAGTACCACCACCACCACTACCAACAGTACCACCACCACAACCAACAGTACCACCACCACAACCAACAGTACCACCACCACTACCAACAGTACAACCACCACCACTACCAACAGTACCACCACCACAACCACCACCACCACTACCATCAACACCAGAGCAATAACTTCGCCGCCACCACCACCACCACAACTACCACCACCACTACCATCAACACCAGAGCAATAACCTCGCCCCCAGCTCCACCCCACCACCACCCCCACCACTACCATCAACACCAGAGCAATAACCTCGCCGCCACCACCACAACCACAACCACCACCACCACAACCACCACCACCACAACCACCACCACCAGAACTACCACCACTACCACCACCAGCCAGAACAATACCTTCGCCGCCTCCACCACCACCACAACCACCAGAACAATAACCTCGCCGCCTCCACCACCACCATTACCATTATTATACCTTCTCCAAACACCCTAAGTCATCATCTCTCCTCATATATATACACACACACACAATGACACGTACATACACTCTCAGACACACGTAGTCACACTCACATACACACACTCACACATACACACACTCACATACACACACATACATACTCATACACACACTCACATAAAACACACTCACAGACACATACTCACATACACACACTCACAATCACACATTCACACATACATACACTGAAAGACACATACATATATATATACACTCACACACTCAAACACACACTAACACACGTACACACACTCACACACACATGCACACAATACCAGTATAGCTAACACTGCCATATATCATCGCTATCACCTCCACTACTAACACAGCCAGCGCCACCACCACCACCACCACCATCAACACCATCACCACCATCACTGCCACCGTCACCACAATTACCGCCACCATCACCACCACCACCACCATCAACACCATCATCACCATCACCACCATTACTGCCACCATCACTACAATTACCGCCACCATCACCACCACCACCACCATCAACACCGTCACCACCATCCCCACCATTACCACCTCCCACCCCCCACCACCATTACCACCACCACCATCCACCACCACCACCATCACCATTACCACCTCCACCACCATTGCCATTATCACCACCATCCCCACTACCACCAACGTTACCATTATCACCACTATCACCACCACCACTATCACCACCACCACCACAACTATCACCACCACCAACACTATCAACACTCCACCACCACCACCACTACCACTACCACTATCACCACCATCACCACAGCCACTACCACCGTCGCCACTACCACCGTCGCCACTACCACCGCCATCATTACCAATGTAATTCTCATCACCAGTAGCAGCAGTAACCACAGCAGCAGCAGTAGCCACAGCAGTAGCCACAGCAGTAGCAGTAGCAGCAGTAACCACAGCAGCAGCAGTAGCAGCAGTAGCAGCAGTAGCAGCAGTAGCAGCAGTAACCACAGCAGCAGCAGTAGCAGCAGTGGTAGTGTGATACCATGGCCACCACAGTGATTTCCATTCAGCTTTTCCAGTACCATCGATGTCACCACCACCACCACCACCACCACTTTCATAATCATCACCATCACCGCCATTACCACTGTCATCATCATCATCATCATCATCATCATCATCATCATCATCACCATCACCATTATCATCATCATCACTACCACCATCACCATCATCATCACCATCACCATCATCATCACCATCACCATCACCATCACCATTATCATCACCATCATCATCATCATCACTACCATCATCACCGTGGTTACTGCCTCATCGATACCACCACCTCCACTGTCAACACCACATACAGTGCTGTTATTCCATCACTCTCACCATCACCCTCACCATCACCATCACCATCACCTCACCCTCGCCATCACCATCACCCTCGCCATCACCATCACCCTCGCCATCACCCTCACCCTCGCCTTCACCCTCGCCATCACCCTCGCCATCACCCTGGCCATCACCATCACCCTCACCCTCGCCTTCACCCTCGCCATCACCCTCGCCATCACCCTCGCCATCACCCTCACCATCACCATCACCCTCGCCATCACCCTCGCCATCACCTCACCCTCACCATCACCTCACCATCACCATCACCATCACCCTCGCCATCACCCTCACCATCACCTCACCATCACCATCACCATCACCCTCGCCATCACCCTCACCATCACCTCACCATCACCATCACCATCACCCTCGCCATCACCTTCACCATCACCATCACCCTCACCATCACCCTCACCATCACCCTCGCCATCACCCTCACCATCACCTCACCATCGCCATCACCCTCGCCATCACCTCACCATCGCCATCACCATCACCTCACCATCACCCTCACCATCACCCTCACCATCACCCTCACCATCACCTCACCATCGCCATCACCATCACCTCACCATCACCCTCACCATCACCCTCGCCATCACCCTCACCATCACCTCACCATCACCTCACCATCGCCATCACCCTCGCCATCACCTCACCATCGCCATCACCATCACCTCACCATCACCCTCACCATCACCCTCGCCATCACCCTCGCCATCACCTCACCATCGCCATCACCATCACCTCACCATCACCCTCACCATCACCCTCACCATCACCCTCACCATCACCTCACCATCGCCATCACCATCACCTCACCATCACCTCACCATCGCCATCACCATCGCCTCACCATCACCCTCACCATCACCCTCACCATCACCCTCACCATCACCATCACCCTCGCCATCACCCTCGCCATCACCTCACCATCGCCATCACCATCACCTCACCATCACCCTCACCATCACCCTCACCATCACCCTCACCATCACCTCACCATCGCCATCACCATCACCTCACCATCACCCTCACCATCACCATCACCATCTCCATCACCATCACCCTCACCATCACCCTCACCCTCACCATCACCATCACCATCACCATCACCTCACCATCGCCATCACCCTCGCCATCACCCTCACCATCACCATCACCTCACCATCGCCATCACCCTCGCCATCACCCTCACCATCACCTCACCCTCACCATCACCATCACCATCACCCTCACCCTCACCATCACCCTCACCATCACCTCACCCTCACCATCGCCATCCCCTCACTATCACCCTCACCATCACCCTCGCCATCACCCTCACCATCACCATCACCATCACCCTCACCATCACCATCACCATCACCCTCACCATCACCCTCGCCATCACCCTCACCATCACACTCACCATCACCCTCACCATCACCATCACCCTCACCATCACCCTCACCATCACCATCACCCTCACCATCACCATCACCCTCACCATCACCATCACCATCACCCTCACCATCACCATCACCCTCACCCTCACCATCACCATCACCATCACCCTCACCATCACCATCACCCTCACCATCACCCTCACCATCACCCTCACCATCACCATCACCCTCACCATCACCATCACCATCACCATCACCCTCACCATCACCCTCACCATTACCATCACCATCACCCTCACCATCACCCTCGCCATCACCCTCACCATCACCATCACCCTCACCATCACCATCACCCTCACCATCACCCTCACCATCACCCTCGCCATCACCCTCACCATCACACTCACCATCACCCCCACCATCACCATCACCCTCACCATCACCATCACCATCACCCTCACCCTCACCATCACCATCACCCTCACCATCACCATCACCCTCATCATCACCCCCACCATCACCATCACCCTCTCCATCACCATCACCATCACCCTCACCCTCACCATCACCATCACCCTCACCATCACCATCACCCTCATCATCACCCTCACCATCACCCTCGCCATCACCCTCACCATCACACTCACCATCACCCGCACCATCACCATCACCATCACCCTCACCATCACCATCACCCTCACCATCACCATCACCCTCACCATCACCATCACCATCACCTCACCATCACCCTCACCATCACCATCACCATCACCTCACCCTCACCCTCACCCTCACCATCACCATCATTAATGCTACTATCACAATCAGGAACACAACCCACTATTATTATCAATATCGCTACACCACCAACCACTGCTATCTCATACCACTGCTACCTTCAACCATTGTTACCTCCTACCACTACCTCCACTACTTATTGAAATAATTGTTTCTACTATTGGCACAAGGCCAGCAATTACCCCAGTACATTACTGGTACTTTATTTTATCGACCCCCGTAAGGATGAAAGGCAAAGTTAACCTCGGCGGGATTTAAACTCAGACCATAAAGGGCCGTAACTCTATGCTACAAAGCATGGTGTCCGACTCTCTACCTATACTGCCAATCCACCGTAGAAATAATTGTTTCTACTTTTGGCACAAGGCCAGCAATTATCCCAGTGCATTACTGGTACTTTATTTTATCGACCCCGTAAGGATGAAAGGCAAAGTCAACCTCGGCGGGATTTGAACTCAGATCGTAAAGGGACGTAACTATGCTGGAAAGCATGGCGTCCGACTCTCTACCGATACTGCCAATCCACCTGCCAATAAAAATAATGATATAATATTACATCACATAATGTAGTGTCAGATATATGATACAGGTAAAATAAAAGGCAGGGTGATCGTGACCGGAATTGTTTGAGAGGTCTGCTCAACCAGGGTCGGTCGACCTAGGGTTAAACAACAACAATAGCAATATGATTAATATAAGTACTTATTTCTTTCATTATTGTCGCTATACCAGCAGAAACAGTGCCACCACCACCGCCACTGTCATGGTCACTATCAACACTAATAACACCAGAAGGCGGTGGATTGGCAGTATCGGTAGAGGGTCAGACGCCATGCTTTGACGCATAGAGTTACGGCCCTTGCCATTCTGAGTTCAAATCCCGTCGAGGTTAACTTTGCCTTTCATCCTTACAGGGTCGATAAAATGAAGCACCAGTAATGCACTGGGGTAATTGCTGGCCTTGTGCCTAAAATAGAAACAATTATTTTTATCAAACTGCCATCATCATCACCACTATCATCACATCACCGCCGCCACCACTATCATCCCCAACTTCGCCACCACCATCGTCATCATCACTACCATTACCGTCATTGCTGCTTCCACCAACATTCCCACAATCATCTGCCTACACGACCATTAGCTACCATTAATGACCACTATGTGGTCGCTAGACCTGCTAGAAATACTAACTAAATCTACCTTAAGTCTTATCCAACCGTCTTTAAAAGAAGGATATGTTGGATAATGATATCCAGGCTTCGCTGCACATAGAAACAAATGGATGGGCACGACTGGAATGTCTTTGATCAAATGAGAGCTCCATCAGCCCTGACCTACGGCTAAACTAGAGCTATCATCATCATCAGCAGCAGCAGCAGCAGTAGCACCATCATTACTACGACAAATTCAACTACCGTCACCACCAACCGCACCACCACCACAACCATCACCTCCACCAACAGTACACTACCACCACCGACACTACTACACCACCATCAACACCACTACACAACCACCACCACTACACCACCATCACCCATCACCACCATCACCACCACCATTACCATCACCCCGACACCACCACTACACCACCGTCACCACCATCACTACACCACCGCCACCACCAGTACACCACTAGCACCACCACCATTACCATCATCACGACACCACCACCACCGTTACACAACCACCACCACTACACCACAATTACCACATCCACGACAACACCACCATTACATCACCACCACCACCACCATTACCCTCAACACGACACCACCACCACCATTACACCACTACCACCATTACACAACCACCATTACCGTCACCACGACACCACCACCACCGTTACACCAACACCACCATTACACAACCACCACCACCGCTACACCACCATTACCATCACCACGACACCACCACCACGGTTACACCACCACCACCATTACACTACCACCACCGCTACACCACCATTACCATCACCACGACACCTCCACCACGGTTACACCACCAGACTACACCACCATTACCATCACCACGACACCACCACCACCGTTACACCACCACCACCGTTACACCACCATCACCACGACACCACCACCACCGTTACACAACCACCACCGCTACACCACCATTACCATCACCACCACCACGGTTACACCACCACCACCATTACACTACCACCACCATCATATCTCACAGCAGAGGAAATTTTCTCTTTCATAACGCTCTGTTCTGGAACAGTGATTTTTCTAAGCTATCGAATTACTTGCATATTCTTCATGATGCCACCACCACTATCATACCACTATTACTGCCACCACCACCATCACCATCACCAAACCCCGTTCACTACCATCACTTCCATACACTACCAACACCACAACCACCACCAACGTCACAACCATCAAAACCACACCCATCAACACCACAACCATCACCACAACCAACACCACACCATAACAACTACCACCAAACCCACAACCCACACCACAACCATCAACAACACCACCATCAACACCACGACCACCACCAACATCACTACCATCTCCACAACCATCACCACTACCATCACCACTACCATCACCACAACCGTCACCACTACCATCACCACTACCATCAACATCACCACCATCTCCACAACCATCACCACTACCATCAAACCCACAAACCCACACCACGACCATCAACACCACAAACATCACCACAACCATCAACACTACCATCAACACCACAACCATCACCACCACCATCACCACAACCATCACCACAACCATCACCACAACCATCACCACAACCAACACCACAACCATCAATACCACAACCATCACCACAACCGTAAACACCACTACCATCACCACAACCATCAACACCACAATCATCACCACAACCATCACCACAACCATCACCACAACCATCACCACAACCAACAACACAACCTTCAATACCACAACCATCACCACAATCGTAAACACCACTACCATCACCACAACCATCAACACCACAATCATCACCACAACCATCACCACAACCATCAACACCACTACCATCAACACCACTACCATCAACACCACAACCATCACCACAACCAGCAACACCACAACCATCAACACCACTACCATCAACACCACTACCATCAACACTACTACCATCAACACCACAACCATCAACACTACCATCAATACCACAACCATCAACACAACCATCGCCACAACCATCACCACAACCATCACGACAACCATCACCACTACCATCAATACCACAACCATCAACACCACAACCATCACCACAACCATCATCACAACCATCACCACAACCATCATCACAACCATCACCACTACCATCAATACCACAACCATCAACACCACAACCATCACCACAACCATCACCACAACCATCACCACAACCATCACCACAACCATCACCACTACCATCAATACCACAACCATCACCACAACCAACACCACAACCATCACTACAACCATCAACACCACAACCATCAACACAACCATCACCAGAACCATCACCACAACCATCACCACTACCATCAATACCACAACCATCACCACAACCAACACCACAACCATCACCACAACCATCACCACAACCATCACCACAACCAACATCACAACCATCACCACTACCATCAATACCACAACCATCACCACAACCATCACCACAACCAACACCACAACCATCATCACAACCATCATCACAACCATCACCACTACCATCAATACCACAACCATCAACACCACAACCATCACCACAACCATCACCACAACCAACATCACAACCATCACCACTACCATCAATACCACAACCATCATCACAACCATCACCACAACCATCACCACTACCATCACCACAACCAACACCACAACCATCACCACAACCATCACCACTACCATCACTACTACCATCAATACCACAACCATCACCACTACCATCACCACTACCATCACCACAACCATCACCACAACCAACATCACAAACATCACCACTACCATCAATACCACAACCATCACCACAACCATCACCACAACCATCACCACAACCATCACCACAACCATCACCACAACCATCACCACAACCATCACCACAACCATCACCACAACCATCACCACAACCATCACCACTACCATCAATACCACTACCATCACCACAACCAACACCACAACCATCACTACAACCATCAACACCACGACCATCAACACAACCATCACCAGAACCATCACCACAACCATCACCACTACCATCAATACCACAACCATCACCACAACCAACACCACAACCATCACCACAACCATCACCACAACCATCACCACAACCAACATCACAACCATCACCACTACCATCAATACCACAACCATCACCACAACCATCACCACAACCAACACCACAACCATCATCACAACCATCATCACAACCATCACCACTACCATCAATACCACAACCATCAACACCACAACCATCACCACAACCATCACCACAACCAACATCACAACCATCACCACTACCATCAATACCACAACCATCATCACAACCATCACCACAACCATCACCACTACCATCACAACAACCAACACCACAACCATCACCACAACCATCACCACTACCATCACTACTACCATCAATACCACAACCATCACCACTACCATCACCACTACCATCACCACAACCATCACCACAACCAACATCACAAACATCACCACTACCATCAATACCACAACCATCACCACAACCATCACCACAACCATCACCACAACCAACACCACAACCATCATCACAACCATCACCACTACCATCAATACCACAACCATCATCACAACCATCACCACAACCATCACCACTACCATCACCACAACCAACACCACAACCATCACCACAACCATCACCACAACCATCACCACAACCAACATCACAACCATCACCACTACCATCACCACAACCATCAACACCACAAACATCACCACAACCATCACCACAACCATCACCACAACCATCACCACTACCATCACCACAACCATCACCACTACCATCACCACAACCATCACCACAACCATCACCACAACCATCACCACAACCATCACCACAACCATCAACACCACAAACATCACCACAACCATCACCACAACCATCACCACAACCATCACCACTACCATCACCACAACCATCACCACTACCATCACCACAACCATCACCACAACCATCACCACAACCATCACCACAACCATCACCACAACCATCACCACAACCAACATCACAACCATCACCACTACCATCAATACCACAACCATCCCACAACCATCACCACAACCATCACCACAACCAACACCACAACCATCATCACAACCATCATCACAACCATCACCACAACCATCACCACAACCATCACCACAACCAACATTACAACCATCACCACTACCATCAACACCACAACCATCACCACAACCAACACCACAACCATCATCACAACCATCATCACAACCATCACCACTACCATCAACACCACAACCATCAACACCACAACCATCACCACAACCATCACCACAACCATCACCACAACCATCACCACAACCAACACCACTACCATCAACACCACAACCATCAACACCACAACCATCACCACAACCAACACCACAACCATCATCACAACCATCATCACAACCATCACCACTACCATCAACACCACAACCATCACCACAACCATCACCACAACCAACACCACAACCATCATCACAACCATCATCACAACCATCACCACTACCATCAATACCACAACCATCACCACAACCATCACCACAACCAACACCACAACCATCATCACAACCATCATCACAACCATCACCACTACCATCAACACCACAACCATCAACACCACAACCATCATCACAACCATCATCACAACCATCACCACAACCATCACCACAACCATCACCACAACCATCACCACAACCATCACCACAACCATCACCACAACCATCACCACTACCATCACCACAACCATCACCACAACCATCACCACTACCATCATCACAACCATCACCACAACCATCACCACAACCAACACCACAACCATCATCACAACCATCATCACAACCATCACCACTACCATCAACACCACAACCATCACCACAACCATCACCACAACCAACACCACAACCATCATCACAACCATCATCACAACCATCACCACTACCATCAATACCACAACCATCACCACAACCATCATCACAACCATCACCACAACCATCATCACAACCATCATCACAACCATCACCACAACCATCACCACTACCATCACCACAACCATCATCACAACCATCACCACTACCATCAACACCACAACCATCAACACCACAACCATCATCACAACCATCATCACAACCATCACCACAACCATCACCACAACCATCACCACAACCATCACCACAACCATCACCACAACCATCACCACAACCATCACCACTACCATCACCACAACCATCATCACAACCATCACCACTACCATCAACACCACAACCATCAACACCACAACCATCATCACAACCATCATCACAACCATCACCACAACCATCACCACTACCATCACCACAACCATCATCACAACCATCACCACTACCATCAACACCACAACCATCATCACAACCATCATCACAACCATCACCACAACCATCACCACTACCATCACCACAACCATCATCACAACCATCACCACTACCATCAACACCACAACCATCAACACCACAACCATCATCACAACCATCATCACAACCATCACCACAACCATCACCACAACCATCACCACTACCATCACCACAACCATCACCACAACCATCACCACAACCATCACCACTACCATCACCACAACCATCACCACAACCAACACCACAACCATCACCACAACCAACACCACAACCATCATCACAACCATCATCACAACCATCACCACTACCATCAACACTACCATCATCACAACCATCACCACAACCATCACCACTACCATCAACACCACAACCAGCAAAACCATAATCGCCACCATCACCATCATCATCACCATCACCACCACCATCATCAGCGTCACCGCAGCTATTAGCTCCATCGCCACCATCACTGTCACAACCAGCATCACCACTACCTACATCGCCACTACCACCGTTATCATCATCATCATCGCTACCACTACCACTACCTCCACTGGATACATAGAAGGGTGACATATATAGATAGACAGAAGGGAGACATATATAGATAGAGAGATAGAAGGGTGACATATAGGGAGAGATAGAAGGGTGACATATATAGATAGACAGAAGGGTGACATATATAGATAGAGAGATAGAAGGGTGACATATAGGGAGAGATAGAAGGGAGACATATATAGATAGAGAGATAGAAGGGTGACATATAGAAAGAGATAGAAGGGTGACATATATAGATAGACAGAAGGGTGACATATATAGATAGAGAGATAGAGGGGTGACATATAGGGAGAGATAGAAGGGAGACATATATAGATAGACAGAAGGGTGACATATATAGATAGAGAGATAGAAGGGTGACATATAGAAAGAGATAGAAGGGAGACATATATAGATAGAGAGATAGAAGGGTGACATATATAGATAGACAGAAGGGTGACATATATAGATAAAGAGATAGAGGGGTGACATATAGGGAGAGATAGAAGGGAGACATATATAGATAGACAGAAGGGTGACATATATAGATAGAGAGATAGAAGGGTGACATATAGAAAGAGATAGAAGGGAGACATATATAGATAGACAGAAGGGTGACATATATAGATAGAGAGATAGAAGGGTGACATATAGGGAGAGATAGAAGGGAGACATATATAGAGAGGTAGAAGGGAGACATATATAGATAGAGAGATAGAAGGGTGACATATAGAAAGAGATAGAAGTGAGACATATATAGATAGACAGAAGGGAGACATAGATAGAGAGATAGAGGGGTGACATATATATATAGTGAGAGATAGAAAGGTGACATATATAGATAGATAGAAGGGTGACCTATATATATAGAAGGGAGACATACATAGAGACAGATAGAAGGGTGACATATATATATAGATAGAGGGGTGTCATATATAGATAGACAGATAGAAGGGAGACATATAGAGAGAGGTAGAAGGGAGACATATATATATAGACAGAAGGGAGACATATATAGAGAGGTAGAAGGGAGACATATATATATATAGATAGAAGGGAGACATATATAGAGAGGTAGAAGGGAGACATATATATATATAGATAGAAGGGAGACATACTATATAGAGAGAGAAGGGAGACATATATAGATAGACAAATAGAAGGGTGACATACTATAGAGAGATAGAAGGGAGACAATTTCTATTCATTTCCATCGTTTGTTATTGATTTTTCTGTGATATGTGGAATGGTGAAATGGTAAAACGGCGTTCTTCAATTTCTCCCCACTCTCTCCCTCTCTCTCACACACACAGACACACACACACACTCTCTCTCTCTCTCTCTCTCTCTCTCTCTCTCTCTCTCTCTCTCTCTCTCTCTCTCTCTCTAATGTATTGTCTTTTTCTTTTACTCGCACTTTTTAGTATTCTCTCTCTCTTTCTCCTCTTTCTTTTGTCATCTCTTTCACTCTCTGTCTCTCTTTCTCTCTCCCCATCCCACTCCCTTTATCTCTCCTTCTCCCCCACCCCTCTCTCTTTCATCACGTTTTCTCCATCTTAGTTTTATTTTTGTTTTCTATATATATATATATATGTGTGTGTGTGCCCGATAAACTGACACACACACATATATACATATATATGTATATATACATATATATGATATATATATATATATGATATATATGATAAATATGTATGTGTGTTATATTTATATATATATATATATATTGTTATTCTTTGAGTCTAGCGAACGAACATAAGTAACTTTGCTATCTATAAAAACACACAGACAAATAAAGCTAAGCACACATATACAGACGCACAGAAAGTATCCAACACGCAAACACACACATACGCAGAAAAAGGAAGTGATCAACACATACACGCACGCAACACATACATACACGCTCATAAACTTATACCCATATGCATATTCACACATACACTCTTACTCAGTTACACATTCACACACACTAAAACAAACCAATACACTCACACACACATTGAAATAAGCAACCACACTCAGGCACTTACACACACACATACACACACAGAAAGGAAGCAATCATCACATCAACGCATGCACTTACACACACACACATACACACATGCACATACACTAAATGAAAGAAAGCAGCGCTTACTTACATAGACACACTCATATATACACACACACAAAATGTAACAAACCATATTCATACACCATATTCATACACCGACACACACATTAAATGAAAAAAATCATCACATACATACACAGATACACACACTAAATGTAAGAAACCAACACATACTTACACAGACACACATACACATACAAGCACATATTCATACTCACACATACACACACACACTAAATGAAAGAAACCAACATAGACACACACACACACATACACACATACAAATGAAAGAAAGCCATAAACACTCACACGCATACATACAGACACATATATATATATACACGCACACGCATACACTGAATAAAAGAAAAACCAAAAGCAGACACATTCACACATACGCACACACTCACTCTATTTATACACACACACACACGCACACTCACTCATACACACACACACACACACACACACACACACACACACACACACACACACATACTCACACATACACACACATACTCACACATACACACACACATACACACACACATTCACGCACACATACACACACACACAGATACACAGATACACACACACTCTCACTCATATACACGCGCATGTTTACACTGAATTAAAGAGAAACCAAAAACGGACACATTTACACACATACAAATACTCACACATACAAACACATATACAAATATACACCCAAACACACATACACATTCTCCCACATATACAAACAAACACACACGCACAAACATAGTCAATAAAGAGAAACCAACATACACAAAGGCGAACAAAGAAGCCATTTTTAAAACATGTAAACTGATAAATGTGTTCCGGCTCTTTGCACTCTCAGTTCGAATCTCAGCAATGTTAACATTGCCTTTCTTTATTTCTGGGTCGATAAATAAAGTACCAGTCGATAGTAGAAGGATTGTTTGACCGTTGAAACATGTTTTGTTGTAATTGTTCTGTCTTTTTACACTTTGAGTTCAAATCCCACCGAGGTTAATTATGCCTTTCATCTTTACAGGGTCGATAAAATAATTGTTTCTACTTTGGGCACAAGGCCAGCAATTTACCCAGTGCATTACTGGTACTTTATTTTATCGACGCCGTAAGGATGAAAGGCAAAGTCAACCTCGGCGGGATTTGAACTCAGATCGTAAAGGGGCGTAACTATGCTGGAAAGCATGGCGTCCGACTCTCTACCGATACTGCCAATGTACCTGTAACGCACTGGGATCGATTTAATCAACATTTTCTTCCTCAACCGTTGTTTGTCTTCTTCTTCTTCTACTTCCTGAGAGGGTCATTGGGGAGGGGGTCCTCAAACACTCCTTCCAGCAGGTTCTGTCAGAAGCAACTGTCTCCAACTAATCTGATTGGATCTCCAAGCGAAACCATCATGGATATTATCCAATCAACTTGCTCGGGGTCTATCCCTGGGTCTCCTGTCGGTTGATTGTGCCCGTAAAATATGTGACTCTGATCTCCGAGCTATGCACTCTATCAAGTAACGTTACTTCAGAGACCCTTCGGGGGGACCCTATTTTGTGATCGTATTTTTTCGGTCATTACCCAAGATTCATGACCATAGGTAAGGGTTGGCACAAATACTGAATTGGCTTTTACACCTACCTCCCTTCTTCTGGTTTCTGAATGCTGAACCTGCACCAGATCCTGTAATTATGCACTTAATTCAGCCTCCTGTCTTCCATCATTCGTGAACACGGCTCTGAGATACTTGAACACCTCTACCTGCTTCAGTGGAACTCCATTCACATGTAGAGTGCACTGCGCAGGTTTCCTTGAGAGAACGAATGTCTCAGTTTTTGCAGTACTGATTTTCATTCCAGTCATGCAGCACTCGGCATCAAACATCTCAAGTGCAAGTCGTAGATCACCTTCTGCCGTTTGTGCTGAGTGGCCTGGATCTCTGGAAAGGCACCTAAGCAATGGCAATCGAGAGTGATAATCACAATTTTCAAAAAGGGAGACAAGAGAGATTGTTCCAATTACAGACTGATTTTACACCCGCCAGTCATGATATCACTTCTAGCCCGGCTGCACATGTAAATCCTGATCATGAAAATAATTGTTTCTACTTTAGGCACAAGGCCAGCAATTACCCAGTGCATTACTGGTACTTTATTTTATCGACCCCGTAAGGATGAAAGGCAAAGTCAACCTCGGCGGGATTTGAACTCAGATCGTAAAGGGACGTAACTATGCTGGAAAGCATGGCGTCCGACCCTCTACCGATAGAAAATAATGAACTGGAGAGATGACTGTAGGCACCCTTGGCAGAGTCCAACTCTCATATTGAATGGTTCCGATTTAGCACAATTTATCCGAACACAACTACTCAGGCATTCGTATAGAGACATCAGGGAGAGCAATAAACTGATCATCGATCCGATACACCTGCAGAAATTTCCACAGAAGGTCCCGAGGAACGCGGTCATATGCTTTTTTCGAAGTCTACAAAACAAGAGTATACCTCTTGGCAATACTCCCAGGATTCCCAAAGAGCTGCCGCTGTGTGAACACTCGGTCCACTGTGCTACATGCGGGGCGGAAACCACACTGTTCATTGGATTCAACAATCTACCTGCATCTCTTTGCTAGACACTTAGCATAGACTTTACCGGGGAGGCTTAACAAGTAGAACCCTCTGTAATTGAACAGTCTCTCTTTAAAATTGTGATTATCACTTCCTATTTCAATTGCAGCGGCTTTGCTATATTTGAGCTCTTTAACTGCTCGTGACCTCAGTCTCCGAGAGATTAGTCACCGCTCCCAGATGCACCTCGTGTACATCAATAGATGCTCTTGTGATTGGGTTTACGAGATCAGCAAAGTATTCTCTCCATCTCGTCACTTGCCCATCCATCACTCCACGACCCCTATTTCAGTAAAGGAGAACCCCAGGCGCATTCTTTATAGCAGGTGTGGCGGGGGACTTCTTTTTAAGAAAATGTTGAAACAAGATGCTTTGCAGTAGTTTATTCCGGCTCTTTACACTTTGAGTTCAAATCCCGTTGCGGTTAACACATTTCCTAAATTAGGGGTTATGAAGTGATGGGTGGGGTTAGATCTCTTGGCAAGACCCTCGTAAACACACAACTCGCAAACAAACAAGTAAACAATCACACGTAAACACACCAACATATGTACAAACACATTTACAGGCAACAGGCATGTATACGTATTTGCAGCATGGCCAATTGGTTAAAATGTTCGGTTAGCACTCGTGAGGTTATCGGTTCGATCCCACTACATAACATCTTGTGCAAATCTCTTTTCCCAATAGACTTGTGTTGACCCAAACCTTGTGAGTTAAATTATGTTGTCAGGGGCTGTTTGGAAGTTCGTCGAAAAAAATATGCCTGTAATTCAAGGGGCCGACCTTATAATGCTGACTCTCTCTGAGAATTATCTTAAGGGGACACGTGTCTGTCCACACATTATCGTTAACTTAGCAAGGCAGTCCGTTAATCAAACGACTGGAATACTCATCGTCGAATCCGCCGAAGATCCATTACTTTATTCCTGTAATTCAATGGACCAGCCTTGTCACACTCTGTGTCAAGCTGAATTTCCCCGAAAATTACGTGTAAGATACATGTAATTAATTTTCTGTTGATCGAAAACCAACGGATATCCATTTATTTACTCCAGACACACAGGTGCACACACAAACACACTCACATACACAGAGTATATATATATATATATATATATATACGTACATGCACACACACACACACATATATATATATAAGTTAAAATAAGTGTTCGTTAATCACCGATACTATTGTATGCAGAATAGAGCATTCTACGAAGTACACAAGTGAGTCTGTTTACTTCGGAGTACATTTGTAATAATGAAGTACAAGTCTTCTTTAAGGGTATGTCAATATTTATTTATAAAATTGCTCTATATTATATTTTATCTGATGAAAGCACACCATAATTTAACTTGGTGTCCTTGAAATATGTATAATGAAATAAATATGGTTTTATAAATATAGTTTCCATTTGTTAATATATCATATATATATATATATATATATTAACCCATTCTAGCGTGGAAAATGGACGTTAAACGATGATGTTGATATATATATATATATATATATATATATATATATACTAGCAGTGGTACCCGGCGTTGCACGGGATAAGGTATTGTGAAATATATAACCGCTTTAGCTAAGCTTAGTATTGACACAGCCACGGCTGGCAAAGAAGTAAGGGTCTGGTGGTACGTAAGTAAGCAACACTGTGGCTTAAAACGTGAGGAAGAAGTTGTGTGCACTTACCAACTGTTTGGGGAATGAGTGTGAGATTTGTCTTGAGCAAGGGTGGCATAATAACCGGAGGCAGCAGACAGCCAGACATACAGACAGATATTATAAGGGCGCGACGTTATATGTATCTATCTATCTAAAAAGAGAAAGACTAAGAATTATAGAGAGAGATCGCTAAATCGCCTAATGCGGTCCCTAGGGCATTGAAAATTTGAAAACATTTTTGCTCAGAACACTCCCTGAAACATAAGTATCACATGTGTAAAGATTGAAAATAGTCGGTTGGGTGGTTCTCTAGTTTTAGGGATTCAAACTCTCACACACACACACACACAGAGACATCAGTTTTATATATATAGATAAATAATTGTTTCTACTTTTGGCACAAGGCCAGCAATTATCCCAGTGCATTACTGGTACTTTATTTTATCGACGCCGTAAGGATGAAAGGCAAAGTTAACCTCGGCGGGATTTGAACTCAGAATGGCAAGGGCCGTAACTCTTTGCGTCAAAGCATGGCGTCCGACCCTCTACCGATACTGCCAATCCACGTGTCATATTTCTTGTCGGAAGTTCATTTTAATGGAATTCAAGACACACAGATTCAATAACCTTCAAGTATATTTTGTAATAAAACCCACGAAAGTGAGAAGGGGGCGGGGGCGGTTGTTTGTGCTTTCTATGTTGGCAGTAGGTACATCATTCAACCGTGGGCCATCATTAGAGAGTATAGAAAATTCTGACATCAAAGGTATATACATAAATGTGTGTGTCCATATGATATTTTGCTTGACGTATTGAGTTCTTTTGCTAATCGTCTATTTATAGCTCTCTACCTCTCTAATACATATAGCTATAATAACTCTCTCTCTCTCTCTCTCTTTACACACACACACACACACACACACACACACACACACACACACACACACACACACATATATATATATATATATATATATATATAACAAAGGAAATGTGGTAAGGAACCAGATGGACCATAACGCACCAGAGTACTCAATACTTAGGGTAGTAGAGTGGGAAATAGGAAAAAGTTTGACCCTGACGGCAGAACTTAAGCCGCTTCGACGGCTATTTCAATTGAGCTCTGCCGTCGGGGTCATACTTTTTCCTATATATATATATATATATATATATATATATATATAAAACAATCTCTATACCTCTCATTTATATATATATATATATATATATATATATATATGCAAAAGAGGACCGTCAAATACATAAATCTGAACGCAGATATGCCTAGAACAAACGCATCATAATTATTGAATATCCCTATACACAAATAATACACTCTGAAAACAAAGCCAACAATAAACAAAACATCCAGGGAATAAGACCATCAAATTCCAAACTCGTAACTAATACACTCATTAAAACAAATCCAATTACAAACTAAATGTCTATACAAGCAACAAGACATCCTCCATATTTCCCAATCAGTAACCCGCTCTAAATATGACTATAGTGGAGACAGACTTTTCCAAGCTGCAGCCGTCATATTTACTCAGTTTCTATATAAAAATAAACATTATATAATATTTATTATTATTTACATCGACTAGGTGGATTGGCAGTATCGGTAGAGGATCGGACGCCATGATTTGCAGCATAGAGTTATGGCCCTTTATGATCTGAGTTAAAATCCCGCCGAGGTTCACTTTGCCTTTCATCCTTACGGGGTCGATAAAATAAAGTACCAGTCACACACTGGGGTCAATTTAATCGACTTTCCCCTCCACTTAAAAAATTGCTGGCCTTGTGCCCAAAGTAGAAACAATTATTTACATCGACTACGACCCCATTACATAATAATCTACACCAACTAGACCCATTGACATAACTAACAGATAAAATTATTTAGACACTAGAGTGCTATCCCGCCTAACAAATCGACATCTCTGCAACCGCCTTTAGTCCAAAATAAACCCATCCTGAAACATTTAAATGGCAAATACTTATTAAATGCATTAAAAAAAACCTCAATACGAAAGCCAAATTCAGATAAAGTGTGAAAAGAAATAAACAAGGAAACTCGAAACTCCTACATTCGACTAACAATAAAAAGTCCCTAAAAATTATTGAAGTTAACCTAGGTAAATTATGGTTTCAGATTTAGGCACAAGACCAGCAATTTGGGGGGAGGAAAAGTTGATTAAATCGACTCCAGTGCATTACTGGTGCTTTATTTATCGAGCCTGTAAGGATAAAAGGCAAAGCTAACCTCGGTGGGATTTGAATTTAGACCGTAAAGGAGCGTAGCTCTATGCTGAAAAGCATGGTGTCCGACGCTTTACCGATACTGCCAATCTACCACCCTACCTATGTAAATTATTAAACAAAACATGTCTAAATATAAAATACTAACTAAAAAATGTCTTGAAATAATTGAACTGGCTAACTATATAATTAAATAGACTTGTATAAACGAAATAAACATTAAACTTTATCCTAGATTTTAAACTGGACAAATATAAAGAATTTAAATAGATTAAAAAAGAATTCCACACACGAAACAAAGCGTTATTAAATGAATTAAAATAAAATTCTCTTAAACAATTAAACCAAATTATCAAACAAAAAATGATTGTGTATGCTGTGTGGGGGGA
>OZ024740.1:230424998-230432498 GCA_964016885.1 Eledone cirrhosa
TGGTGGTGTTAGTGGTAGTGCTGGTGATGTTGTTGGTGGTGTTAGTGGTAGTGCTGGTGGTGGTGGTGGTGGTGTTAGTGGTAGTGCTGGTGGTGTTGTTGGTGGTGTTAGTGGTAGTGCTGGTGGTGTTGTTGGTGGTGTTAGTGGTAGTGCTGGTGGTGTTGTTGGTGGTGTTAGTGGTAGTGCTGGTGGTGTTGTTGGTGGTGTTAGTGGTAGTGCTGGTGGTGTTGTTGGTGGTGTTAGTGGTAGTGCTGGTGGTGTTGTTGGTGGTGTTAGTGGTAGTGCTGGTGGTGTTGTTGGTGGTGTTAGTGGTAGTGCTGGTGGTGTTGTTGGTGGTGTTAGTGGTAGTGCTGGTGGTGTTGTTGGTGGTGTTAGTGGTAGTGCTGGTGGTGTTGTTGGTGGTGTTAGTGGTAGTGCAGGTGGTGTTGTTGGTGGTGTTAGTGGTAGTGCTGGTGGTGTTGTTGGTGGTGTTAGTGGTAGTGCTGGTGGTGGTGTTGTTGGTGGTGGTGTTAGTGGTAGTGCTGGTAGTGTTGTTGGTGGTGTTAGTGGTAGTGCTGGTGGTGTTGTTGGTGGTGTTAGTGGTAGTGCTGGTGGTGTTGTTGGTGGTGTTAGTGGTAGTGCTGGTGGTGTTGTTGGTGGTGTTAGTGGTAGTGCTGGTGGTGTTGTTGTTGGTGGTGTTAGTGGTAGTGGTGGTGGTGTTGTTGGTGGTGTTAGTGGTAGTGCTGGTGGTGTTGTTGGTGGTGTTAGTGGTAGTGCTGGTGGTGTTGTTGGTGGTGTTAGTGGTAGTGCTGGTGGTGTTGTTGGTGGTGTTAGTGGTAGTGCTGGTGGTGTTGTTGTTGGTGGTGTTAGTGGTAGTGCTGGTGGTGTTGTTGGTGGTGTTAGTGGTAGTGGTGGTGGTGTTGTTGGTGGTGTTAGTGGTAGTGCTAGTGGTGTTGTTGGTGGTGTTAGTGGTAGTGCTGGTGGTGGTGGTGGTGGTGGTGTGAGTGGTAGTGCTGGTGGTGTTGTTGGTGGTGTTAGTGGTAGTGCTGGTGGTGTTGTTGGTGGTGTTAGTGGTAGTGCTGGTGGTGTTGTTGGTGGTGTTAGTGGTAGTGCTGGTGGTGGTGTTGTTGGTGGTGGTGTTAGTGGTAGTGCTGGTGGTGTTGTTGGTGGTGTTAGTGGTAGTGCTGGTGGTGTTGTTGGTGGTGTTAGTGGTAGTGCTGGTGGTGTTGTTGGTGGTGTTAGTGGTAGTGCTGGTGGTGTTGTTGGTGGTGTTAGTGGTAGTGCTGGTGGTGTTGTTGGTGGTGTTAGTGGTAGTGCTGGTGGTGTTGTTGGTGGTGTTAGTGGTAGTGCTGGTGGTGTTGTTGGTGGTGTTAGTTGTAGTGCTGGTGGTACTGTTGGTGGTGTTAGTGGTAGTGCTGGTGGTGTTGTTGGTGGTGTTAGTGGTAGTGCTGGTGGTGTTGTTGGTGGTGTTAGTGGTAGTGCTGGTGGTGTTGTTGGTGGTGTTAGTGGTAGTGCTGGTGGTGTTGTTGGTGGTGTTAGTGGTAGTGCTGGTGGTGTTGTTGGTGGTGTTAGTGGTAGTGCTGGTGGTGTTGTTGGTGGTGGTGTTAGTGGTAGTGCTGGTGGTGCTGTTGGTGGTGTTAGTGCTAGTGCTGGTGGTGTTGTTGGTGGTGTTAGTGGTAGTGCTGGTGGTGTTGTTGGTGGTGTTAGTGGTAGTGCTGGTGGTGTTGTTGGTGGTGTTAGTGGTAGTGCTGGTGGTGTTGTTGGTGGTGTTAGTGGTAGTGCTGGTGGTGTTGTTGGTGGTGTTAGTGGTAGTGCTGGTGGTGTTGGTGGTGATGTTAGTGGTAGTGCTGGTGGTGTTGTTGGTGGTGGTGTTAGTGGTAGTGCTGGTGGTGTTGTTGGTGGTGTTAGTGGTAGTGCTGGTGGTGTTGTTGGTGGTGGTGTTAGTGGTAGTGCTGGTGGTGTTGTTGGTGGTGTTAGTGGTAGTGCTGGTGGTGTTGTTGGTGGTGGTGTTAGTGGTAGTGCTGGTGGTGTTGTTGGTGGTGTTAGTGGTAGTGCTGGTGGTGTTGGTGGTGGTGTTAGTGGTAGTGCTGGTGGTGTTGTTGGTGGTGTTAGTGGTAGTGCTGGTGGTGTTGTTGGTGGCGTTAGTGGTAGTGCTGGTGGTGTTGTTGGTGGTGTTAGTGGTAGTGCTGGTGGTGTTGTTGGTGGTGTTAGTGGTAGTGCTGGTGGTGTTGTTGGTGGTGTTAATGGTAGTGCTGGTGGTGTTGTTGGTGGTGTTAATGGTAGTGCTGGTGGTGTTGTTGGTGGTAGTGCTGGTAGTGCAGTTGGTGGTGTTAGTGGTAGTGCTGGTGGTGTTGTTGGTGGTGTTAGTGGTAGTGCTGGTGGTGTTGTTGGTGGTGTTAGTGGTAGTGCTGGTGGTGCTGTTGGTGGTGTTAGTGGTAGTGCTGGTGGTGTTGTTGGTGGTGTTAATGGTAGTGCTGGTGGTGCTGTTGGTGGTGTTAGTGGTAGTGCTGGTGGTGCTGTTGGTGGTGTTAGTGGTAGTGCTGGTGGTGTTGTTGGTGGTGTTAATGGTAGTGCTGGTGGTGCTGTTGGTGGTGTTAGTGGTAGTGCTGGTGGTGCTGTTGGTGGTGTTAGTGGTAGTGCTGGTGGTGTTGTTGGTGGTGTTAATGGTAGTGCTGGTGGTGCTGTTGGTGGTGTCAGTGGTAGTGCTGGTGGTGTTGCTGGTGGTGTTAATGGTAGTGCTAGTGGTGTTGTTGGTGGTGTTAGTGGTAGTGCTGGTGGTGTTGTTGGTGGTGGTGTTGGTGGTGGTGTTAGTGGTAGTGCAGGTGGTGTTGTTGGTGGTGTTAGTGGTAGTGCTGGTGGTGTTGTTGGAGGTGTTAGTGGTAGTGCTGGTGGTGTTGTTGATGGTGTTAGTGGTAGTGTTGGTGGTGTTGTTGGTGGTGTTACTGGTAGTGCTGGTGGTGTTGTTGGTGGTGTTAGTGGTAGTGCTGGTGGTGTTGTTGATGGTGTTAGTGGTAGTGCAGGTGGTGTTGTTGGTGGTGTTAGTGGTAGTGCTGGTGGTGTTGTTGGTGGTGTTAGTGGTAATGCTGGTGGTGTTGTTGGTGGTGTTTGTGGTAGTGCTGGTGGTATTGTTGATGTTGTTAGTGGTAGTGCAGGTGGTGGTGTTGGTGGTGTTAGTGGTAGTGCTGGTGGTGTTGTTGGTGGTGTTAGTGGTAGTGCTGGTGGTGTTGTTGGTGGTGTTAGTGGTAGTGCTGGTGGTGTTGTTGGTGGTGTTAGTGGTAGTGCAGGTGGTGTTGTTGGTGGTGTTAGTGGTAGTGCTGGTGGTGTTGTTGGTGGTGTTAGTGGTAGTGCTGGTGGTGTTGTTGATGGTGTTAGTGGTAGTGCTGGTGGTGCTGTTGGTGGTGTTAGTGGTAGTGCTGGTGGTGTTGTTGGTGGTGTTAGTGGTAGTGCTGGTGGTGCTGTTGGTGGTGTTAGTGGTAGTGCTGGTGGTGTTGTTGGTGGTGTTAGTGGTAGTGCAGGTGGTGTTGTTGGTGGTGTTAGTGGTAGTGCTGGTGGTGTTGTTGGTGGTGTTAGTGGTAGTGCTGGTGGTGTTGTTGGTGGTGGTGGTGTTAGTGGTAGTGCTGGTGGTGTTGTTGGTGGTGTTAGTGGTAGTGCTGGTGGTGCTGTTGGTGGTGTTAGTGGTAGTGCTGGTGATGTTGTTGGTGGTGTTAGTGGTAGTGTTGGTGTTGTTGGTGGTGTTAGTGGTAGTGCTGGTGGTGTTGTTGGTGGTGTTAATGGTAGTGCTGGTGGTGCTGTTGGTGGTGTTAGTGGTAGTGCTGGTGGTGCTGTTGGTGGTGTTAGTGGTAGTGCTGGTGGTGTTGTTGGTGGTGTTAATGGTAGTGCTGGTGGTGCTGTTGGTGGTGTCAGTGGTAGTGCTGGTGGTGTTGTTGGTGGTGTTAATGGTTGTGCTGGTGGTGTTGTTGGTGGTGTTAGTGGTAGTGCAGGTGGTGTTGTTGGTGGTGTTAGTGGTAGTGCTGGTGGTGTTGTTGGTGGTGTTAGTGGTAGTGCTGGTGGTGGTGTTGTTGGTGGTGGTGTTAGTGGTAGTGCTGGTGGTGTTGTTGGTGGTGTTAGTGGTAGTGCTGGTGGTGTTGTTGGTGGTGTTAGTGGTAGTGCTGGTGGTGTTGTTGGTGGTGTTAGTGGTAGTGCTGGTGGTGTTGTTGGTGGTGTTAGTGGTAGTGCTGGTGGTGTTGTTGTTGGTGGTGTTAGTGGTAGTGGTGGTGGTGTTGTTGGTGGTGTTAGTGGTAGTGCTGGTGGTGTTGTTGGTGGTGTTAGTGGTAGTGCTGGTGGTGTTGTTGGTGGTGTTAGTGGTAGTGCTGGTGGTGTTGTTGGTGGTGTTAGTGGTAGTGCTGGTGGTGTTGTTGTTGGTGGTGTTAGTGGTAGTGCTGGTGGTGTTGTTGGTGGTGTTAGTGGTAGTGGTGGTGGTGTTGTTGGTGGTGTTAGTGGTAGTGCTAGTGGTGTTGTTGGTGGTGTTAGTGGTAGTGCTGGTGGTGGTGGTGGTGGTGTGAGTGGTAGTGCTGGTGGTGTTGTTGGTGGTGTTAGTGGTAGTGCTGGTGGTGTTGTTGGTGGTGTTAGTGGTAGTGCTGGTGGTGTTGTTGGTGGTGTTAGTGGTAGTGCTGGTGGTGGTGTTGTTGGTGGTGGTGTTAGTGGTAGTGCTGGTGGTGTTGTTGGTGGTGTTAGTGGTAGTGCTGGTGGTGTTGTTGGTGGTGTTAGTGGTAGTGCTGGTGGTGTTGTTGGTGGTGTTAGTGGTAGTGCTGGTGGTGTTGTTGGTGGTGTTAGTGGTAGTGCTGGTGGTGTTGTTGGTGGTGTTAGTGGTAGTGCTGGTGGTGTTGTTGGTGGTGTTAGTGGTAATGCTGGTGGTGTTGTTGGTGGTGTTAGTTGTAGTGCTGGTGGTACTGTTGGTGGTGTTAGTGGTAGTGCTGGTGGTGTTGTTGGTGGTGTTAGTGGTAGTGCTGGTGGTGTTGTTGGTGGTGTTAGTGGTAGTGCTGGTGGTGTTGTTGGTGGTGTTAGTGGTAGTGCTGGTGGTGTTGTTGGTGGTGTTAGTGGTAGTGCTGGTGGTGTTGTTGGTGGTGTTAGTGGTAGTGCTGGTGGTGTTGTTGGTGGTGGTGTTAGTGGTAGTGCTGGTGGTGCTGTTGGTGGTGTTAGTGCTAGTGCTGGTGGTGTTGTTGGTGGTGTTAGTGGTAGTGCTGGTGGTGTTGTTGGTGGTGTTAGTGGTAGTGCTGGTGGTGTTGTTGGTGGTGTTAGTGGTAGTGCTGGTGGTGTTGTTGGTGGTGTTAGTGGTAGTGCTGGTGGTGTTGTTGGTGGTGTTAGTGGTAGTGCTGGTGGTGTTGTTGGTGGTGGTGTTAGTGGTAGTGCTGGTGGTGTTGTTGGTGGTGTTAGTGGTAGTGCTGGTGGTGTTGTTGGTGGTGGTGTTAGTGGTAGTGCTGGTGGTGTTGTTGGTGGTGTTAGTGGTAGTGCTGGTGGTGTTGTTGGTGGTGGTGTTAGTGGTAGTGCTGGTGGTGTTGTTGGTGGTGTTAGTGGTAGTGCTGGTGGTGTTGGTGGTGGTGTTAGTGGTAGTGCTGGTGGTGTTGTTGGTGGTGTTAGTGGTAGTGCTGGTGGTGTTGTTGGTGGCGTTAGTGGTAGTGCTGGTGGTGTTGTTGGTGGTGTTAGTGGTAGTGCTGGTGGTGTTGTTGGTGGTGTTAGTGGTAGTGCTGGTGGTGTTGTTGGTGGTGTTAATGGTAGTGCTGGTGGTGTTGTTGGTGGTGTTAATGGTAGTGCTGGTGGTGTTGTTGGTGGTAGTGCTGGTAGTGCAGTTGGTGGTGTTAGTGGTAGTGCTGGTGGTGTTGTTGGTGGTGTTAGTGGTAGTGCTGGTGGTGTTGTTGGTGGTGTTAGTGGTAGTGCTGGTGGTGCTGTTGGTGGTGTTAGTGGTAGTGCTGGTGGTGTTGTTGGTGGTGTTAATGGTAGTGCTGGTGGTGCTGTTGGTGGTGTTAGTGGTAGTGCTGGTGGTGCTGTTGGTGGTGTTAGTGGTAGTGCTGGTGGTGTTGTTGGTGGTGTTAATGGTAGTGCTGATGGTGCTGTTGGTGGTGTTAGTGGTAGTGCTGGTGGTGCTGTTGGTGGTGTTAGTGGTAGTGCTGGTGGTGTTGTTGGTGGTGTTAATGGTAGTGCTGGTGGTGCTGTTGGTGGTGTTAGTGGTAGTGCTGGTGGTGCTGTTGGTGGTGTTAGTGGTAGTGCTGGTGGTGTTGTTGGTGGTGTTAATGGTAGTGCTGGTGGTGCTGTTGGTGGTGTTAGTGGTAGTGCTGGTGGTGTTGCTGGTGGTGTTAATGGTAGTGCTGGTGGTGTTGTTGGTGGTGTTAGTGGTAGTGCTGGTGGTGTTGTTGGTGGTGGTGTTGGTGGTGGTGTTAGTGGTAGTGCAGGTGGTGTTGTTGGTGGTGTTAGTGGTAGTGCTGGTGGTGTTGTTGGAGGTGTTAGTGGTAGTGCTGGTGGTGTTGTTGATGGTGTTAGTGGTAGTGTTGGTGGTGTTGTTGGTGGTGTTACTGGTAGTGCTGGTGGTGTTGTTGGTGGTGTTAGTGGTAGTGCTGGTGGTGTTGTTGATGGTGTTAGTGGTAGTGCAGGTGGTGTTGTTGGTGGTGTTAGTGGTAGTGCTGGTGGTGTTGTTGGTGGTGTTAGTGGTAATGCTGGTGGTGTTGTTGGTGGTGTTTGTGGTAGTGCTGGTGGTATTGTTGATGTTGTTAGTGGTAGTGCAGGTGGTGTTGTTGGTGGTGTTAGTGGTAGTGCTGGTGGTGTTGTTGGTGGTGTTATTGGTAGTGCAGGTGGTGTTGTTGGTGGTGTTAGTGGTAGTGCTGGTGGTGTTGTTGGTGGTGTTAGTGGTAGTGCTGGTGGTGTTGTTGATGGTGTTAGTGGTAGTGCTGGTGGTGCTGTTGGTGGTGTTAGTGGTAGTGCTGGTGGTGTTGTTGGTGGTGTTAGTGGTAGTGCTGGTGGTGCTGTTGGTGGTGTTAGTGGTAGTGCTGGTGGTGTTGTTGGTGGTGTTAGTGGTAGTGCAGGTGGTGTTGTTGGTGGTGTTAGTGGTAGTGCTGGTGGTGTTGTTGGTGGTGTTAGTGGTAGTGCTGGTGGTGTTGTTGGTGGTGGTGGTGTTAGTGGTAGTGCTGGTGGTGTTGTTGGTGGTGTTAGTGGTAGTGCTGGTGGTGCTGTTGGTGGTGTTAGTGGTAGTGCTGGTGATGTTGTTGGTGGTGTTAGTGGTAGTGTTGGTGTTGTTGGTGGTGGTGTTTGTGGTAGTGCTGGTGGTGCTGTTGGTGGTGTTAGTGGTAGTGCTGGTGGTGTTGTTGGTGGTGTTAGTGGTAGTGCTGGTGGTTTTGTTGGTGGTGGTGTTAGTGGTAGTGCTGGTGATGTTGTTGGTGGTGTTAGTGGTAGTGTTGGTGTTGTTGGTGGTGGTGTTAGTGGTAGTGCAGGTGGTGTTGTTAGTGGTGTTAGTGGTGGTGGTGGTGGTGCTGTTGGTGGTGTTAGTGGTAGTGC
>OZ024740.1:230439998-230449998 GCA_964016885.1 Eledone cirrhosa
AAGAGGAAGCAGTCGATCAAGCCCTGATATTTAACTATCTTCCTCTCTTCTTTGGTAATACGGGGACCAAGGACACCAGAGGTCTTAACGGAGACAGGTACAAAGAGGAAGCGGTCGGTCAAGCCCTGATATTTAACTATTTTCCTCTCCTTTGTGGTAATATGGGAACCGAGGACACCAGAAGCTTCGACAGAGACCGGTCGCTCAGAAGTCTGACCACCAACACAAAAGCATTATTCTATCTGATATATCATACGTCTCTTGTAAGACATAATTACTTATACATGTATGTCCCTATAGATCAGCTATTTCTAACACTAAATACACTACTTCATCACCAATGAGACTTCAAAGAACCACAAATGAGCAGACGATTCAATGGAAGTTCGGTTGTCTTTATTGTTATTGCTACTGCTGTTGTTATTGCTGTTGTTAGTAGTGTTGTTGTTCGTGTTATCGTTGTTGTTGTTGTTGTTGTTGTTGTTGCTGGTGTCGGTAGTGTTGCTGTTGTTGTTGTTGTTGTTGGTTAGTTAGTTATAGTGGTGGTGGTGGCTATCATCGTCGTCGTGGTAAGATGGTGGAGGGATAAGAGAGAAAAGAGAGAGGGGGAGGATCAGAGTGGTCGTGGTGGTAGTGTGATTAAAATGAAGTATATGTAAGAATGGCGGAGATTGTTTTAAGTAAAACAGCACCTGGACACGTCAACACATTTTATGATTGGCATATTTTGGAGAAGGCGGGGTGTATTGGAGGAACTTTCTACAGTAAATGAGTGATGGTAATTTGACGAGACATACAGAAGATGGATGAGAGAGAGAGAGAGAGAGAGAGAGAGAGAGAGAGAGAGAGAGAGAGAGAGAGAGAGAGAGGTGGGGGAGGAAAAGGAAGAGCATTTGGGGGAGTCTTTGGCCATGCTAGTAGCAATGCATCATGGCATAAACGATATGTAGATTCGTAGTTAGTTATAAAGAAGCAAATATTACAACAGCTAAAGCTGATCTATGACGAATAAGCCACTCTCTCTCTCTCTATCTATCTATCTCTATCTCACTCTCCCTCTCTCTCTCCCTCACCTCTAACCCCTTTCACCATATATATATATAACCTCTCTCTCTCCCTCTCTCTCCTACAACACTACAACTACAACTGTCGCGCCATATATCTTTTCCGTCATGAGGAATTCATGCGATTATGTTTTTATTTATTGATGTCATTTCCACCAGAAGGATGACATTGACTGATTCGTATTATGGTTATATATATATATATGTGTGTGTGTGTGTGTGTGTGTGTGTGTGTGTGTGTGTGTGTGTGTGTGTGTGTGTGTGTGTGTGTGTGTGTGTGTGTGTGTGTGCGTGTGCGTGTATTTATGTATATATGTATGTATGTATGCATGCATGTATGTGTGTATGTATATTATGTATATGTTGTTATTTTATTCTGTTTTATATATATATATATATATATATATATTGGCTAAGTCCTTGCGCACTCTATTTTTGTATAATTTGCTTAATGGCATAACTTGTCGTTTCGTTACCTGTTTTGTTATGTTCCAATGTGTGCTGGAATGAGTGATTTCGACATTAATTAAACCGAAACCATAGTGACTTCCAGAGATTGACTGAGGGGATGAGACTGTCTGTCTTTCCGTTGTTGTTTTTGTTTTCCCAATGTCATTGACTTATGCGCTCCCTATTTTGAATATATATATATATATATATATATATATATATATATATATACAAATGGAAGTTCAGTAAAATCGAAGCTCTGGCTGTGACCAAGCTAACGATATGCAATCCGGAATGTACAGCAAAGCACTCAATAAGGTAGTTTCACCTTAGAGTAATAACATTACGTTTAGACAGCTTGACAAATTGAAGACTGCGGCCGGTGAGCCAGCCACATGGACCAAAGCAACGAGAAAACCAACTCAGGATATTTTGACAAACCCGGACCATCTCAGCGATATTATGCAATATCTCCGGTAGGTTTCTGTGAATCCGAAATCAACAATTCCACTTGCGCGGTATGCAAGCTTTTGGTTTTGGATGATCGAACAGTGGATACACTTTACCAACAGGCTTCCGTTCTGTGCCGCGATCAAGTGTGAATTGTAGCAGTAAAACTGCTGGCTGTCACGTGGTTTTTCCCAAAGGGAGGTAACCCCCGGTTTTGGAGGTCGAAATTCAAATTTTGAACAAAGGAATAAATTCCCTTCCACAAACCGAATAAAGCTCTCGACAAGACGTTATTAAACAAACATAAATGATCAACCAATCAATAGAATTGTCTAATTAAATTAATTAATTAATCATTAAGTCTAGGAGATAATAATACAAATGGAAGTTCAGTAAAATCGAAGCTCTGGCTGTGACCAAGCTAATGATATGCAATCCGGAATGTGCAGCTAAGCACTCAATAAGGTATTTTTACCTTAAAGTAATAACACGTTTAGACAGCTTGACAAATTGAAGACTGCGGCCGGTGAGCCAGCCACATGGACCAAAGCAACGAGAAAACCAACTCAGGATATTTTGACAAACCTGGACCATCTATATATATGTGTGTGTGTGTGTGTGTGTGTGTGTGTGTGTGTGTGTGTGTGTGTGTGTGTGTGTGTGTGTGTGTGTGTGTGTGTGTGTGTGTGTGTGTGTGTGTGTGTGTGTGTGTGTGCGTGTGTTCTAAACCAAATCGATGGTTCTGAACGCAACATGTCCGTATGGTTAAAAAGTTCCTTTCGCAAGTATGGGGTTCATTCTCCAAACAGCTGATGTAAATATGAATTGTCCCGTAACTTCTAAAGGAGTCGTAGTTGCGTAGAGCGTTTCTTGGGCATTTTTAAACCTGGTGGGGCCCATCTCCTCTCCAGGTTTGAGTACAGCCAATTTCTTCCAGAGAAGGCTAGAGAGTGCGAGAATTGAAGTGAGAAAGAGAAATAGAAAAAAAATGGATCCCACTCATGGATGAAAGGTAAAGTTGACCTCGGTGGGATTTGAACTGAGAGAGCGGTGGGACGGAACGAATACTGCAAAGCATTCTGTACGACGTTCTAACGACTCTGCCAATACGCTGCCCTGATGCAAAAATTCATGTATTATGTTAAAATTATCGAACTGTAATCGAAGCTAATAAATTATGGAAAGATTATTTTATCTATTTGCCCCATAACCTCCTAGACCCCGGAGTCCCCGTGTTCTGTTGCCATTGATATACTATATATATTAATATAACCGACATCATGGTGGACAACACACTCATACTTCTTCTTTGCCCAATTATTCCTGAGAGGGTCGTGGGCGGCAGAGTCGTCAAACACTCCTTCCAGCGGGTCCTGTCAGAAGCAACCGTTCCCAAATGATTCGACTGGATCCCCAAGCATGACCAGCCAAGTTCATGGATGTTATCCAAACATCTTGCTCGGGTTTTACCCCTGGGTCTCCTGCCGGTTGGTTTTGCCCGTAAAATCTGTCCAGCTATTCTTTACCGAGACATTCTAACCACATGCCCACAGTATCGGAGTTTTAATCTCTCAATTCGGAGAAATAGCGACTCTACCTGGAGTGACTCTCTCATCTTGGAGCTACGCACTCTATCGAGTAACGTTGCTCCAAAGACCCTTCGGGGGAACCCCCATTCTAAACACATGCCTTAGTTCAAAGACTAAGATTCTAAAATATTTATAACTGATTCGGAGGAATATCATTTAGAGAAGGAAAATTCCAGTTTCGATACATTACCCTCTATTTAGACAGCTCTAGTGTTGTTATAATCAGATATTTGTATAAGTTTTTTTGTCTTTTTCTATCGCTCATCCGTTCATTAACTCAACTGTTAATATATTTGTAGAAATCTTCTTTCTTGTACGATATATCTACGAGAATACCTTTGATTAATTTTCTAGCTAACTTTACTTTCATGTTACTTCAATTCCAATCCGGAAGTCTCGGCTTATCATTGATTTTAGTTTCCAATAGCTAGCAGATGTAAGTTTATTAATAAGCAACGAAAATTGGCCGGTTATTTATCATTATTTTTTTTTTTTTTAAGAACTTCTGAACAGCCATTGCTATTAAGGTTTTCAAGTTTTCAGTTCAAAATTCTTAATGATACGCATTTCATTTTCATTATAAATATTTTCCTTGTTTCCTATATTTTATTTATTGATTAACTTATTTTTGTATTTTAATGATTTGTTCAAATTCCATTTAAGAGCTGTGCTGTTTGTCTCATTAGTGTGTAAATGAAATGCAGTGTTGATGATGTTACTGTTGATATTAATGAAATGTTTTCATTAATACGCCATTTTGTTTGTGTTTTATATTTTGTTTTTACAACATAAACCTTGTTATCAATTTTAATTTCTATATAAAACTGTTGCTTTAGAACTGATTATTTCCAAGTTCATTAACGAAATACTATTTTCGGCCATATTATATTTGTCCTTGCTTTGTGTTCTATTGTTGATGCCGTTGTTATTGTGGTAGTGGTTTTGTTGTTGTTGTTGTTGTTGTTGTTGTTGTTGCTGCTGTTGCTACTGCTGTTGTTTTATTTAGCCTGTTATTGTTGCTGTTGTTGTTTTATTTAGCCTGTTACTGTTGCTGTTGTTGTTGATGTTGTTTTGCTGTTGTTTTATTTAGCCTGTTACTGTTGCTGTTGTTGTTGATGTTGTTTTGCTGTTGTTTTATTTAGCCTGTTACTGTTGCTGTTGTTGTTGATGTTGTTTTGCTGTTGATGTTGTTTTGTTGTTATTGTTGCTGTTGCTTTGTTGCTGTTGCCGTTGTTGCTGCTAATGTTACTGTTGTTGTTGCTGTTGTTGTTGCGGCTGTTGTTGTTGTTACTTCTGAAGCTGTTGCTGTTGATACTGTTGCTGCTATTATTGTCATTGCTATTGATGTTGTTGGTGCTGCTATTGTTGTTGTTGTTGTTGTTGTTGTTGTTGTTGTTGCTTCTGCTGCTTTTGCTATTGTTGTTGTTGCTTCTGCTGCTGTTGTTATTGTCGTTATTATTGCTTCTGCTGCTGTTGCTATTGTTGTTGTTGTTGCTTCTGCTGCTGTTTTTATTGTTGTTATTGCTTCTGCTGCTATTGCTATTGTTGCTGTTGCTATTGTTGTGTTGTTGTTTCTGCTGCTGTTATTATTGTTGCTGTTGTTGCTATTGTTGTTGTTGTTGCTTCTGCTGCTGTTGCTACTGTTGCTGTTGTTGCTTCTGCTGCTGTTGCTATTGTTGTTGTTGTTGGTGGTGTTGTTGTTGCTTCTGCTGCTGTTGTTATTGTTGATGTTTTTGCTGTTGTTGCTGTCCTTGTTGTTGCCGTTGTATTGGTTGGACTCGTCTTTGTCGTTACTGCTGTCACCACTGTCTTTTACAATTGTAGTTGATGTCGTTGCTACTGTCGCTTCATTTGTCTATCTTTCACTCGCCATAATTTAATTGATTGTTATTAAAGCAAAATATTGTTATTGGCTATTCTAATCAGTATAATCCAATTACCAACGAATGATAATGGTGCAAGTTCAATAATCGATAAATATCTCAACGAAATTAAACTCCTTTCTGTATGAAATTTGTGATTGGGAAAAATTTGAATTAGAGTTTGTGTGATATTCAGACTTTAGAAGGGCGTGAGTGTGAGGGTGCGTTGCTTAGTGTTTAGGGTTTTCGGCTCATGATCGTAAGGACGTGAGTTTGATTCTCGATGAAGCATTGTGTCCTTCAGCAAGACACTATTTCACGTTACTCAAGTTCACCCAGCTGGCAAAAAAAAAATGAGTTGTACCTGAAATTCAAAGGTCCAGTTCAGTCAGGCCTGGTTTTGTCACACATACTATCACGCTAAATCTTCCTGGGAATTACGTTAGGGTGCTCGTGTCTGTGAAATGCATATTCACTTGCATTTTAATTTCATGTGTAGGCGGTTTCATTTATTGAATCAACTGGAACACTCTTCGTCGGAACTGACCGAGATCCAGCAACAACAGCAACATTTATTGTGCTGTGAAATATCTGGCAACTAGTGAATGGTCGGCTCAATTGCGGTAATTAATTTATCGATTCATCGATCAACAGAGAGAGAGAGAGAGAGAGAGAGAGCGAGAGAGAGAGAGAGAGAGAGAGAGAGAGAGAGAGAGAGAGAGAGAGAGAGAGAGAGAGAAATAGGGAAGTGAGAATGGGAGAGATAGAAAGATTTCTTGACAGTGAGTCAGGGAAAGAGAGAGAGTGGGGGAGAAAGGGAGGGGGTTTGGGAAAGCTTTGGAAAGAGCTAGAGGTAGTAACATGTTGATATTGAAATAGAGAAAGGCAAGGGAAGAAAATAGAGAGACTATTTGATAGAGGAAGAGAGAAAGGGAGATTATGAGATGGAGAGGGGGGAAAATACAGAAAAACTGAGAGAGAGAGAGAGAGAGAGAGAGAGAGAGAGAGAGAGAGAGACTATAACATGGGAAAATAAAGATTGAGAGAGACGGGGAATCTAACCGAAATAGAAAGAGAGAAAAATAGAAGGGAAAAGACAATATGAAAAAGAGGAAGGATCTATGGCGGGTTAGTAAGACAGATGGTTTGACAGTGAGAATAAAGAAAGAATGATGTGTGCATGCGCGGAGATGCTATAGAATAGCTTATAAAATAGTGTGGAGACCCATAAAAGATGGAAAAAGAATTTATCATCGGCCGCTTTGTTCTGGTTCACTGCTATCTGATTTCAAATCCCACCATGGTCAACTTTTCTTTCCTTTCCAGTACAATAAAAAACAGTACCAGTCCAGTATTGAAGTCGATTCTTCTGCTCTCTCTCTCTCTCTCTCTCTCTCTCTCTATCTATCTATCTATCTCTCTTTCTTTATTACTTTCTCTCCCTCCCCTCTCTCTCTCTCTTTATTACTTTCTCTCCCTCCTCTCTCTTTATTACTTTCTCTCCCCCTCTCTCTTTTCTCTCTCTTTATTACTTTCTCTCCCTCCTCTCTACATTTTTAAACAATAAAGACAAATAAAATATAATTTAGTTTTATTAATGTGAGACTTGGTATTTGGTATAGGTCAACTAACAGAAAACTGTATTACGGTTATGAAAAAAATTCTAAATAAGCCTACAAGGTAAAAATTAAAAATGGTCATCGTGGGCCACTCTGACTGGTCTGGTGGGTCGGATTGTGGCCCGTGGGCCACCTGTTGCACGCCCCTGCTGTACAGTATTCGTTTCGGCTCTCTGTTCCTTCAGCTCAAATGCCGCCGGGGTCAATTTTGCCTTTCATCCATTCAAGATCGATAAAAAAGTACCAGTCTAGTACTGGGGTCGATTCTTCCACCATATCTCTTTCTTATTTCCATTATCTCACTCTCTCTCTCTCTATTCTTCGCTGGAAGAAATCTGCTGTGTTCAGACCTGGAGAGAAGATGGGCTCTGCCAGGTATAAAACTGCCCTAGAAACGCCGTATGTCAATAAGGAACACCTACCTTTCTCGGGAGTTACGGGACCATATATGCAAATACTGTAATGCCTTTAGTTCTGTAATGCCTATCGCCTGAAGAAGGAGTCCTGTGAGGTAGATTTGCTGATACAGTGGATATCTCTGGCTGTTCTCCGTGGAAATATTTTCCTTACCATGTCCATGGCGTGCAACTGAGAGATATACTTCATGTAGAGTTTGCCTCCACTCTATTTCTTCCTGGTCTCCCTATCCTAAAAGTTTTCTTTTAAATGTTTTCCTTCCTCCCTTTTCTATTTTGTCTTCTTCTCTCTCTTTCTCTCTCTCTCTATCTATCTCTATCTATCTATCTCTCTATCTCTGTATGTATATATATGTATTGTACTGTGTCGTTTGCTTTGTTATTTCTGTTAGCCTTTTACATATATATATATATATCAATCTCTGAATCTCTCTCTCTCTATATATATATATATATATATATATATATATTTTTTTTTTTTTTTTTTTTTTTTTAAGCGATCGACTTTCGTCAAATCGGACCGAGGAAACAATGTTTCCGTTGGTCTTTCCAATTGCTAATACTATCTATCGGTCGCAACTCCAGGTAGAAGGAGCAACGTGAAATAAAGTGTCTTGCTCAAGGACATAACGCATCGCCTGGTCCAGGAATCGAACTCACAACTTCACGATTGCGAATCCAATTCTCTAACCACTCAGCCACACGCCTTCATATATATATATATATGAAGGCGTGTGGCTGAGTGGTTAGAGAATTGATATATATATATATATATATATATATATATATATATATATATATATATATATATATATATATATATATATATATATATATATATACACATATATATATATATATATATATATATATATATATATACATATATATATATATATATATATATATATACATATATATACATATATATATATATACATATATATATATATACATATATATATATATATATATATATATATATATATATATATATATATATATATATATATATATATATATATATATATATGGTCAACAGTACAAAAAAGGGGATTTATTTGCAGTCTAACAATTGTTTCACTGATAGAGTTGTCTAAAAATTGCTGAACACTAAAAGCAGTGCCACTCAATTTTAAATACGATGTTAATTCTATTATATCATCGGAAACTGTTAAAAATATATATATGTAACCGGCAAATTTACAAATTCAAATTACATCATCAATAATAATATTAATAATAAAGATATTATTAATATTATTATTGATGATGTAATTTGAATTTGTAAATTTGCCGGTTACATATATTTTTTTAACAGTTTCCGATGATCTAATAGAATTAACATCGTATTTAAAATTGAGTGGCACTGCTTTTAGTGTTCAGCAATTTTTAGACAACTCTATCAGTGAAACAATTGTTAGACTGCAAATAAATCCCCTTTTTTGTACTGTTGAACATGTTATTCTCCACTTTTTCAATTTTATTACTCCAAGATAAACTTACATAGGAATACAAGTGAAATCATAAACTCGTCATCTACGTAAACCTCTTGTTGAGTCAAGCAACGCCGTACGTTAAAACTATCCATAATAATAAGTATTCACAACCTCTAATTGGATTACCTATAACGATATTTTGTTATCCTCTGTATATATATATATATATATATATATATGAATGTATATATAGTGTATTTTGAAATACACTGTATGCTTAATTAAAAGCATTTCGAAGACCTTATGCTATTGTTTTAGAGTAGTGACAGTCTCACTTACTTTAAATTTTCAGCAAACAGGGGAGATAAAGCTGACAGAGCTATGTTTCGTACTGATTGGTACTTATCAAAGCCAAGTACTCAACCTGTTTGCTGAAAATCATGAATGTTTGATTCTTATAGAATAATTAATAAACAACATAGATATATGTTAGTGTGTTAGTATATGTGTGTTTATTCACTTATCCGTCATATCTGTATTATATATATGTATATATATTTATGTATATATATGTGTGTGTGTGTGTGTGTGTGTGTGTGTGTGTGTGTGTGTGTGTGTGTGTGTGTGTGTGTGTGTGTGTGTGTGTGTGTGTAAATACACACATACATGCATACACGCGCACACACATATACATACATGATGGCTGCCCCCTCGTTATCGAGTGTGGCCATTGCACGATATACCATTATTAATAATTATTAATTAATTCTATCGTGCAATGCCTGTGCGTGAAGATATTTTTTTTTAAATGAGGAAAGACTGTGCACTGAGCCAATCCCACTCTCTGAGCGACAGTAGTTATAACTCGAAAAGAAGAAAAGATCAATATCATCGGTAACTACTGAGCCGCGGGTTTTATATCAGAAGAATGCCCTGACAAATGCTAGGGGTCCTTCACTCCCAGTGGTTTAACTGCGCGGTACATGTGTATTTACACATTTACACACTTTTGGATGGCCGTTGACTCTTATGAGTTCTTCCGCCCTTTGTCAGGTTTTGTTTTTTGTCCTGCAAAGTGTCCAAAATCACCCTCCTCGCCGAGTAAACTTGG
>OZ024740.1:230454998-230469998 GCA_964016885.1 Eledone cirrhosa
CGCGTTTCGCCACTGATCAGCTCCAGCTTCGATCTATATCGATCCTACCCGACTCAATAATCGGCAGCTCGACGGACCCTCTTAAAATGCTATAAGAAAATGAATATATGGATATATATATATATATATATATATATATATATATATATATATATATATATATATCACTCATCAAAGTATCACGATAAAGGTTTACAGTTAGAAATACAGTTCAAAAACATCGTAGTCAGAACATAATCCTACGTAGTCATAAAAAAATATATTGTTTGTTTTGGTTTTTGTAGTGAATTACCGTTCATAGTTCATGAGCGAGAGTGTATTTGTATACATATAAAAATGAGAAAACTAGAACAGCCGTTGAAACAGCTTTCAAAGACAACGATGGGCAAAAATGCCTCAGAGGACAGAGACCAGTTTCCAATGATCAACAGAGAGACAATCCACAAGATGGGTGACAAGCAGATGCAATATAGGAAAGATTGAAAGGGGAGGACAAGTAGAAGTGTATTGACACACAGAAGTGACTGGAAGAAGGAAATAAAGAAAAGTGATGTACAAGACAAGTTTACACACAAACATCTTCGCCCTCATCAGCTCTCAAACCAGCAAAATGGTTTAGCACTATTTAATTAAGAGTACCATTTTAAAATGCTGGATCGTTTCATTTAACTTTTTCATAGCTATGATTAGCTTTCTATTCAAGATAGATACCACAGTTTGGGGTCTACTCTCCCATTATTTTATTTTATTTGTTTTCTTTCGCTCTTCTATCTGTTCTGTTTGTTTCATCACGCACATATCATACCAGCAGAAATATTTATTTTTTTGTTGCACAATCCAGCATTTTAAAATTGTACGCTCACTTAAATCGTACGAAACCCTTTTGCTTGTTTGAGAGCTGAGGGTGAAGATGTGTGTGTGTGTGTGAAAACTTGTCTTGTACATCGCCTTTATTTCCTTCTTCCAGTCACTTCTGTGCACCAACACATTTTTCCTGATCCTCCTCCTCTTTCAATCTTTTCTACATTTCGCCTACCTGTCATCCACCTCGTGGATTGTGTCGCTCTGTCGACCACTGACTGCTGGTCTTTGTCCTCTAGGGCATCTGTGCTGTTTGTTTTATTACACACACATAATTCCAGCAGAAAGATTTATTTATCTGCTGCACGATCCAGCATTTTAGAATGGTACTCAAAAAGTCACAGCGGTTTAAAGTTTGCGTTTTAAAGTAATATTAACCAACTAAAGCCATCCATTCTTTTTACTTTCTTTTTGTAAGCAGCACAGTATTAATAACAAAAACAACCACGGTAATTGATAACAATAACATCAACAAGAATAGCAACTACAACATCAACAACAGCAACAGTAAGAGCAACAAAAAACAACAACAATAACAATAGCAACAACGAATGGCCCGTCACAGGCCGTAAAATAAAATAACGAATCGTAGTTTTTGTCAACAATAATTTCGACAAGATGATATATATATATATATACATGTGTGTGTGTAAAAGGTTAACAGAAATAACATCACAATCGGTACAATATATGGAAGGAATATATTAGGTTAACACTTGAAATAGCAGGAAGAGGATCTTGACGTTTTGGACGCTAGTCCTTCATCAAAAGAAAGAATGAAAAATAAGATAGGTTGAGGGGACGAGCGGGTTGGAATTGGAAAAAATGTCTTTAGATAAAAATAACAAGTCCATTCATTTTGACATCTCTTGCAAAACTGTTGGTGCTGGCGTTTTGTGTATGATTTATTTTTTTAGAAAAGTGGATGATGGAGCGCGTCTACCTGAAATGGAAAAAAAAACGTTTTGTAAAAAGAGCTATACTTGTGCACGTGCGTAAGCATGTGTGTGTCTGTGTATGTGTGTGTGTGTTATTATAGGTTTGTACGAAACTAAAAAGAAATGTGTGTGTATATGTAAGTAAAAGAGTGTGTGTGTTTGTAAGTACGAAGCTATGAGCAAAAGTATGTTAATATAAGGGCGTGTATGTATACAGAGCAGTGAAGGGAAAAGTGGAGTGTGCATATTTTGTCGGTTTGTATTAGTTGTAAGAAAATATGTTTATGATCATGAGAGAGCGATGGGAATTTAGGGGTGAATGTACAAGCGCGTTCTCAATGGACGGGGTATTAAAGAAATTGGGGAGGTGAGTTGAGTCCAAGAGGGGAAACAATACATAGAGCACTCTTCTTTCCTTTAGCTTTTCTACGAAAATACTTGATATATATATATATATATATATATATATAATAAATGTAATCTGAATTTTTCGAATATTAATAATTGTTTCTACTTTTGGCACAAGGCCAGCAATTACCCAGTACATTACTGGTACTTTATTTTATCGACCCCGTAAGGATGAAAGGCAAAGTTAACCTCGGCGGGATTTGAACTCAGATCGTAAAGGGACGTAACTCTGCTGCAAATGATATTCGATTCGTTTGTAATTATGCAAACAGCCTCTTTTGTCAGTAGAATGAGCATCTCATTCTCGCTCTTGTGTTGGCATGTAAATAGAACTGCAAACACTAATGTCTCTGGGTGATTACCCTACCTCAGAAACACCATATATATATTTCAATGGCCTTGTTACGTAAGACCCTGGCGACATCATCAGGTTCGGATTGCATAATTAGTTAATCAATAAAAGGAATTATAGCAAACACAAACAGGCAATACAGAAAATATTTGATTCTCAGATGACCCGCGAAATCGGTGACAATCTCCGAACAACAAAACCGTCAGTTACCACACAACCCCTCCATACTGGTAACGCCTACCAAAGCCGTATTTTCTGTATTGCCTGTTTGTGTTTGCTATAATTCCTTTTATTGAATAACTAATTATGCAATCCGAACCTGATGATGTCGCCAGGGTCTTACGTAACAAGGCCATTGAAATATATATATGGTGTTTCTTGCAACAATAAAACTTAAACGGGATATCACCAGTCAGGATTCATGTTATTTTAATCAAATCAATATTTAACTCTGTTCCTGCACCAGCCACGGGATTCAACACCAATGATGGATGAGTTACATAATGTAGAGTGTTTTTCCTATTACGTCATGGTTAACTAAACGGTATGACAAGTTCTATCTATTGATCAACCAAAAAACATAAATGAATATATATATATATATATATATATATATATATATATATATATATATATATATATTATAAAGAGTCGGAACCCGACGGCTGAGCTCTTGCTGTTTCAACAGCTAGTTCCAGACTCGGAATTAGCGGTTGAAACGGTAAGAGCTCAGGCGTCGGATCCCAACTCTTTATGATATAACCATACTCTACTACCCCAAATATCGAATACTCTTTGAGTAATGGTCTAGTTACTTTCAAACTGGTTCTATCCTGATTTTTGTGTGTGTGTGGGGTGTGTGTGTGTGTGTGTGTGTGTGTGTGTGTGTGTGTGTGTGTGTGTGTGTGTGTGTGTGTGTGTGTGTGTGTGTGTGTGTGTGTGTGTGTGTGTGTGTGTGTGTGTGTCAAACAAAAGTTATATAATGATGAAAAATATTTTAAAAGGGTAAAAACAAAATTAAGGAATGAAAAATGGTGGAAGGGTAAAAAAGAGTAGATCTGGCTGTGTAAGAGAAGGTCTATAAATGCGATAAATGAGAAGAAAATTGAAAGAAAGAGCAAGGACTATTAGTCAACAGAAGAAAGAGAGGGGAAGGGAGAGGGTAACAGACTCATGTTAAACCAAAGAGATATAAAAGAATTTTAGTACATTTCTTCATAAATTTATTAAAAATTATTTCATTGTTTTTCCAGAAACTCTTATAAAGTGAGAGAAAGATGGAAGAAGAAAAAGGCAAAGAAATCTTTCGTTTTATTCTTGGATTATAATTCATTCTACAATTCCAAACATGTTCACCAATCTAGAAAACAAAATATACAACAGATCACGAATTAACACTAGGTTAATTCAATCCCCTGACTTTTCTGTTATGAGATAAATTCTTCAATGAAAATATATAGCGATTTAGTTATTCCTTAACGTAAGAATTAAAATAGATGCTCCATGCTACATCGAGAAGAGGAAAATGAATCCACTTCCCAACAACAACACCAACAACAACGATGGCGATGACGATAACGTCGACGACAACAGCGGCGACAACACAACTACGGCGACTACGATGACGACGACAACGATGACGAAGACAACGGCAACGTTGAAAACATTGACGTCAGCGGCGACGACAACTGCGACGACAACTGCGACGACAACGGTGATGACGACAACGAGACGGTGATGACGACAACGAGACGGTGACAACTACGAACTAGTTATGGCGTCGATAAAACATGAAAAAGTAAATTCATATATATAGCTGTTGCCATAGTAGGTTCACAATTGAATTAAACTGTCTAGACTAATAACCTAAGACTGAGGAGATTGTGTGAAGTGGGACAAAGAGAAATATATATATATATATATATATATATATATATATATATATATATATATATATATATATATATATATATATATATATATAGGGGTGTGGAAAAGACCCATAAGTTAGCAATGGGTGTAATGGTATGTAAGCAATGTAATCAAGCAGGACGTACAAGTGAACGGTGATTAACTTGTTCCGATAAAGATAAAGAACGTAGTTTCAACCAAGCGGTGTATGAGTTCTGCGTGACTGAAACATGGGAAAAGATGCAACAAATGACTAGAGTGTCTTATTATTACCGACTCCAGCTGTTTTATAAACAGTCCAGACAAAGCAGACGATGGGTGATTTACAGTCAAAGAGTAATAAAAATGGCTGACAATGAATTAAGACAAATCAAAGTTAACGAATAACGATGAATATTGAACAAGCCAGATGTGAAAGAACAATAAAGGGATAGTAAAGATAGTAATGGCGGTAAAGTGGGGGAACTATTTTGATTGGTTGCTAAGAAATTAGTAACTTACCTCGATTAGTGAGAATAATGCAATTTAAGCAAGGTTACCTTCAAAAGTTAAACCAAGTTGTTTAAAAAAATAAAAATACCTGGAAGAAAACAGTATTTTAAGAAAATTACGAAATTGTTTATAAAACGTACGTATATACCGTATTTGCTTACCTATTGGACGCACTTTTAAAAAACATATAAAATATCTTCCCTGCGTCCAATACGCCCGTATCACCGATGAGAGGTCGAACAGAAAGTGAGGACAATTATGGGTTTAAAAATTAGTTTGTATTACTATTAGTATTGTTAATACAGTAATACAATTCAACTTATATAAGAGTTTCTGGAAAAACAATGAAATAATTTTTAATAAATTTATGAAGAAATGTACTAAAATTGTTTTCTCGAAATATCCTTGTAAAACCAGGAGGCGTATTAAACGAAGGGGCCGGTAAATATGGTAATTCCATGTGGAAGCAGCATAGACGAATGGTTAAAAGGGCTTGCTTCACACGCATCGGCTCTCGTGTTCGGTCCCATTGCGTGGCTCTTGGGTAAGTATCATTTACTATAGCTTCGGATCGTCCCATGTCTTGTTTGTGAAATTAGATAGACGGAAACTGCTTGGAGGCCTGTCGAATGGATTATACCTGTAATTCAAGGGGTCAGCATTGTCATTCGTTGTCACGCTAAATCTACCTGAGAATTACGTCCTGAATGTGACACACTGATGCAGTGACTGGACTTGCAAGAACCGAGGAAAACTCAAGTTACACCAATCACATTCAACGATGTTGGAAAAATTGGGTTCGCGGTTCCAGACGAAGACCACATTCATCCACTACCAATCCGCACTAGGCCAGCCTGGTAGAGTATTACCCACTCATTCCCCATGCTACACACCACAGCACAATCATCAGCCGTTCTTGTAGGATCAACGGATGTAAAGTAATGCCCAATCGCATTGCTTATGGGTAGCGGCGATGCGCTCAAATACTACTCAGCTAACGAAGACAAGATCAACAATCAAAACGAAAAGAAAATGATAGAATCACAACTCTGAACTAGGCTACCTACGACGTTCATACACTTTCGGAAGAATGCCGTCTCACCAACTTGGAATCAGCAAGACGCGTGGACCTGAAGAAAAAAATCGTCAAATTTAACAACAAACACATCCTCTACCAGCCTAAATTAAGTCTACTACCCTAAATTTGATATTTATATACTACTCCAAATTAAGTCGACCATACTAAATTACCCCTACCACACTAAATTAACTCTACATCACTAAACTACCTCTACCTCACTAAATTACCTCTACCTCACTAAATTACCCCTACCACACTAAATTACTTCTATCACACTAAACTACCTCTAACTCACTAAATTACCCCTATCTCACTAAATTACCCCTACCACACTAAATTACCTCTACATCACTAAACTACCTCTACCACACTAAATTACCTCTACCTCACTAAATTACCCCTGCCACACTAAATTATCTCTACCTCACTAAATTACCCCTACCTCACTAAATTACTTCTATCACACTAAACTACCCCTACCTCACTAAACTACCTCTACCACACTAAATTACCTCTACCTCACTAAATTACCACCTACCACACTAAATTAACTCTACATCACTAAACTACCACCTACCACACTAAATTACCTCTACCACACTAAACTACCTCTACTTCACTAAATTACCCCTACCTCACTAAATTACCCCTACCTCACTAAATTAACTCTACCTCACTAAACTACCTCTACCTCACTAAATTACCTCAACCACACTAAATTACCTCAACCACACTAAATTACCCCTACCACACTAAATTACCTCAACCACACTAAATTACCCCTACCTCACTAAACTACCTGAACCACACTAAATTACCTCAACCACACTAAATTACCCCTACCTCACTAAACTACCTGAACCACACTAAATTACCTCAACCACACTAAATTACCTCAACCACACTAAATTACCCCTACCACACTAAATTACCTCAACCACACTAAATTACCCCTACCACACTAAATTACCTCAACCACACTAAATTACCCCTACCTCACTAAATTACCCCTACCTCACTAAATTACCCGTACCTCACTAAATTACCTCAACCACACTAAATTACCCCTACCTCACTAAACTACCTCAACCACACTAAATTACCTCAACCACACTAAATTACCCCTACCACACTAAATTACCTCAACCACACTAAATTACCCCTACCACACTAAACTACCTCAACCACACTAAACTACCTCAACCTCACTAAATTACCTCAACCACACTAAACTACCTCAACCACACTAAATTACCTCAACCACACTAAATTACCCCTACCACACTAAATTACCTCAACCACACTAAATTACCCCTACCTCACTAAACTACCTCAACCACACTAAATTACCTCAACCACACTAAATTACCCCTACCTCACTAAATTATCTCAACCACACTAAATTACCCCTACCTCACTAAACTACCTGAACCACACTAAATTACCTCAACCACACTAAATTACCCCTACCACACTAAATTACCTCAACCACACTAAATTACCTCAACCACACTAAATTACCCCTACCACACTAAATTACCTCAACCACACTAAATTACCTCTACCACACTAAATTACCCATACCACACTAAATTACCTCAAACACACTAAATTACCTCAACCACACTAAATTACCCCTACCACACTAAATTACCTCAACCACACTAAATTACCTCAACCACACTAAATTACCCCTACCACACTAAATTACCTCAACCACACTAAATTACCTCAACCACACTAAATTACCCCTACCACACTAAATTACCTCAACCACACTAAATTACCTCACCACACTAAATTACCCCTACCACACTAAATTACCTCAACCACACTAAATTACCTCTACCACACTAAATTACCCCTACCACACTAAATTACCTTAACCACACTAAATTACCTCAACCACACTAAATTACCCCTACCACACTAAATTACCTCAACCACACTAAATTACCTCAACCACACTAAATTACCCCTACCACACTAAATTACCTCAACCACACTAAATTACCTCTACCACACTAAATTACCCCTACCACACTAAATTACCTCAACCACACTAAATTACCTCAACCACACTAAATTACCCCTACCACACTAAATTACCTCTACCACACTAAATTACCCCTACCACACTAAATTACCTCAACCACACTAAATTACCTCAACCACACTAAATTACCTCAACCACACTAAATTACCCCTACCACACTAAATTACCTCAACCACACTAAATTACCTCTACCACACTAAATTACCCCTACCACACTAAATTACCTCAACCACACTAAATTACCCCTACCACACTAAATTACCTCAACCACACTAAATTACCTCAACCACACTAAATTACCCCTACCACACTAAATTACCTCAACCACACTAAATTACCTCAACCACACTAAATTACCCCTACCACACTAAATTACCTCAACCACACTAAATTACCTCAACCACACTAAATTACCCCTACCACACTAAATTACCTCAACCACACTAAATTACCCCTACCACACTAAATTACCTCAACCACACTAAATTACCTCAACCACACTAAATTACCCCTACCACACTAAATTACCTCAACCACACTAAATTACCTCAACCACACTAAATTACCCCTACCACACTAAATTACCTCAACCACACTAAATTACCTCTACCACACTAAATTACCCCTACCACACTAAATTACCTCAACCACACTAAATTACCTCAACCACACTAAATTACCCCTACCACACTAAATTACCTCAACCACACTAAATTACCTCAACCACACTAAATTACCCCTACCACACTAAATTACCTCAACCACACTAAATTACCTCTACCACACTAAATTACCTCACCACACTAAATTACCCCTACCACACTAAATTATGTCAACCTAAAAGTCTAATGTCTGTTTCGAACCTGGAGTTTCCTCAGGCGGGTGCTTATCCCAGTTTCTATGGCATTAAGCGACTGAGAGTACAATACTACCCCTGGACATGACGCCAGTCCATCGCAGGAATACCCCACCACCACCACCACCAGCTAATTCTACTGGTGCTCATTTTCTGCCGAGTATATTGGAGCAACGTGAAATAAAGTATTTTGCTCAAAAGCAGCACACACAACACAGCCCACGAATCGAACCCACTAGATTATGATCGTAAGTCCAATACCCTTACCACAAGGTTATGCGCCTCCACTCCCATAATATGGGTTTCTAATAAAGGCAGACGTCTAGCAATTCGAGGAGTAAATTTAATACATCGACCCCAGTGTTTGAAATTTGAACCCAGAGCGTAAAGAATCAGATCTGGATGTAGCAAAGTATTTTGTTCGACGCTCCAACGAGTGCAGTCCTCCTCAAGCCAGCGAATGGAACTGTACATGATAACTCGACTTGTTAGAAATAGTAGCAATATATCCTTTAATCGGGATTCAACACCTTCCATCTAAAAACAAAGAAGGGAGGTAACTAACACAAATAAAACTACCCTACATATTTTATCTTCTAAACAATTCTAAAGGGACGTGATGCTCTCTCGGTGTTGTTGATCTATTTCTTACTCTCTTAAACCTCTACAAAAATACCATTCCATTTTATCAGTCATCACGGTCTTCTTAATAACCAACTGTAACGAAAATTATAAAGACCAAAGAAAGAAAGTATAAAAACAAAACAACACACAGCATCTTTGTAACGCTGGAGATAGAGAGAATGAGTTCATGTGATGATGAAAAGTCGATAAAAATGAATATGGTGACGTATTCTAGCAACAGTATGAACAAATATAATTCATAAGGAAATAGGAACTATCAAAACTAAAATGTACGAAAACAGAACAAGTTACTGTCTTCAAATAAATAGGCTTAAAAGAAAAATTGTTTCACACACACACACACACACACACACACACACACACACATATATATATATATATATATATATATATATATATATGTGTGTGTGTGTGTGTGTATGTATGTATGTATATATATGTAGACATATATATATATTTACTGTATTTACTCACACTCACACACATAGATAGATATCTTGTGTATATTTGCACATATACGCATATATTTGTGTGTGTGTGTGTGTGTGTATATGTGTATATATATATATATATATATATATATATATATATATATATTTCTATATACATATACATATTATATATATACACACACACACACACACACACACACACACACACACACACACAGATATATATATATATATATATATATATATATATATATATATATATATATATATATATATATATATATCAATTTATTAAAGCAGCGAAGATTCAGAAGATTAGAAATACTATATACTTTCATCTCTCGAATTTTCAAATTGCAATAAGAAACGTTTGAGAAAATATTGCATATATAATATTATGTAGAAATTGTAGAATAGGCAATATTTTCTCAAGACTTTCTTATTACAAGAAATTTGAAAGATGAAAGTGCAGTACTTCTAATCCTAAATATTCGCTGCTTTAATAAGTTAATCTTATTAAGTTATTGAGTTCTTTGCATACGTTGTTGCCTTTACCTTGGTAATGTGTATATATATATATACAAAGTGTTAAAAGGATCAAATTTTAGTTTAGAACATTTATTAGCTGACAATTGTTTCTTCCAGAGGGAAGTCTGGAATCATCGGAACATAAGGAATGTCGAAAACGTGTAACTAGAATCCTAGTCATTTAGGGTATATATATGTATATATATATATGCGGAATCTTGGAAATATGGGGTTCAATTCCTCATACAACCCAATGGTAACTTCTTTTTCCGACTTTAATGGTCTTCACCCTATTTTATAAACTATTTTATACCATAATATATATATATATACATATATATATATATATATATATATATATATATATATATATATATATATATATATACACACATGTAAAGTTATATTTAAAATTGTTGGGTTACAACTAGTAAATATTTATAACTGATATAAAAGCACTCGACAAATATTTGGAGTATATTTACAATATTAAATAAATGGAAAACTATATTTATAAAACCATATTTATTTCATTATATATATTTCGGGGATATCATATTAACAATATGTTATGCCTTCATCAGACAAAATACAATATAAACAGTTTTATAGATAAATATATTCGACATACCGTAATAAACATCAACTTCATTTGAAGAGGTTTACTCTAGCAGTGAGGTTTACTAGAGGTTTACTGCTAGAGTAAACCTCTTCAAATGAAGTTGATGTTTATTACGCTATGTCGAATATATTTATCTATAAAACTGTTTATATTGTATTTTGTCTGATGAAGGCATAACATATTGTTAATATGATATCCCCGAAATATATATAATGAAATAAATATGGTTTTATAAATATAGTTTTCCATTTATTTAATATTGTATATATATATATATATATATATATATATATATATATATATATGAAAAAACAATGTTGTCTGTGATAGAGACGAAGCGAGAGTGTATTTTAATACATATAAAAATGAGAAAACTCATCGCTGCAACAGCCGTTAAAACAGCTAAATGCGATGAGAAAAAATACTTCAGAGGACAGAGACCAACGGCCAGTGGTCAACAGAGATACAATCCACGATGTGGATGACGGGCAGATGAAATATAGAAAAGATTGAAAGAGGTGGATGACACGGAGAAGTGTGTTGGCACATAGAAGTGACTTGAAGAAGGAAATAAAGAAATGCGATGTACAAGACAAGTTTACACACACATACACACCTTCATCAGCTTTCAAACTCACAAAATGGTTTCGTACGATTTAATTGAAAATACCATTTTAAAATGCTGGATTGTGCAACACGATCCAGCATTTTAAAATCGTATTGCACGATCCGGCTGGATCGCCAAGCGAGACCAGCCAAGCTCGTAGACGTTATCCAACTATCTTGCTCAGGGTCTACCCTGAATCTTCTGCCAGTTGGTTTTGCCCGTAAAATCTGTCGAGTGATTCTTTCATGAGACATTCTAACCACATGTCCACAGAGAAGGAGCTGTGATATTTCAATTCGGAGAAGTAACGGCTCTACCTGAATTGACTCTCTGATCTCCGAATTACACAATCTATCGATTAAAGTTATTCCAAAGACCCTTCCGACGACCCTGTGATAAACAAACGAAACTCCAGAGTAACAAGACTCACCATTTAGCCTTAATAAAATGAATATTAAAACTCTACTTCGGTATTGAGTACTCTTTTCTCTCAGCCGTCAACCACATACGGATATATATATATATATATATATATATATATATATATATATATAGGAACCAGTAAGACCCCGACAGCTGAGCTCAAGCCGTTTCGACGGCTAATTCGAAACGGCTTGAGCTCAGCTGTCGGGGTCTTACTGGTTCCTATTACCCACTCTACTACCTCAAGTATTGAGTACTTTGGTGCGTTATGGTCCACCTGGTTCCTTACCACATTTCCTTCGTTATATATATATATATATATATAACTGATAAATGTCTTATTGGTCTTTAATATTTAGCGGTTGTTTCTACTTAAACCGTGAAATTTCCACGGGCTCAGTATATATAACAGTAAGTAGATAAACCCTATGGTAGGGTGGGATGAGGCAACTTGTGAACAACAATGTATGAAAAGTGAAAACAAGACTATAACAAGTGTATGCTCATGGGAATAATAGTAAGCAAGTGGACATTGAGTATTAGTTCAGATAGACAGATTGTCAGTTAGTTGTAATGTCCAGCTTAAGTCTGTCTGATCACTGCCTCTTGTCATATTATATACTGTATATCAACATTCACATCCAGACCACCTCTTTAGACTTCAGCCAACAGCAAACCAGCTGACCGACAAGTCACCATTACCAAGACTGCTGCCATCAACACCACTAACACCACCACCACCACCACCACCGTCATGGGACCAACCAACACTATCACGACTATCACGAACCAACACCATTACAATGACCACCACCACCACCAACAACAACAACAACATTAAGACAATCGCTCTAACCCCCCCACCCGCCCCAACACCAACACCAACACCAACACCACCACCCACCATCACCACCCCACCACCACTATCACCACCACGACTGCACTGACCACCCAAAACGATCGCCACCACCACCATTATGACGATCCCCACCATCATTACCGCCACCACCAACTCTATGACGATCGCCCCATCTACACAACTACCACCACCACCACCACCACAACAATACCACCACCACCGCCGCTGATCTCTCAACTTACTAGAAACAGTATCTAAATGCCCCATCGAATCATGCCCTATTACCTTAAATAAGGAAGGACATATCAAATAACATGGCCTGTCCCTAGATACACTATAGTTGGGAATAAGATTAGGTGGTATGGTCATAACTGGAATGCCTTTGATGATAGGCGTCAGCAACAACGACAACAACAATAACAATTATAACAACAACAGTAACAGTAATAAATATTTTGCCCATAAACTATCACCGCCACCACTACAACCCCACTACCACCAACCGCCACCACTACAACCCCACTACCACCAACCGTCACCACTACAACCCCACTACCACCAACCGCCACCACAAGCACTACTACCACCACCCCTATAACCATGAACCCCACTACCACCAACCGCCACCACTACAACCCCACTACTACCAACCGCCACCACAAGCACTACTACCACCACCCCTATAACCATGAACCCCACTACCACCAACCGCCACCACTACAACCCCACTACCACCAACCGCCACCACAAGCACTACTACCACCACCCCTATAACCATGAACCCCACTACCACCAACCGCCACCACTACAACCCCACTACCACCAACCGCCACCACAAGCACTACTACCACCACCCCTATAACCATGACCACCACCACCACGCTCCCACACTACAACAACAGCCAAAACTACCACCACAGTCACCGCCAACAATAAAAACAGCCCCGCTCCACTACCACCTACATGATAGCCCACCAGCCCACCCACTCCACCAGGGCTATCTCTCACTAGCAAAACCATGTGATGTGATCTGATAATTCTTTATCCATCACCATTATCACTACTACTACCGCCATACAATCAATATCACCACCACTACCAATACCACCACAGATACCACCAATATCAGCAACACCAATACCACCACCAACACCAACAACAACACCATCATCACCAACACCACCACTAGCAACACCAACACCAACACCAACACCAACCCTATCCCAAAACCGCCACGAATACCACCACCACCAACACTACCACCATCACCACCAACATCACCAAAACATCACCACCGCCAACATTACCGCCACCATCACCACCAACATTACCACCAACACCACCAACATCAACATCAACACCACTAACAACAACACCACTACCAACACCACCTCCACCATCACCTCCAGCAACAACAACAACAACACTACCCCCACCACCGCCAACACTACCACAACCAACAACACTATCACCACCACCGCAACACCGCCACCAACACTACCACCACCTCCAACAACAACACTACCACACCACCAACACTACCACACCACCAACACCACTAATACCACCGCCAACACCACCACAACCACCAACAACAACAACACTACCACCACCACCGCCAACCACCACCACCACCAACAACAACAACACTACCACACCACCACCATCACCACCACAATCACCACCAACACCACCAACAACACCACCACCAACACCCCACCACCACCACCACACCACCAACACCAACACCACCACCAACACCACCACCAACACCACCACCAACACCACCACCATCACCACCACCACCGACACCACCACACCACCAACACCAACACCACCACCAACACCACCACCAACACCACCACCAACACCCCACCACCGACACCACCACACCACCACCAACACCCCA
>OZ024740.1:230474998-230487498 GCA_964016885.1 Eledone cirrhosa
CATCGCGTTTTATCAGAGGGCATCGTCACGGGATTTTATTTTATTTTATTTTATTTTGTAAAGATTCGTTGTGAAATCTCAACGTTGCTTCAAGACAGACATACTTTCTCGCTTATATATTTAAATGCACACATACATACATACATACATGGTGGCTGCCAACTCGTTTTCGAGTACGGCCACTACTTTATATCCATGTAGGAGAACCCCTACCGATGCGCTGAACGAGTGTGACTTTTTAGTCCAGCCAGCGACTTGAAAACTCTGGTACAAACACTACACTTGTGACAATTATTGACACATAGTGCTGGGCCCATGGTACTATGTAACGACAAGTGCAGAGAGATCTCCAGATATAAAGCAATACCTGTGCCGTGAAGCTTTTATAGTGAGCAAAGGCACTGCACATACATACATGGTGGCTGCCAACTCGTTTTCGAGTACGGCCACTACTTTATATCCATGTAGGAGAACCCCTACCGATGCGCTGAACGAGTGTGACTTTTTAGTCCAGCCAGCGACTTGAAAACTCTGGTACAAACACTACACCTGTGACAATTATTGACACATAGTGCTGGGCCCATGGTACGATGTGACAAGTGCAGAGAGATCTACAGATATAAAGCAATGCCTGTGCCGTGAAGCTTTTATAGTGAGCAAAGGCACTGCACAAAGCCAGTCCCACTCTCTTAACCAAGATGATATTTACCAAAAAGAAGAACAAGTCACCATCATTGGATACCATCAGGGTTGCAGGTGTTATATCAGAGTTTTCCTTCTCCTAGAATTCTGCCTTGACAAAGGCTAAGGGGTCATCTCTCATACATACATACATACATACATACATACATACATACATACATACACACCATACATACATACATACATACATACACATACACACGCATACATACATACATACATACATACATACATACATACATACATAGACACACACACACATACATACATACATACATACATACATACATACATACATACATACATACATACATACATACATACATACATACATACATACATGATGGCTGCCCCCTCGTTATCGAGTATGGCCATTGCACGAGGAGAAAGAAAAAAAAATAATAATAATAATAAATAAATAAAAAGAAAATAAAAATAAAAAATAAAAAAAATAACATACATACATACATACATACATACATACATACATACATACATACATACATACACACACATAAATACATGCATACATACACACACACACACACATACATACATACATACAGACATACATACATGATGGCTACAACTCGATTTCAAGTAATGCCATCGCTTGATACTTAAGCATGAGCATCACGGACGTGGCTTTCTAGTCCTGCTAGGGACTTGCCTATGGCAAGCCACGTCGGAGACTGGAATAATTCCTTTATTTTCCTCGGAAGAAGAGATATTAATCTCGAAATATTAGGACATATGAATAAATTAAGGTAAAAGAAAACAAGCTCTGTTTCTTACGATTTAATAATTCTCCGTCAAAACTTGCATTGTCGTGGCTTTCAAACTTCGAATTCTTTATACCACAGGTTCTCAACCCATTTAGGCCAAACGCCCCCTTTTGTCCCTCGAAATCACGAAACGCCCCCTACCCTATTTTTCCATTTTTCAATATACTACTGATTTTGATATCAGTAGATTACTAAAAAATTGATTAACAATATTCCAAAGATACCATTGCAGGCAGCTGAGAGTATAAATACATACCTTGAAAGGAAATATATAAATTTCAAAAAAAGGAACATAAATGTTCTTTTTTATGAATAAGGACCAGTTGAATTTGTTATATTCCCACCAGGTGATAGCAGCTATTTTGAACATTTATACAAGAGCAACTCTGTCTATCCCAAGTGTGCTCTTATCTGGAAGAAAGTGGCAATTATATCATTTCAAAGCTTTCCAATGTTCCCTTTAATGAAACGGACAGAATAAATGTTGATATCTAACTTGATGTCCCCTCCGCTTTGTGAGCTTAGAGACCACGGAAGAGGGTTTTCATAACCACGTAAGAGGGTATATTTATTAGTAAATGGTAAAATATATACAACAAATGAGTAAGTGAATTGAAGTAGATGGTTTCCAGTCCAGTCAGACTGCAACTACAAATAAAAAAAATTGTTAGTTTGCTTTGTAACAATAGCATATCCAAGTTTTCGGATAAATCAACTTACTTTAACTTTGACTTTATTTCAATGGGACCCTTGAGCTTCATGGAGTCTAGCTAACTCTTTGACACCAGGCTGGATTTTCGTAAGATGTAGCCGGAGATCTCCACGTGTAATTACATTGTAGCGGTTGTGAGCCTTACTGTGAAGTCTGGAAACAGCGCCAAACCCCCTCTCGACTAAGTATGAGCTTGGAAAAGGCAGACCAAATCTCTTAGCCTCTGCATGTAGGTGTGGAAATCGACGCTGAATTTCTTCTTGCATCCAAAAAAGGATTTGGGGAAAATCTAATTTTGATCATGTCATCTGTTTGAAGTTCAATGAATTCTTCCTGAAATTTAACGTCCAAATTATCGACGGTAGCTATGAAGGGATCTGCAATCCACATTGGGATGTCCATCGGCAAAAGGTCAACAAACTGTTCTCTCATGTTGTCTTGTAGCGCACGGAGGTGAGTGGTATAAATGTGGAGTTGGTCATCGCTTACAATGTTTTGAACATTGGCAACATTAGGAAAATTATAGAATTCCCGTCAACAAAGATTCTTTTCGATGACATTCAATTTGGCCAGGAATGTTTTCACAGCATTCCTTGCTTTAAGCAAGGTGATCTTCTTCCCCTCCAAAGCCAAAATGACGCTATTGCATTTGTTGAAGATGTCGGTGAGGTAGGGGTTTTCTTGTACAGTTCTGTGTTGCGTACTCGCAGAAACTCAATGTGTCGAAGAGTTCAAAGCAGTGAGTAAGGCACTTGCCCTTTGAAAGCCACCTCACTTCAGTATGAAAGAGCAACTTGACGAATTCTTCGTCATTATCTTGGCACAGTTGCCGGAAAATTCATTCATTGAGGGAATGCCGTTTGATAAAATTGATGACATCAATGGCCACCTGCAAGGACTTGCTCAGCGGCTCGCTGAGTTTCTTCGCAGCCAAGTGTTGTCAATGAATGACACAATGAACAGCAAATACAGATAGATTTTCTCTCTTCAGAAGAGTAACGAAACCCTTATGTTGGCCGACCATTGCTCTTGCGTTGTCCGTAGCACATGATACAATGTGTATTGTATGTGGTCCTAGATGTATGTATTACCTGCCTGCGTGTTGTATGTAGTCCTAGATGTATGTATTACCTGCTTATGTATTGCCTGCTTGTGTGTTGTATGTGATCCTAGATGTATGTATTACCTGATTATGTGTTGTATGTGGTCCTAGATGTTTGTATTACCTGCGTATGTGTTGTATGTAGTCCTAGATGTATGTATTACCTGCCTGTGTGTTGTATGTGGTCCTAGATGTATGTATTACCTGATTTTGTGTTGTATGTGGTCCTAGATGTATGTGCTACTCCTTATGTGTTGCATGTGGTCCTAGATGTGTGTATTACCTGCTTAAGTGTTGTATGTGGTCCTAGATGTGTATATTACCTGCTTGTGTGTTGTATGTGGTCCTAGGTGTATGTATTATCTGATTATGTGTTGTATGTGGTCCTAGATGTGTGTGCTACCCTCTTCTGTGTTTTTTCTTTTCTTTTTTATTTGTAATATTATTTATACAATAGGGAATAAAATAGATCTACATAGTGTTAACTCGTTGCGGTTGAGTCAATAATTTCAGACATGAAATACATTGTTATCGGTGAAGGAAAGATAAGATTCTAACTGGCTGCGCTCAAAGTGTCTTTGACCAAGTTGACTGTGGGTTTTTCTATTTTTAGGATCTCAATTGCCGGTTAATGTCTAGATACGCCTGTACACCTGCTCACAGCTGCGGTCAGACCATAGTTATGCTGTCTGCATGCTCATTCAAATGTATTCACACTGGCTGTCTCAAAGACATACAAATATGGCTTATAAAACTTACCAAAGTAAAGAGCCTTCCAGCGCCCCAATGCTCCAAACGACCCCCTAACTCCCCTTGCTCCCAAACGCCCCCCGTTGAGAACCTTTGCTTTATATTATATACAATGTTTCGAGTAAACTACAAGTTCCTTGTGTGTGTGTATATATATATATATATATATGGTGGGGATTTGTTTTTATGTATGATGTATTTATGTTTAACTGCAACATTCAGTTCCCGTAGACACATTGGGTCCTTGAACAAAACACCTTATTTCACGTTGCACCAGTTCATTCAACTGTAAAAGAAAGTGTATCTATAAATCAAATTGTCACATAGTGTCATGCTGAACTGAATTACCATGAGAACTAAGTTAAAGTTACACGTGTCTGTGGAATACACAGCCACTTTCAATTTAATTTTACCAGCAGAATATTTTGTTGATCGATCAATTGCAACACTCATCGTCGTAACCGACTGGAATCCAATATATATATCTTCAGTGTGATGGGTCTACTTGTTTATTTCGACACAATACATCAAATTGTTGCTTAATATTTCTCAGTGGTGCTTTTAAGGGAATTTCTATGGGTTTAATGCAATATTTAAGCGCTATCGTTTCTTTATATTGCTGTTAAAACCTGCAAAATGAGATAACTAGGTGGAAGGAAGTGACAAAAGATCTGACTAAAAAAATGACAAAAGATCTTATATTGCTAATTCAAACAGTTTAGAAATTCTGATTTCTCATTCATCCAAAAAAAGTTAAAGTTAGATTTTTGAAAAATCAAATTGAGACTTGGATTACATGACAGGACTTCTTATTCTTCAAAGAATGATGTTTTACTGTATGATTTCATTTGAATTGGATGACAGCACTGTTGCTAATTCTTCAACTATACCTTTATTATTTCATAATGGAATCTTCTTTATTTCCATCCCATCGATTTTCCTGTAAGAATTTTCTGTGATTCAACATGTCATTGGCAACATAGGTTTATCACTGATCATGTATGGTTACTTAGATTTGGTAATTAGATATGAGGCCTCGTAGGAGGTTTTTACGTTATTTTTATTTATTTTTTATTTCATTTTGAACCACTGTATTTGTTTTGTTGTTTTTAGTGTTGTTTTTTTATGTTTTTTAACATTCAAAACTTCACAGTCGCAGGTATAGCTGTGTGGTTAAGGAGTTCGATTTGCAACCACGATGTTTCGGGTTCACTCTCACTGAGTGGCTGTCTTCTGTTATAGCCTCAGATTTACCAATGCCTTTTAGGCATTACTTTAGATTTAGATATTTCCTCCTACTCTACTACACCTAACTTAACTAGGAATATAGCCAACCTCAACACCGTACCACAAACCTAATGAATCCCTTAGATACGTACCATCCCCAAAATATTACTGATAATTTAGTTAAAAGTGTCTCACTTAGAATTTCCGGTCTCTCAACCAATGAAGACATATTTAGTACCTCTGCCCCTTACTACAATGAAGGCCTTGCCCGCAGTGGCTTTAAAGAAAAGATTATCTATCTAGAAAACACCCCAAGACCACTAAAGAGAAATAGGCATAGCTAAATTAGTTGGTATAGCCCCCCTCCCCTTCAACAGAGAGGCATCTACACCAATAGCTAAGACTTTCTTCAAATTACTAAATAAAGACATTCCCACACAACATAGGTACTATAGTACACTATTTTTAATAAGAACACGATAAGACTCTCCTACTCTACTACACCTAACTTAACTAGGAATATAGCCAACCTCAACACCGCTAAATTAAATAAGCCTACTACCTCCGAAACCCACCCCTGGACGGGAGCCTTGTGCAACTGCCACAATAAAGAAGCGTGTCCCTCAAAAACAAATGCCTGATGAATAACATCGTATATAAATGCAATGTTGTCTCAGGCATTGGCAACAACAAAAAAACATATCGGAATGACATCTAACAAATTTAAGACCTGGTAGTATGCCCATACCCACTCGTTCAGATGACCGGACAAATCCAACCAAACAACACTTGCCGCCTATGTCTGGGACCTCAAGAGGAACTTCATCTCCCTCACGCTCAAATGGAAGTTACTCCAGAGAGTGCACTCATACATAGGAGGACACAAGTGTTGCGACCTTTGTATTTCGGAGACTATTTCGGAAATGCTATTTGCCAACGGCCTGACCCTGAACAAACTCTCTGAACACTGCCCGAAGCAGAGTTTCCCCAGTTAAGAGAAGGCCTGCGGGAGTAACTGGACATTTGGAAAGGTTGCTTCGAAAGATTAAGACGCATCTGAGGATCTTGCGATTTCAGAGTCAGGTTCGATCATCGCATCGATCGTGCCTCGAGCTGGTCGCCAGAGAAACGATTGTAATGTGCCTAATAAATTTTAATTCGTCTCACCACTGATTCTCCGTTTCTTATGTGATATATATATATATATATATATATATATATATATATCCTTCCATGTACTGTGTCGTTTGTTTTGTTATTTCTGTTCACCCCACCCCCCACCCCCACACACACACACACACACACACATATATTTGCTCTACGGTTCTTATATATTTGATATATATTTATCCTTATCGAGCCCTCTTTGGATTTTAGTCTTCAAATTTATTATTATTACTATATATATATATATATATATATATATACATATATACACACAAAGTGTGTTCTTAACATAATTCTCGGGAATATTTAGCGTGAGACAGTGTGTAACAAGACTGCCCATTTGTATGATTAGTATAGTTCATCTGACGGGCTCCCAAATATTTTCCATCTATTAAATTTCACTCATAAAAGTTACGATAAATGACGCGTGCTTAAGACGGCATGCAGTAGAATCAAATCTGGAACGTAATGATTGCGAAGCACACTTCTTAACCAATCTGCCAGACCACGTCCACTCTCTCTCTCTCTCTCGCGCGCGGTAGAGCCATCTTAGATGAAACAATCTATTATATTCACTTTTTTGTTATTTGTCATGAAATAAGCATGATCTCAGATCAAGTCATTTGCCAACTAAATAAAACTCCGAAATAAACTTTCCATATATTTTAATATATATGGGTCGAAATGTTTCATTTGATATATATATATATATATATATATATATATATATATGTATCGATATATATATATATATATATATGTGTGTGTGTGTGTGTGTGTGGATATTTTCTTCAATTGGACTATCTGTATTTCTGTATCTCCTTTGTGATCCTGTCTCTACTCTAATTTTGTACTCCTGAAGAAGGGCTAAAGCCCGACAAGTCAAACTTTCTTTCTCCTTTGCCATATAATGCGTGAAACTAATAAGACTTTTTGTACGTCTGTTTGTTGTGCCCTTGAACTATATATATATATATATATATATATATGTGTGTGTGTGTGTGTGTGTGTGTGTGTGTGTGTGTGTGTGTGTGTGTGTGTGTGTGTGTCATTAGATTCGAAAATAGCTACTGGGAACGAAAAGACAGACAGAATAGCTTCGATATCACAATGGGATCTAGCTACTCAGCACAGGTAACAGACATAGTTGGATTATATATAGTGCATAACTTACATAAGGAATTTAATAACCTCCAATGAGGAATTTATAGAGACGACACACTCCTTATAGCTAAAAACTTAAATAATCAAAACATGGAAAGATTAAGGAAAAACATCAGAGTCTTCTTCAACAAACTAGGCCTAGGTATCACTTTCGAACTTAACTCTAAAAAAGCAAACTTCTTAGATTTAACACTCAACCTAAACACGGGACTAATAGAGCACTTCCATAAAAATAACGAAAGTCTAGCCAACATTAGTCAAACCACCCTCGATCCATAATTAACTCCATAATACATAGATATCCCTCAAAATATCCCGCCCATCTTCTAACCTAGAGATTTTTAACAAACACGCAAACTACTATAACATAGCTTTACATAAGGCAGGACATAAGGAGGGGTTCAAATACATAGAGACAGCAACAACAAACCTAACGTCAGCTATACTACCCACACCTATAGAAATAACAAACATAGCACTAAACCTAGAATTAGACAACGAGCACCAGAAATAACTGAACCGAATACTAATATAGGGACCCCTAGGAACTATAGAAAACCCAGAGATAGGAAATACTTATGGTTTAATCCAATATTCAACTCCTCCATAAAAACCAAACTGCCTTCTACATTCTTTAAGCTAATTGACAAACACTTCCCTAAACTGCACAAATACCATAGAATCTTTAACAGAAAAAACTATCAAACTCTCTTACTCTACTGCAGCCAACATAGAATCACACATACATAAAATCAACTACAAAAGAATCTCTAAAGAAAATTACCTACCAACATACACCATAGCACCAAATACAAAATGCAAACACATAAAAACATCACAACCACACACACATCAGGGCGCATCACAACAAAACATTAATAAGCCTAAATCTCAGCCCATCCATAGCAACATACAAAACCGCAACAGGAAACCTACCCACAGGAAGGCCTCCAACTGTAACTGCCACTTGCCGGATAAGTGCCCACTATAAAATAGATGCCTGGAATCAAGTATGTATACCTGTGTACTATAAATTCGGGCAACTTAACATGGCACTACATAAGTTCCACGGCTGGGGAATTCAAAAAAAGGTGGTACGTTCACAGACACTCTATGAAGAACCGTAGACTAGAGCACTCAACAACGCTGGCCAATAAAATCTGGCAGCTTAAGGACACAAACCAGGAATATGGGATTAGCTGGTCGAAATTATCGGGAGCAAGGGCCTACAACAATGGAATGTCCCACTGCGCACTTTGCAATATGGAGCTATTCCATATTTTAAAGTATGATAAAATGCTGCTTAACAGCAAAATAGAAAGATCAATTTTCTGTAGGCACAAAGCAGCTACCAAGTCCGCAAAACTCAAACCAACATGATTCTATCCAGCAATCTCAGAATTCGAGCTGAACCACCCGGATTTTAATGTACTGACTACATACCACCCCACTGTTATTAGCTGTCAACTGACCGACTGGTCACTAGATCAACATCATAAATCTCCTAACCTTTCTTTCACTCTCTCTCCCTTAAAGCCACATCAACCCCATTAAGATAAGACAATCAGCATGCTGGACATTTACCACACACACACACATATATCAAAACTCTCCATCTCAATTCTTATCCTCTATCTACCTTCCCCATCCTTTTCCCTACCCCTTGTCTCATCCTCGTATCTCTTCCCCTCTCACTTAATTTTTAATTTAATATTTTTTATCTTTTATCTGTCATTTGTAACTATTTTTTTATTTTCTACTCTAACCCTCCGAGATTTGATCACCACGTGGTATGTATGTATTTGATGTTGCTTTTCATGTTAGTATTATCTTTACACATACACTTACTCACTACCACCACTATTATCAGCAATCGCATTCTGTACTTATTATTCTTTTTACTTATTTTTTACATCTGTACCATCTTCATTCTATCTTCTTTACCTCTTTATCATTATCTTTTATTATTGATGTTATTGTTTTGATACTGCGTTGTATCTCTATATATACCAATGACATATGTAAAACCTCCAGTATTCCGATGATTTGATCAGAGGTAAACACTGTATTTAAGGTCGAGTGACGCAAATTCGGGTGATTAGCGACCTTTAGTCTCACCTGATCAATGAAACAACTGTTAATACTTGAAATAAAACCATTTTGTACAGTCGACCAAGCTATGCTCGAAGCTAAATTCTAATTATATATATATATATATATATATATATATATATATATATATATATATATATATATATGAAAAATATGGGGAGAAGAATACTGCATGGTTGCACATGGATTACATGTTATAAAATGAGTCCCTCATCAGTGATTTGCCAACGATCATTGGTATTTCATCGCATTAAAAACCATATACCTCACGTTGGTGCGACGATAACTAAAATAAGTTATTAGGACAATTGAAACGCGTAAAGCGAGTGAGACAAGTAAACAACACAGGGGAAAGCTAACCGAAGATAGAAAGAAACACAAGCAACATGGTTATTCTGTCAGTATAAGCTGGGTGAATACATGTGCGAGTAAGACACAGACCTTCCGCTAGTGAATCCGATGTAAGAAAGAAGGAAAATCGGGTTCGTAGCGGACGGGGGGAAGTGAGAAGGGGAGAAACAGAGAGTGAGTGAGTGGAAGTGCGAGGAAGAGGTCAGTAGAGAGAAAGTGTTAACTGACATGACAGAGGGGACGAAAGAAAGTAAGAGAAACAGAGAGAACGGGGGGAGCAGTAAGAGAGAAAGAGAGAAACACAGAATCGCAGTTTAGGTAAATATATGTGAAAAATATGGGGAGAAGAATACTGCATGGTTGCACATGGATTACATGTTATAAAATGAGTCCCTCATCAGTGATTTGCCAACGATCATATATATATATATATATATATATATATATATATATATGAATGTATATATAATGTATTTTGCAATGCACTGTATGCTTAATTAAAAGCATTTCGAAGACCTTACGCTATTGTTTTAGAGTAGTGACAGTCTCACTTACTTTAAATTTTCAGCAAACAAAAGGAGATAAAGCTGACAGAGCTTTGTTTCGTACTTTTTGGTACTTATCAAAGCTAAGTACTCCATCTATTTGCTGAAAATTATGAATGTTTGATTCTTATAGAATTCTAGTAATTATCAGGAACTGATTATACAGAGCGGTGCCGGTCAAGCAGAAATTGAAAATTAGAATTGGTGCTCCGAAATAGCGATATATATATGAATGTATATATAGTGTATTTTGCAATACACTGTATGCTTAATTAAAAGCATTTCGAAGACCTTATGCTATTGTTTTAGAGTAGTGACAGTCTCACTTACTTTAAATTTTCAGCAAACAAGGGGAGATAAAACTGACAGAGCTATGTTTCGTACTTTTTGGTACTTATCAAAGCCAAGTACTCCACCTGTTTGCTGAAAATCATGAATGTCTAATTTTCAATTTCTGCTTCACCGGCAACTGCTCTGTATAATCAGTTCCTGATTATTACTAGAATTCTATAAGAATCAAACATTCATGATTTTCAGCAAACAGGTGGAGTACTTAACTTTGATAAGTACCAAAAAGTACGAAACAGAGCTCTGTCAGCTTTATCTCCCCTGTTTGCTGAAAATTTAAATTAAGTGAGACTGTCACTACTCTAAAACAATAGCATAATGTCTTCGAAATGCTTTTAATTAAACATACAGTGTATTGCAAAATACATTATATATACATTCATATATATATCGCTATTTCAGAGCACCAATTCTAATTTTAATATATATATATATATAAGTCAGCCAGTATCTGTAAGATATGGAGTTCGATTCTTCATAACGACCGCTGCCTGCTTTTTTCCGTCTGTATGGGGTCTTAACTATTTATAGTAACCAACTGCTTTTACAGTTTTCCTATATTTTCTCTGATTTATATATATATATATATATATATATATATATTGAAACTGGTTTGACCATTATTCAACAGAGAACTTTATACTTGGTTAGTAGATTATGGTTATATTATAAAGAGTTGGGACCCCGACGTCTAAGCTGTTGTCGATTCAACAGCTAATTCTAGATATATATATTTACATATATATAGCTAGATATATATATGCATATATATATATATATATATATATATATATATATATATATATATATATATATATATATATATATATATATATATATATATATAGTAAAAGAACGAGGAATGTAATTAAAGTCGAGTGACGTGACTTCTAACGATTACCGACTTTTAGATACACTGGACTAATGAAACAATTGTTAATACTTTAAATAAACCCTATTGTACAGCCGACCATGTTATTGCTCATTCTTTTACTATTATTACTCCAAGAACCGCCTCCCTAGGAACTTTCTTAAACCAGCCACCCGACTAAGGAAACCTCTTGTTGAGTCAAACAACGCCGTACGTTAAAACTATCCTCGATACAGAGTACTCATAACTTCTAGCTGGATTACTTTAAATGATATCTTGTCATCTTATACATGTTATCTTATATATATATATATATATATATATATATATATATATATATATATATATATATATATATATATGTATATATATACACATACATATATATATATACACATACATATATATATATATACATATATATATATATATTCATATATATATATATATATATATATATATATATATATACATATATATATATATATACATATATATATATATATACATATATATATATATATATATATATATATATATATATATATATATATATATATATATACATATATATATATATATATATATATATATATATATATATATATATATATATATATATACATATATATATATATATATATATATATATATATATATATAT
>OZ024740.1:230492498-230497498 GCA_964016885.1 Eledone cirrhosa
TACCATCGCCGTCATCATCATCTTCATACCATCGTCGTCATCATCATCTTCATACCATCGTCGTAATCATCATCATCTTACCATCGTCATCATCATCATCTTCATACCATCGTCATCATCATCATCTTCATACCATCGTCGACATCATCATCTTCATACCATCGTCGACATCATCATCTTCATACCATCGTCGTCATCATCATCTTCATACCATCGCCGTCATCGTCATCTTCATACCATCGCCGTCATCATCATCTTCATACCATCGTCGTCAACATCATCTTCATACCATCGTTTTCATCATCATCTTCATACCATCGTCGTCATCATCATCTTCATACCATCGTCGTCATCATCATCTTCATACCATCGTTGTCATCATCATCTTCATACCATCGTCGTAATCATCATCTTCATACCATCGCCGTCATCATCATCTTCATACCATCGTCGTCACCATCATCTTCATACCATCGTCGTAGTCATCATCATCTTCATACCATCGTCGTAATCATCATTATCTTCATACCATCGTCGTCATCATCATCTTCATACCGTCGTCGTCGTCATCATCTTCATACCATCGTCGTAATCATCATCATCTTCATACCATCGTCGTAATCATCATCATCTTCATACCATCGTCGTAATCATCATCATCTTTATACCATCGTCGATATCATCATCTTCATACCATCGTCGACATCATCATCTTCATGCCATCGTCGTCATCATCATCTTCATACCATCGTCGTCATCATCATCTTCATACCATCGCCGTCATCATCATCTTCATACCATCGTCGTCATCATCATCTTCATACCTTAGACGTCATCATCTTCATACCATCGCCGTCATCATCATCTTCATACCATCGCCGTCATCATCATCTTCATACCATCGTCGTCATCATCATCTTCATACCATCGTCGTCATCATCATCTTCATACCATCGTCGTCATCATCATCTTCATACCATCGTCGTCATCATCATCATCATACCATCGTCGTCATCAACATCTTCATTCCATCGTCGTAATCATCATCATCATCATACCATCGTCGTCATCATCATCTTCATACCATCGTCGTCATCATCATCTTCATACCATCGTCGTAATCATCATCTTCATACCATCGTCGTAATCATCATCTTCATACCATCGTCGTAATCATCATCATCTTCATACCATCGCCGTCATCATCATCTTCATACCATCGTCGTCATCATCATCTTCATACCATCGTCGTCATCATCATCTTCATACCATCGTCAACATCATCATCTTCATACCATCGTCGTCATCATCATCTTCATACCATCGTCGTCATCATCATCTTCATACCATCGCCGTCATCATCATCTTCATACCATCGTCGTCATCATCATCCATCACCATACCATCGTCGTAATCATCATCATCTTCATACCATCGTCGTAATCATCATCATCTTCATACCATCGTCGTCATTATCATCTTCATACCATCGTCGTAATCATCATCATCATCATACCATCGTCGTAATCATCATCATCTTCATACCATCGTCGTCATCATCATCTTCATACCATCGTCGTCATCATCATCTTCATACCATCGTCGTAGTCATCATCATCTTCATACCATCGTCGTCATCATCATCTTCATACCATCGTCGTCATCATCATCTTCATACCATCGTTGTAATCATCATCATCTTACCATCGTCGTCATCATCATCTTCATACCATCGTCGTCATCATCATCTTCATACCATCGTCGTCATCATCATCTTCATACCATCGCCGTCATCATCATCTTCATACCATCGTCGTCATCATCATCTTCATACCTTAGACGTCATCATCATCTTCATACCATCGTCATCATCATCATCTTCATACCATCGTCATCATCATCATCTTCATACCATCGTCGACATCATCATCTTCATACCATCGTCGACATCATCATCTTCATACCATCGTCGACATCATCATATTCATACCATCGTCGTCATCATCATCTTCATACCATCGCCGTCATCATCATCTTCATACCATCGTCGTCAACATCATCTTCATACCATCGTCGTCATCATCATCATCATACCATCGTCGTCATCATCATCTTCATACCATCGGTTTCATCATCATCTTCATACTATCGTCGTCATCATCATCTTCATACCATCGTCGTCATCATCATCTTCATACCATCGTTGTCATCATCATCTTCATACCATCGTTGTAATCATCATCTTCATACCATCGTCATCATCATCATCTTCATACCATCGTCGTCATCATCATCTTCATACCATCGTCGTCATCATCATTTTCATACCATCGTCGTAATCATCATCTTCATACCATCGTCGTCATCATCATCTTCATACCATCGTCGTCATCATCATTTTCATACCATCGTCGTAATCATCATCATCTTACCATCGTCGTCATCATCATCTTCATACCATCGTTGTCATCATCATCTTCATACCATCGTTGTAATCATCATCTTTATACCATCGTTGTCATCATCATCTTCATACCATCGTCGTTATCATCATCTTCATACCATCGTCGTCATCATCATCTTCATACCATCGTCGTAATCATTATCATCTTCATACCATCGTCGTAATCATCATTATCTTCATACCATCGTCGTCATCATCATCTTCATACCATCGTCGTCATCATCATCTTCATACCATCGTCGTCATCATCATCTTCATACCGTCGTCGTCATCATCATCTTCATACCATCGTCGTAATCATCATCATCTTCATACCATCGTCGTAATCATCATCATCTTCATACCATCGTCGTAATCATCATCATCTTCATACCATCGTCGACATCATCATCTTCATACCATCGTCGACATCATCATCTTCATACCATCGTCGTCATCATCATCTTCATACCATCGTCGACATCATCATCTTCATACTATCGTCGTCATCATCATCTTCATACCATCGCCGTCATCATCATCTTCATACCATCGTCGTCATCATCATCCATCACCATACCATCGTCGTAATCATCATCATCATCATACCATCGTCGTAATCATCATCATCTTCATACCATCGCCGTCATCATCATCTTCATACCATCGTCGTCATCATTATCTTCATACCATCGTCGTCATCATCATCTTCATACCATCGTCGTCATCATCATCTTCATACCATCGTCGTAATCATCATCATCTTCATACCATCGTCGTAATCATCATCTTCATACCATCGTCGTAATCATCATCATCTTCATACCATCGTAGTCATCATCATCTTCATACCATCGTCGTAATCATCATCATCTTCATACCATCGTCGTCATCATCATTATCTTCATACCATCGCCGTCATCATCATCTTCATACCATCGTCGTAATCATCATCTTCATACCATCGTCGTCATCATCATCTTCATACCATCGTCGTCATCATCATCTTCATACCATCGCCGTCATCATCATCTTCATACCATCGTCGTCATCATCATCTTCATACCATCGTCGACATCATCATCTTCATACCATCGTCGACATCCTCATCTTCATACCATCGTCGTCATCATCATCTTCATACCATCGTCGTCATCATCATCTTCATACCATCGTCGTCATCATTATCTTCATACCATCGTCGTCATCATCATCTTCATACCATAGTCGTAGTCATCATCATCTTCATACCATCGTCGTCATCATCATCTTCATACCATCGTCGTAATCATCATCTTCATACCATCGTCGTCATCATCATCTTCATACCATCGTCGTCATCATTATCTTCATACCATCGTCGTCATCATTATCTTCATACCATCGTCGTCGTCATCATCTTCATACCATCGTCGTCATCATCATCTTCATACCATCGTCGTCATCATCATCATCTTCTTCATACCATCGTCGTAATCATCATCTTCATACCATTGTCGTAATCATCATCATCTTCATACCATCGTCGTAATCATCATCATCTTCATACCATCGCCGTCATCATCATCTTCATACCATCGTCGTAATCATCATCATCTTCATACCATCGTCGTAATCATCATTATCTTCATACCATCGTCGTAATCATCATCATCTTCATACCATCGTCGTAATCATCATCATCTTCATACCATTGTCGTAATCATCATCATCACCATACCATCGTCGTAATCATCATCATCACCATCATCTTCTCCTCTCCCCTTCATCGTTCACATCATCTTTACATTCAGTTTGGCTTATCTAATTACAACTTTTAGTTTCGCTGATTATGCCATTCTCGCCTGCCCCCACACCTCTCAAACTCTAACACACATTACCATCTCCACTAACACCACCACCATCATCGTCACCAGTACACCACCACCACCACCTCCATCATCGTCACCAGTACACCACCACCACCACCTCCATCATCGTCACCAGTACACCACCACAATCTACACCATCATCGTCACCAGTACCTACACTACCACAATCTACACCACCACCACCATCATCTCCACCTCCACCATCACCATCACCATTATCAACACCACCACCACCTACACCACTATCACCACCACTCCTCCGCTATCACCACTACCACCACCACCACCATTATCTCCACCACGATTATCATCACCACCACCATCACCACTACCACCATCACCAACATCACTACCATCATCTCCACCACCACCACCTACACCACTACCATCTACATCTCCGCCAGCATTACCATCATCACTACCACCACCACCGCTACTACCTCCACACCACCATCATCCCCCATTACCCCACCACCACCACCTCCACCACTATTACCACCATCACCACCTCCACCATCACCGCTTCCACAAACACAACCACCACCACCACCACCACCACCACCACCACCACCAACAACAACAACAACAACAACAACAACAACAACAACAACAACAACAACAACAACAACAACAACAACTCGACGACGACAACGACAACGACAACAACGACAACAACAACAATATAT
>OZ024740.1:230507498-230632498 GCA_964016885.1 Eledone cirrhosa
AAAAATTAGTATAAAACAAAAACAAAGGATGTAACAAAAAATAGAAACAAAAGAAAATTTCCCAATAGGAGGAGACACCCGAGGGTTAGTCGTGGAGAAAGTCTATAAAAGCCACAGTCACAGTGACCGCTAGAGCAAGTACCATCTCCTAGGTGTCCTCCCTCAATCTACAGGCACACGCTCAGAGCAGGCCCATTCGCTCGGGCCATTCTCGCCTCTTTCACCCACCTTTCAACAAATTGCTTTGAAGGCAGCACTTCCTTCTCCACCCTGATTTTCCTCTTCAAGTGAAACCCGAAGAAGTTAATCAGGAGGTCGCCGAAAAGAAAAGTGCCCGTCTTCAGCCCTTTCAAACACGTCCATCATATGACCTGTTTCACCATGGCCACCAGAGAGACAAAAACAGCCTGCCCTTCCTGGCTAAGGAAAGGCAGCGGGCGATTTTGATGATGAACTCTGTTAACAGCCGGATCTGTCCCGCACGTGACAGCAGGTGTTCGAGATAAACCCACAAGCCAGTGAAACTCGGACACTGGACGAGTGCGTGCAGCACCGTTTCGTCGCCCTTCGCGCATCTCGAACATGCCCGGCTGACGGCACTTCCATGCTTGCTGAGCTTATCTCGGACCGGCAACCCTCCTCTGTAGGATTATCAGGTCAGAGATTTCTGGAAGTTATCTATAGACCCTGGACCGAGAGTCCTGCGCAATAGAATGGAACATCAAGAAAGTAAAATCGAAACATAAGTTAATGGTTGGTTAGGATGGAAAGAGGGTGAACATCAAATGGAAGCGTTCCCTTTATGAAGCTTTTGTCTAACGCTTTACTCATTCTACACAATACGATGAAAGCACAGTGTTTGTGTGTGTTTCAATGTTTGTACGCATGCATGTCAGCATGTGTGCACATGCGTGTGCGTTTGAGTAAATACTCGTATAAGTGTGTGAGTGTGTGTGTGTGTGTCAATGTTTGTACGCATGCTTGTGCGTGTGGGTTTGTGTAGACATTACATACATGTGTATTCATGTGCATGCATAAACATATACATATGTGTCAGTGTGTGTGTATATATATGTATGCGTGCATACGTATGTATGTGTGCATACGTATGTATGCGTATAATGTTTGAGCGTATATATGCATATATGTAGACATACATATGCGGCTATGTGGTTTTATGTATGTATGCGTATGTTTGGGTATGTATGTCTGTTGGTTTGTGTATATGTGTAGGCATACATATATGTGCGTATGAGTGTATGTATATATACGTTTATACATTTGGGTCTGTGTATGCATATATATATGTATATATGTATTTCTGTAGACATACGTATATTATATATGCGTGTATATTTGTGTGGATGTGAGCATGTGTATATGTGTGCATATATATGTATACGTATGCATATATATGTATACGTGCATAATTGGAGATACGCATGCATGCGTTTGTAGATGCATACGTATATGTAAGTAAATGTGTGTATATACGCACGTGTTTCGGTATGTGATTATGTATATGTAAATGTGTATACAGTAGGCAAAAATGTTTATGTATATGTGTATATTATTTTGATACGCTTGGTATTATACACGTGTTTGTGTATTTGTGCATATGTATACGTATATATGATTGTGTATGTGTATGTGTGATTGTGTAGGTATATATATATATATGTATGTATACGTGTTTGGATATATGTAAGCACACCTGTGTGTATATATATTTATATATTCTTTTTTTCTGTAGGCATGCGTATATGTGTGTATTTGTATGTATACATATGCAGTGGAGTATGTGTATGTATGTGTAGACATATATATATGTATATGTATGTATACGTATATGTGTGAGTAAATGAATATGTATGTGTATGTGTTTACTTTTGTGAGGTATGTGTATATGTATGTATATATGTGTTCGTGTAAGCATACCTAGATGTATGTGTATATGTATAGATATGTATACGAGTATGTGTACATATGTATATATATTTATATAAGCATACATATACATGGGTTAATGTGTCTATGTATCTATGTGTATATATGTATTGGTATGTGTCTATGTATCTATGTGTATATATGTATTGGTATGTGTGTATTTGAATAAGGGTACGTATGTCTGTATGTGTATACGTAGAGGACCCACTGTACCATTTCATTCCATCCTCCGCCGCCAAAGATTCGAGCAAACAACGAGAAAAATATCGGATAGCAAAAACAAAAGATTAATAACAAATTGGTTGTCAGCAAGTATCACTATAATCCTGTATGTTACATTTCAACAAGATGAGTTGCACGAGGATGACTTTGTCTGCTCGCCACTGCCAGGAGCATCTAAACTCTCTTCACGAAAGTATGGTACATAATTGATAGTGATGGGGGGGGGGGGGGGGTATGGTTGTCTTTCCATATGAATCTATGTGTATCATTATATATATATATATATATACACACACACATATGCATGCATGTACATACGCACACATATATATATACACACACACACATATATGCACATACATACATACATACATACATACATACATACATACACATACATACATACATACATACATACATACATACATACATACATACATACATACATACATACATACATACATACATACACACACACACATTGTATGTATATATATATATATATATATATATATATATATATATATAGGAACCAGTAAGACCCCGACAGCTGAGCTCAAGCCGTTTCGACGGCTAATTCTGGACGCGTCCAGAATTAGCCGTCGAAACGGCTTGAGCTCAGCTGTCGGGGTCTTACTGGTTCCTATTACCCACTCTACTACCTCAAGTATTGAGTACTTTGGTGCGTTATGGTCCACCTGGTTCCTTACCACATTTCCTTCGTTATATATATATATATATATATATATATATATATATATATATATAAGCTGCCAAGAAAATAGAGAAATCTGCATAGTGTGGATGTGTGGATGTTTTCAAGAACCATCTTAACAGTCTGCTATCCATGATCTAAGATGAACCCACAGCACGGAACGAACGTAACCTAAGGGAAGCAGAAACGAAGTCCCTCCTACATCAATGGCCAGCCAACGCAGGCTGAATGTAAAAGGTGTAGCAACAATGGTGGTGCTTAGCATGGCCTCAGCCGGATGGCTGGTACGGGTAAAAGAGTAATACATATATGTATATATATACACACACACATACATATATCAGTTCTATAGAGTGTAGCGAATGCTTCGTACGGTGCGAAAATTTGTGTGTGTATGTGTGTGTGTGTGCAACAAATTGCAACTGGTGTATGTGTATTTCGTTGAAACGCTGTCAGTTCGTTTAAGCTAGATGAAATTATACTCAGAACAGCGAGAGAGAAAAAATTACGTCGTGCATAATGGAGAAATTAACTTCAAGACATGATTTGAATAATATATTTTTTGTTATAACGGTGAAGCTGTATCAGTGACTTAAGGGGCTCCAATTTCATTGGGCTTAAAACTGTAGGTCTTTGTACCAACGATAAAGTATATATCTTTACGGTGAGGTGGCTGAGTTGTTATAACGTTGGACAGAATGCTTTGCGATGTTCGTTCCGACTTTTTGTTCTCGGAATTCAAATTCCACCGACAGCAACTTTGCCTTTCATCCATTCGAGTTTGATAAAAGAGAAAGCACTAGTACTGAAGTCGATTCTTCCTTTATATCTCTTTCTCACTTCCATTCTCTCAGTCTCGTTCCTTCTATGGAAAAAATCTGCTGTGCGCAGGCCTAGAAAGGAGATGGGCACCGCAAGGTTTAAAAAGAAATGCCCTAGAAACGCCGTATGTCAATGCCGCGTCCCTATGACTCACTCGGGAGTTATAGTACCGTACCTACCTAACGTCAGATGACATAATAAAAGAATAAAATTTCTATGCACTGAGTTTTCATCGCCCCACCTTTTTTATCGCCTTTATCATAGATGTTACAAATTGCCAGGTATTGGCTTGTTAGAGATATGTGGCTAACGACGCTATTGGTCACAAATTGCTACATAAAAGTTTGTTTTTTTAAATAGGAGAATCGATCGACAAGATCCCAGACCTCATTCATTTACCGAATGGGCTGGATCTCGTCAGACCGGATCGAAAAAACAATGGTTCTATTGCTAATACTATCTATCGGTCGCAACTCCTCTCAGAAGGAACAACATAAAATAAAGTGTCTTGCCCAAGGACTTAACTCCTCACCCGATCCGGGAATCGAACTCGCAACCTCACCATTCTCTAACCACTAAGCCACCCATTTTCACTTTAAAAATAAGTAAAAGAAAAACTTTAATGTAAAAAAAACATTTAAAACCGAATAAAGCTGAAATTAGGGATAATTGTTCTCCCTTAATGATAATGGAATTTGATATATTTACTTAGACATCATATATATATATATATATATATATATATATATATATATATATATATATACTTCGTCATCATACGCGAATAAAACGACCAAAACAGCAATGTGGTGAGAGGTAAAAAAAAACATACCACATGGTCCTTCACACGGGTTAACAAGGTACGCGTTCAAGCCTTAGGTAGAGAGGCCTGTTCGAAAAATATATTTCAGTCTCCATTTCATGCCGTAAAAACTGACGATGGGCCTGCGACCAGTCCCGTGAATGGGCGCACAAAGATTGCGTAACCCGAGACCCTAAAGAGGAGAAAGAGAAAATACTTGGTCATCATTCAATTGCAGTAGCAAATACGTCTAATACTCGTTCCAGCCCCTGCAGTTATAATTCCATACTACTGCAAGACATCACGGTTGACATTCTCACTCAAACAAATCAATCACTCCACTGCTATAGACTGCTACTTTATTTTATCAACCTAGAAACTATGGAAGGCAAAGTTGGCCTCACAGGGATTTGATCTCAGATCCGCACAGAACCAGAACAAATATCACGAGATATTCCACCCGACGCTCTCACAACAATTTACCGTCGATATAATGTATATATTGATCTAATCAATGAAAACGTCCGTATAGAGCTAGTAAACAATGACTGACTAGGGGAAGTATCTAAACCAAGGTATACAGAGATAAGTGAATATAAAAAAATAATAATTACATTTTTTTTTAAATAAGATAAAATAAAAAAAATTAAAAAGTGAAGGCCAACTGGAGGTAAAATAATCATTAAAAAAAGATAAGGAAAAAATGGGAAGCAAGGAAAGCTGTAAAGCAGCTAGAAGGTTCTGTTGTTGAATATTTTCGTAACCTCCATGAACTCAAATATTTTATTAATAGTTGGTAGATGTTTTACAATATATTGTATCTCTAATTGTTACTTTTTTTAATTATTAGCTTGAAGATGTCCCCTTTCACAGATGATACTTTTTACATTGGAACAAATAATGCTAAAGAGGTTCTGGGAAGTCACCAACACCAAAATAGGTCAACAGTAATCATACACACTTACGTTGTACAATTGAGGAAAGAACGTAGTTATCATCCGTAGACATGTATAAGTAGACACGGATAAACTGTGTTGCAGGGGACATAACTCTCTTAAAATGCCTTGCTTTAAGAGAGATAACTCTAAACAAAAAACAAGAAATTCCGATGCAAGAAACGTAAGTCATCTGTTTAGTGAACATTAGGGTAGGTAACTCTGGCCTCATGGTATCTGTTTATGGAACCATTAATATTTTATTTACATTCCACGGAATAATAATTGTTTCTATTTTTGGCACAAGGCCAGCAATTACCCAATGTATTACTGGTACTTTATTTTATCGACCCCGTAAGGATGAAAGGCAAAGCTAAACTCGGTGAGATTTTAAGTCAGAACGTAAAGGGACGTAACTCTATGCTTCAAAGCGTGGTGTCCGACTCTCTACCGATACTGCTAATGATTTCTAGTATAGGTACAATTTGAAGTGGAGGGGAAAGTCGATTAAATCGACCCAGTACATTACTGATGCTTTATTCTATCGACCTCGTAAGGATGAAAAGCTAAGTTAACCTCAGCGGGATTTGAACTCAGACCGTAAAGGGCCGTAACTTTATGCTGCAAAGCATGGTGTCTGACTCTCTACCGATACTGCCAATCCACCGCCCTTTTTTCCACGGAATAATAAATAAAACGAGAAGAAAAAAACAAACAGAGGAGGAGAAAACGATACACATTCGTCTGGACAGCCACACGGAGAAGATGGTAAAAATATTGCTACGAAAAGCAGCTAACGTGTCCAGTTTACGGGGATCTTTCCTGAAAGTGTTCCTTAGAACTTTATATAAAACAGAGAAGCAGTAAAAAATACACTGGGTACAACCAAATAATGATGCCAATCCCTAACCCAAAACTGCAACAACAAAAAAGATTATATCGTAATAACTCTATATCCATTTTGCCCGATTGTTAAAAAACGCTCTAAAACTAGATGTAAATCATGGAACATAAAAGGTGGAGGGGGGGGATTCTAAAATATGCAGAAGTATCTGTTGGGTGGTATATACGCCCGAGAGAGAGAAATTAACATGACTGTAATAGCATGTTTTTGTAAAGAGGAGGTGGAAGATATGCAAGGAGGACTGGAATACACGCATATATACATATCCATGTATACACACGAACACATATACAGAATCTACACCTATATGACCTATACAACTTTACAATATGCACATACATATCACATATACATGCATAAGTATATATATATATATATATATATATGTTTCTACTTTTGGCACAAGGCCACCAATTTCCCCAGTATATTACTGGTACTTTATTTTATCGACCCCGTAAGGATGAAAGACAAAGTTAACCTCAGTGGGATTTGAACTCAGATCATAGAGGGGCGTAACTCTATGCTACAAAGCATGGCATCCGGCGCTTTACCGATACTGAGGATATATGTATCGTAAATCCACACTACCAAAATCATATTTCTAACCAGCAGAGGTAATTAACTCCTATAGAGACTTCTCAACATGATCATTGAATAGTTACCTCCCTTAGTTATTACGTCCCTTTACAACTGCCATTGCTGTTTAAGTAAGTACACACACTTATAACCCAGGGACAATGCATTACGATGTACTGCATCCACTGTAATTCAACTCCTATCTTGATTAACCTCTGCCTTGAATGAACTTTCACTCAGGTTGGCTGGTTAGACCAACTTCGATTGGCATCTGTGTAAACAACTATATCTTCTCTGAGGATCCTATGCCACAGCGGTAACGACTTACATGTACGTAAATAAGTTACTTGCTGTGGTGTAGGTGAAACATTATGTAAGAAGTAAAATTTTGTTTTAAACGATCTGCAACTCCTGCATTTATTTATTTTGCGTATATATATATAAATGCAAATAAATATGTATATGAGAGGAATAAACAGACACAGGAAGAAAGTACATGGAGGTAGATAAAGTAAAAATAATTGGGTGGGGAGAATATCTTTGTCCAGGAAATGACAACTGAGCAGAGCTTAGCTGTTGGTTTGATTATTGCCTCAGTTGTAAGTAAGTGTAATTTTTTATTCTCCAAGGGTATGTGTTGGTCTGAAATATAGGTATGATTCTATGATTTATTGATTCAATGCCTGCATTTAGTCACACACTCCAATTCTTGTTGATCAATGGGCCTTTCTCAAACAAGATGCAGAGTACTTCTTCTGAACACAAATTACAAGGGCCATTCCCCTCATGAGTGTTTATGCTTTGGTGATAATGTTCCAGTTGATATGATATCTCTCTTTTTGTCTAAGCATCACAAGTGGCTGGAGAGGTTTATTACAAACCTCCCGACCGGGTCTCTGAATGATTGAGAATCCAGTGCAGTTACAGCAATTAGTTTGGTGCTGTGGTTGTGTTGATATAACTAGTGGATCTGTGTCTGTCTAGCTTAGATTTGTTGGATGCTGTTATAAGTTTGATGTCAAGTATTAAAGATTTTGTGGTAGTAGCGTAGTGGTAGGAAAGACTTCCAGATCATTCCTAAAAACCTAGCAAGTTGTGTCACTACTTGAGCATTGTAGGGTAAGTTGTACCATGTAACCCTATTCTTTCTGTTTCTGCAGTGGCTGCATTCCACCTGGGGTTAGGACACCAGTCCATCGCAGGGGGGTTAAACCTCCAGCTGCTGCTGGTATTCATTTTCAGCTGAAGGGCTTTACTCCAAAACACAACATAGTTCAGGAATTGAACTCACGACATTATGATCATGACTCCAACACTCTAAACACTACACCATAGATAGATAATCCACTCAGAAGGTTCCAGGTGACATTCAAGAAATCTACCAAGTTCAGGTCAGATTGGATTGTAATACTGAATCCTAAGTCCATGAAGATATATAATACATATACACAAATATATATACACATACATATATCATCATCATCATCGTTTAACGTCCATGTTCCACGCTTGCATGGGTTTGGACGGGAGTTTTCCCACTTGAGGCAAGAGTGGTTGTCTTGCTCGCATAGGACTGTCTGGCGGGTTTTCTACAGCTGGATGCCCTTCCTAACACCAACCACATTTACAGTGTGGGGCTGGGAGGTTTTTACCGTGTTGCCTACACGGCCACATTACAGCGTGGACTGTCTGGCGGGTTTTCTACAGCTGGATGCCCTTCCTAACACCAACCACATTTACAGTGTGGGACTGGGAGGTTTTTACCGTGTTGCCTACACGGCCACATTACAGCGTGGACTGTGTGTTTTTTGTCGTGACACCTACACGATCTCATTTGTTTCGGCCTGGATGTTGTGGCACCAACATAACTTTACATTGAAAGGGGCGGTGTGGATGGGACGGAGGGTGTATTTTGTTAGAGATGCCTACTGACTGTAGTAGGTTTTACTTTGTATTTAGGTAAGGCGGGTCTTCTCTATTACTGAGTACCGCCAAAGGTCTCGGTCCAGTGACATTGTCTTGGAGAGGTGTAAGTGTGTGAGGTCGGAATTTATCAGCTCGTCCCAGGTTTTTCTGGGTCTGCCTACTCCGTGGCTACCATCTATCTTTATTGCCCTGCACTTTGTTATACAGCTGTCGTCTTTCATGCGCATCACGTGACCATACCAACGTAGCCTTCTCTCGAGTAAACAACATCTGATCCCTCTTATTTCTAATTTTTTCCTTAGTTCGTTTATGCTTTGCCGTTCACGTATATTACTATTACACATCCAGCGGAGCATGCAAGCTTCGTTCCTCTCTAGTCTGCGTATATCCTCTGCACACAATGCCCAGGTCTCACTGCCATGCAACATTGTTGTTCGTATGCAGGCATCATACCACCTGCCTTTCATTTTTAGGGAGAACCCTTGTAAAAGACGAAGTTAGCTACAATAGAAACACTTAGGTGTTTATCATATATTAATTTATATTAACTTGTATTTCACGGCTCAGAAATGCTTCTTTCTTTGAGCTAATTAATTGTAAATGACTGTTTGAGGTTAAACTCTAAATATAATATAATGTTACTGCTCCTTCGGTAGAGCTAATTTTTAATCCCATATAAACGGCTGTTATTTCTAGCGCCATAAATATGAGATAGCTAGAGAGCTGGAAAAACCGAGTGCAAAACCTCGTGCGTTTTATGCTCGTAAACCAGACCTTAAAAATTTTTTCGAGGTGAAGTAACCTAATTTTTCTGGGTACCTGTTGATAAGCACAGAGAATTGATTATTTCACTTTTTATACCATCGTTTGCGAAACTTGTTTGGATTTTGAAGTTCGGATTGATCTGCGGAAAAGGTTTGAATTTTGAAATTTAAATTTGTCCAGGTACCACGGCTATTTGCCAATATAAGTTTGTGTATATTGATTTATTATTTTAAATCGATACAGGCAAGCTATATTTTTATTTGAATTAGTTTATTTCATTCTAGCTAACTTCGTCTTTTACAATACAAACACTTACATATATATGTACATTTATACATATCATCATCAATGATTATACATATATATTAGGTGTTAATTTAACAATGCAAATAATAACAAAGTCGAGTTATTTTACCTATTCATTTCACTGTTTTACAATCATTTTGGAGGGTTGATCATATTGACATATTGACTGATCTATAGCAGTTATATAACTGTATACTCTCAGACTTCATATATAGGTTCGATCAGACCGTCTTCTTCGAAAACAATGAAGTTAGAATCTTTATTGGTAATATATAAACAGGGTTGATACAAGAATAGACATACCATAGAAATACATATTCCAGATTGCCTCCTTAGATTGATGCTGGCAGTGGGAGGAGAATAGTGGAATCATGTGTACAAATGTCATCCGAGATGAATAAGCAGTGCAAAGACAATGAATAAGGAGAAAGGGTAGGATGGGAGTGATACAAGAATAGGGGGTATATTAGAAGGGGTAGATGATGAAGATGGATAGGAGGACATATAGGAAGAGATGGAAGAAAAGGCAGATGAGGAGGTGGAGAAGAAGGAGGTACAGAAGGAGAAGGCAGAGAAGAGAAAGAGAGATAAGAAGACCATTATTTTGGTGAGTGTCCTAGGTGCAATAAATCTTCAATGAGAATATGTCTTAATAGATGGATGTTAAGTACCAGGTAAGTAAAAAATAAAATAAACTAAACTAATAAAGCAGACTTTTACTTGGGTGTTCCAATTCAGATATAGTGAAAACATTTGGTTATTGGATTAACTTATAAATTGTATTGTTAACCTGAGAAATCACTATTTAGTAAACCTTCATAGATAAATTAGTAATATTTAATAAAACCCAATTTGGAAGGTATATCTTGTGTCCTACTCAGATTTATATGTGCATATACAAACATACACACACACACACACACACACACACACACATATATATATATATATATATATATATATATACACACATATATAATATATATATAATGTTTCTCATGCTGTATGTGTATATATATATATAGACGACAGCTGTATAAAAAAGTGCAGGGCAATAAAGATAGACGGTAGCCACGGAGTAGGCAGACCCAGAAAAACCTGGGACGACCTGATACATTCCGACCTCACACACTTACACCTCTCCAAGACAATGTCACTGGACCGAGATCTTTGGCAGTACTCAGTAATAGATAAGACCCGCCTTACCTAAATACAAAGTAAAACCTACTACAGCCAGTAGGCATCTCTAACAAAATACACCCCCATCCCATCCACACCGCCCCTTTCAATGTAAAGTTATGTTGGTGCCACAACATCCAGGCCGAAACAAATGAGATCGTGTAGGTGTCACGACAAAAAAAACACACAGTCCACGCTGTAATGTGGCCGTGTAGGCAACACGGTAAAAACCTCCCAGCCCCACACTGTAAATGTGGTTGGTGTTAGGAAGGGCATCCAGCTGTAGAAAACCCGCCAGACAGTCCACGCTGTAATGTGGCCGTGTAGGCAACACGGTAAAAACCTCCCAGCCCCACACTGTAAATGTGGTTGGTGTTAGGAAGGGCATCCAGCTGTAGAAAACCCGCCAGACAGTCCTATGCAAGCAAGACAACCACTCTTGCCTCAAGTGGGAAAACTCCCGTCCAAACCCATGCAAGCGTGGAACATGGACGTTAAACGATGATGATGATGATGATATATACATACACGCAGCATGAGAAACATTTATCTCCTAAGTTAACTCCAGAATTCAGATTAGTAATGAAGCTCGGATATAGGAAGAATTTTGTGCTAAATTTATAGGTTGCTTGGGTTAATTTCTAAGACATTTTACAGTTGAATTGTAACTCTAACCTTTGAAAAATTATTGAGTAACAAAGAAAATCTTAAGGCTAAAGATTTATCCCAGGTTGGGAGATATTAATGCATGGTAATTAAAGATGGATTAAAATTTCTAATTTGTACATTGCTTTTAATTATTCATAAGGGTTTAGACAGAAGTATATGATTCTCATTAAGTCAATTTGGTTAGTTTGAATGTAACTTAATTTGATTAGTTTGATAGTCCATATTCGTATTGAAATGAGGAAGTATGGTATCAGCTTTATAAGGAACAGATTAACTCAGATATAATTAATTTTCAACCATCCTTTATTCTATATATAAATTACCATGTTAGGAATAAATTATATGCATTTATGTCTTAGTTATTTGAAGAAACTAGTTATGACTAAATTGATTTCAGATATTATGTGGGTTTATAGTATGTAAAAGTTTTGAGGATTTTATGATTACATGATATAATTAATTCTTGCTTTTTATTTAGTAACTTATCTTTGGATTTCATTATTTGGAACAGCTCACGAGAATATAATTGGCACTCCCTTCTTTCGCCTAGGTATGAGTTAGTTCTTTTAAGGACACCCCAATCTAGTTTGTATGGTATATTTTTCCTTTTAAAATTGGTAATAGTTTCCGCTAAGAAGTGGTGTTAGCTAATTTAGTATTTTTAAAAGAATTTGTATGGGAATAGAACCTTTTCTTGAACAAGTTAGAGGTAGCCCCTATGTATGATTACATAGAGTCCTTAGTAATTACCTTACATTTATACACTATACTGGTAACTAAGCAATTGAAATTAAGGGGGCAGTTGGTTTTAATCCTACAGTTGCATCCATTGTTTGCGATTTGTTGCGTAATTTACTATTATTGTTTATGCTATTTCTATCATTATTGTTACTTACACTAATGAGATCACCGGTTATATTGGTGTTCACTTCGTTGGTAGTGTGATTACCTGAGGATGGTAATGTTAGTATAGAATTGTTAGATACTAGGTTTGTTTGTGTTAGATTAGTCGGTGCTGGGCTGGTTCCGCGTGCATTTTCGAAGATGTGGCTAGTTGGGGAGAATACTAGATCCTGATGATTGTTGGATAAATCATTTAGTTGGCCCAGGGTAGTGGGTACTATGCAGGTTGCAGGTGTGCAGTTAATATTATTGGATGTATTTTGGTTTAGATTGTGAGTAATTTTAGGTGTAAAACTAGTTCCATATACTTGCAGTGGGTGATTTATGGGTGTATTCCCAGCTATCCTGCATTAATAGAGACTAGCAGAAGAACCGCTCGAGGGCGGTTTTCTGCTAGCATATATAGTGTGCATATTGATATACGCAAATATATATGCACATAGAATGATACATAAATTGACAATATGCACACAAACTGAACAAAGACTGTGTTATACTTACTTCTGTAATCAGTAAAGTAATCCATGATACATTTTAAAAAAAGCGATAACGGAGATGGAAAAGCGGTGAAACCGTTGACGGAAAATGTTCATGAATCTTCACTTGAGAATGTCGATGAAAAGCTTCAAGCAGTGAATTTGAAAATAGATGTCGCTGGTATGAATGAATGAATTACATTTACCAATATGAAGAGTTGACCTTCACTATATTGTTGTTTTACTGTATTCACATATAGACTTCTTAAGTTTTTGTAGCAGTTAAAAAGAAACTGAAATGCATTTCAACTAAAAGAGAGTGATAGCTGTTTCACATCACTGTAGAATTTCTTTGTAGACACAGTTGTCAGCAAACAGACCCCTTTCGTTTAATATTTTTATATTTTCTTTTTTTGTAACTCGTGATAATGCAGCATACATTTGACTATGTGAAAAGAATTGTGTTGGTAGATATATACCTATCTTTTCAAATGTCTTCCCTTGTGCCTTGTTGCATGTAAGGGCAAAGGCTGGTTTGACAGGAAATTGCTTGTGAGTAAAGGTGAAAGGGAACTCAAGCTCTTGGGACCCAATGCCACTTCAGCTTCAATTACATGATTATGTAAACTGATGATGATGTAGCATGTACCATTGCAATGCCCGTTTAGAGGATCCAGATTTCTCAGAAGTATGATGCAACTGCCTTTCTTCAGTTTAAGTATGTGTATTGAGAAGCCTGATGGGATAAGTTTGTTGATGAAGTCAATTGGATATTGCAGTTCATTATCTACTGTATCAGAGCTTCTGTAGATTATTTCATGACCAGGAAACTTGTTGAACATGAACTCATTCACCAATCTTGATGCATCATTTGTTGGAGTGATAATGGCTCTATTTGCAAGCCATAGTGGGTTTGTGTAGTTTCCTGGAAGATTTGTATACACAAAATCACACAGTCCAGACACATTACCATATTCCAGACAAAGTTCATTTGGCAGAAGAATTGTGAATGCACCTACAGTTGGAACTGTTGGAATGTTACCATTTCCCACATCAAGAAGGTAGTTTGCAAACTGTCTTTCATCAGAATCCTCTGTATTAATTAACCGTTGATTGGTTGTCATCTCCTTAGTTTCCACATAGTCCCAATGGTCTCTTGATGGTTACCTCAACTATTTCTGGTCTAGCACCATGATGTACAACTGGAAGAATTTGCTTCCAGTCACCAGATAGTAATACTGTTAGACCACCAAATGGCTTTTTGCAATCTCGAACATCTTTGAAGCTCCTGTCAAGGCATTCAAAAATATGCTTATGTCCCATACCTATCTCATCAATGATTAGCATGTCAGCTTGCTGCATAAGTTTACCTGTGGCATCCCTCTTTGTGAAGAAGCAAATTGATTCCGCAGTCACATTGAGAGGAATCTTGCACTTCGAATGAAGAGTTCTACCTTTGTGTAGCAAAGTGGTTGCTATTCCAGATATGGTAGTGGCAAGTGCAATTTTTGTTTTAGATCGGAGGTAATCCAATAGGATGTTTATGACATAGATCTTTCCTGTACCTGCACTTACATTCAAGCAGAAAATTCTGCCTTCATTTTCATTTACAGAGGTGATTACTTTGTGAAAAATAACCAGTTGTTCAGGATTCAATGTTGGCAGAAGTTCATTTATGTTTGCTTGCAGTTGGTGTGTATTGAAATCAATTTCTGCCATAAGAATCCTGTTGATTTCTGGTATGGCAACAATAGTTGGGTCTGGCCGAGGAAGTCCATAGTTGGCATGAATGTCCAAACCATCATGTTGAAGTCTTTGTTGGATCTTCTGTAGAACAATCTGCACGGTTTGCATGGACATGACTTGCTCACGACGTTCATGCATGATATCCTCTGCAAGACAATTCTTCCATTTCTCCCAGAACTGCAGAGGGTCATTTGGCATGCTGTACAATAAAATGGTGCAGAAGATCTCTCGCAGCTGAGGACCAAGCGTAATGGATGAGGCCTCTTCCATAGCTTTGTCTTTTTCTCCATCTTCATCTAACAGACCAAGTTTCCTGCATGCTTCTTGGAATGTTGGAAATTCAACTCCTTCAATTGTCCTCAATTCTTTGTATGAAGTTGACCCAGCCTTGTGATGAAGGATCATTCTGAGGTAATATAATTCAGATTGAAGTCTACTGAGAGGTACTGTTGGAATGTGTGCAAGAGATTCACTCATAAATTGTTGATCACCATCCAGATGTCCCTTTTTTCTTCTTTGCCACTTTTTGTTTGTCCAAGTGAAATATTTAGGAATATCAATATACAATATGTTTTGTGCCAGTCAGTTGAAAATATTCCGTCAACTTAGTCATTGGTTGTCCCCTAGAAACAACACTTTCTTCCTGCCCTCGCTCATACACGACCATTTGTTCCCCAGGTAAATGCAAAGCAACTTTTCAACTGCCAGTTTTCGATCATGTAATGGAAATTTATAGATTCTCCAGAATGCTTCATTGGCTGAGATGTACCGTGCATTGATATAGGTCTCAATCTCATTTTGGGCATGGACACAATTTCCTTGATCATCCTTAATAGTGAAAGTGATCTTGTCTGATCCTTTTGTGATGTACTTATATAAGTACTTAACAGCCTTGACACTGTGGAAACCTCACAATTGATGTGGCACTGATATCTCAATGAGAAGAAAGGGTTGTATGGAACAATCCAACGATTATCAACAGTAAATTCTTAACCTTTAAGTTGGATTGTATGGGTGTGACCACCATGATGTCTATCCCTTCTTCTATACTCCAGAAAGGAATTTTCGGCAACAAATGTGGTTTGTCTGAATGCCTTGGGATAACCTTTTGAGTAATCGCGTTGTTGTCCTAGCCCTTCAATACATGGGCACATCATATTAGCTTGTCCACATGGGCCATGAATGTTGCAGGATGTGATGATCTTATGCAGAATTGGATTGGTCTCTTTATCAGGAATCTCACAGTACACTACCTGATCAATGGCATCAGCAGTTTTGGGCTTGCTATCTTCAGCCATTATCAGCAGAATATGAGCATGAGTGAGGCCTTATTTCTGCCACTCTGTTGTAGCAGAATGAGCCATAACTTTTCCTAGGACATTTTTTTTTCAGTATGTCATCCATGAGGCTGTCATACTTGATCTTGAAGACTCTTGCACAAATATCAGGACGGTCTCTAGGTTCTTCACCAGAGTGCAAACTATTTTTTTATTTCATCCCAGTTAGGGTTAGTTGTTACTAACCCTATGTTGATGAAATAAGATGGCTTTCCCATGTGTCAAACCACAGTCATCGAATTCTGAAAGCACTCACTGTAGAAGCGAGGGGAACCATAGATTGAAGGAGGAAGAACAATTCTCCGGCCTGTATTTACTGAATCTCCTTCAGCCACAGCATCATACAAACCCTCATACTTTTCAGCTCGTATCATGGTTTGATTGTTGTGGGCTCATTTGAGGCGACAATGTTCTATTTTTACCTGGGCATCTACAGCATATTGCTGCATCAGCCGCCTGCTCTTCATGATAATGTTATAGTCACCTTGCCTAATCTGAAACCGATAACAGTAGAAATCAGTGGGTGTGAGTGTGTGGTTGTTAATCTTTTTCAAACCAACCTGAAACCCATCATTCCCCCAAGGAAACAGTAGCACATAATGCAGAGGATCATAAGAACTGATGAATCCTCTGAAGACCACCATCTCTTTTATGAATGATGACATCCAAGAGACCTAATGCTGTCTCAAGTTGAATAACAGCAATCTCAGATGCCATGGGAAGATTATATGTGCGACAATGAAAATCAGTGGGTTTTACTTTATCACCATGTAGGACAATATTCACATTCTCAGAGACTGGCATTTCAATGACTGACTTGAAGCTTCTTATATAGGTGTTGCAGTAGTGCAAGTCTTCTTGCAGGTCCTGCAGGACAGCAGCATCTAAATTAGCATGATGCAAGCGATTCTGAAGCTCATGATCTGTATCGTAGAAGCTGCACAAACTTGGGTGAAGCATCACTTGGAAGTAGTGATCCAATAACATGACAAACCTTACCTTGGATCTTAAATGTGGGACTAAATCTTGGTGCTCTAATATCTTTACAACCAATTGAAGCTAAGGCAAGCACATTGTTATATGCCCGTATCTTATGGAGAAAAGAATTTCCTGCCTGAGTGATATCAAAATATTTCAGTATATTTGGTGGAGGAGGAAGTTGAGGGAGTTTCACTTTTCCCTGGAAGCAGCACAGAGATTTGGGTTCATGCGGCCAGCGATAAGCTTTGCAGTGCGGACAAACAGAGCCAAAGAGACTCCCTGCATTATGGAAATAACAGTTTGCTCTTGGAAAGGTTCATCTGTAGGATTCTTTGCCAGACCTTCAATTGATCTGTTCCTTCCTCTCTGAACGTTTTGTGTATTTATAACAAAATACTGGATTGTATAAGTATAACAAGGAGACGTGGTTTGTGTGTATAATATTTAATCAACAATTTGTGGATATATAGAACAGTATAGTTGACATGTCAATGAATAGATGAGAGAATGAAGCAAAGTTATTAGTTACCGTTTGGTCGCCAGGCGAACGCGCCTGGCCGAAAAGGAAAATGAGAGATAGGGAGCTGAAAGTTATTCGTTTTATAGGGTTGGAACGGAAGTTACAGAAAGGGTTCTACTTCCTATCTAGAGAGCGTTAATCTATTGGTGATGTGAGTGTCACAACAAGGGAGGCAACTCCTGCTACATATTTGTTGCAAGTTGTTGTTGGTGTGTTAACTGAATTACATTTGTAGAAATTTGTTGGGATGTTGTAGAGCGATTATTGTTTGATTGAGTAAAGGGGTTAATCTAGTGTTCTAATTAGCTTGCCAAGTTATGCTGACAGGAAATAGTATAGAAATTCCATTCTATTTCTAATGTCAAAGAGTGAAGGTTAGGTGGATAAAGGGGTTGTCTCCCTTTAAAAGGGTTTGGACATGTATGTCTAAGTGTGTGTGGGAGAATATGTGAAGATGTAAGCATGCGTGTGTGTGAGAGGATGTTTGTGTAAATGTGGGGGCTAGATGCTCTATCATGTTAAAACTGGTCTGTGTGAGAGAATAAGTGAAGGTGTAAGCGTGCGTGTGTGTATGTGTGTGTGTGTGAGTGTGAGTGTGTGTGTGTGTGTGTGTGTGTGAGATGGTACGTGGAGGTGTAAGTGTGGGCTAGGTGCTCTATCATGTTAAAAATTGGGTGTTGAGTTCTAGTCTGTTATTGATTGGTGGTCGTGTTTTGTCTATAATTAGTGCTTTTTTAATTCTAAGATTGCCGAGGTTTCTATCCTAACTATTGTTTTTGTCGGTGTTTTTGCATTTCACTAGGTGTTTCTTAAATGAGGAAGCGTTAGTGTTGAGGTGTTCTTTTATTCTAATGTGAAGTGGTCTGGTGGTGCTACCTATGTAGAAATTGCTGCATTTGTCGCACTCTAATCTGTGTACGACATAAGCCTGGTGGCATAGGTCTGTGTCGTCGATGGGGCAGTTGGCTGTCATGTCTGGTGGACTGTTTTTTGGTTAGCTGTCCGTGTAGAGAAGGTCCTGAGTGGGCTAGTTGGATATCCAGTCCCTCTCCTCTGATAGCTCTGCGGATGGCTGTTGTTTTGTCACTGATGTGTGGGAGCTTCAGGAAGCAGGTGTTAGTGCCTCGGGTGTGGTGTCCTCTGTTGTTTCTGGCACGGTTCGCGGTGGACGTCGCGTATCCGTTCAGTTTGAGTACTTCCAGGAAATGTGTGGTGTGTGTGTCCCGGTCTCTTGCGTCGGTGCATTTGTTCTGGATACGTGTTAGGTTGTTCCTTATGTATCCGAACTTAGCGCTGACTGGGAGGGCTGATCTGAAATGTACGGACAAGTCCCTGTTGGTGGCTTTTTTATAGAAGCAGGTGTGGATGTCGCCTTCCTCTGTTACCCTGAGTTGGAAGTCCAATAGGGATAGGATCCGCAGTCATCGGGGTGTTCCATGCTGAACTTTATATTGGCGTCCATGCTGGAGAATGTTGTGTATATTTTATCTGCCTCCTCACGGGATGATGTAAGGATGAGTATGTCATCTACAAATCGGGTGAAGAAGGTATGGGAATGGCAGGTGTTGTGGGCTCCGCATTCCAGCTGGTTCATATAAGTGATGGCCAGCAGGCCCGATAGGCTGGATCCCATGGGTAATCCTGTTGTCTGTCTGTATGTGTGGTGGTGGAAGGTGAAGTACGTGTTGTCCACTGTGAAGGACAAAAGCTGGTGTATGTCCGTCGGATGGAGGCCGTAGCAGTGGACGTCTTCTGCGATCACGCAGTCCGTCAATAAATCGACAGCTGGATGAGCGGGGACTGTAGTGTAGAGGGAGACAACGTCGAGGCTAAAGGCGTATCTATTTAATTTAAGTTGTTCTGGCTGGAGTTGGTGTAGTCTACGTATGACCTCGTTGGAGCTACTGACATGCCCGGGAAAGGTGGAGAGTAGAGGTTTGAGGACCTGGGATAGGAGCCAGGAGATTTTGTATAGGGGCCCTTCTATGCTAGAGACGATGGGTCTTATTTGTGTCTTAGTACTATTCTTGTGGGTCTTGATGAGGTGATAGAAAGTGGGCAGTCTGCTATTTCTAGTGGCGTAAATGAACTTAAATTTATTTGGGAGTTGTCTTCTACTACAGATGTCGGACCAGATGTAGTTGGCCTGTTTTTCGATCTGGGCTGCAGTTATGTCCGGGATCTCCGTATATAGTTCGTTGTCGCTTAAGTGTTCAAAGGCTAGGTTGTTGTATGTGGCTTGAGAGATGACACAAAACTCTTTACCTTTGTCGGATGGTAAGTATATGAGTTCCCTATTCCGCAGGTTCTTCAGGGCGAGTTGTTGCGTCCTGGAGAGGTTTGGGGCTATCTTCTTCTGTTTCCATAAGATGTTAAATACGGAATGTATATATATATATATATATATATATAGCTGACACGGAGAAAAGAAATCTTTGAAATAAATGTATGTTTGAAATATGTATTATCGTCTGCTATTCGAAGAGAGAGACAGAGAGGGGGAGAGTAGTATGAGGTAGTCATAACAACAGTGGTCGCAGCAAAACAATATATATATATATCTGTCACGGTCACTCCTCTCTTTATATAATCACACATACAATCTCTTTCTCGCTCTAGCAATTTTATGAAATCAAAGAACAACAACATACACACATGAACACACATACACATTAGCGTGTTGAAAACAATCCAAATCGCTTCATCGTTCTCTTTCACTCTCTCTATAGTATAGATATACAGGAAGTATGTTTAATCGTGTTACAAATTTTAGTAGATAAATTATGTAATATTCATTCATTATTTATTCAAAGTAATGCAACTTATTTTACAAACGGGATTAAAAATTATATTCTGGATGCAGTCCCACGCTCCTTGCTTTATTATAGTTTAGATTCATAGCACTTATTTTCTGCTGTAGAATAGGAAAGTTTAACGGTAAAGTGGTTAAGGATTTGGTCATATTTATGGTTAGGTGGGAAGTGTTTTTCTGGGATTGCAAAACATTTTCTAGGTATTTGTCCCTTGGTCTGTATGTTGAAAGGTGCATTATACCATGTGATTTTTATTTTATGGCATCTATTTCTAGTTTTTTCTTTTAAGGCACCTATTTCAAGTTTTATCTCTATTTCCATGGTTAATCCAATTTGATGAGTGGTATTGGTGCAATTAGAGGAGTTGGAGGGAGTACTATACCTATTACTACTGCTTATATGGTGTGGAACAGGATTGGTCTTGGTATTATTATGCAATTTTGGAGTATTATATTAGGGCGGTGGATTGGCAGTATCGGTAGAGGGTCGGATGCCATGCTTTGACATATAGAGTTACGGCCCTTGCCATTCTGAGTTCAAATCCCGCCGAGGTTAACTTTGCCTTTCATCCTTACGGGGTCGATAAAATAAAGTACCAGTAAGGCACTTGGTAATTGCTGGCCTTGTGCCAAACGTAGAAACAATTATATTGTATGTTTCCCTATGGTACCATTATTTCTTAGTTCAGGCCCTACATTATTAGAAATTTCAGTAGACGTTTGGTTGAAAAGGTTAGCAGATGGATGTACTTGTATATGTGTGGTTAAGTCCACTACTGCAGAATGATTATTTATAGAAACAGGTGAATGTTCAATTATGGTTTCCTCAGAGTTATGATATAGGAGGTTTTTACTTACATTATCAAATTGCCTGGTTGAGTTATTAGTGCCTCTATTATTAGTAGAGATGGAATTCAATGCTGAAACATTATGACATGCATAGGGTCGGACGCCATGCTTTCCAGCATAGTTACGTCCCTTTACGGTCTGAGTTCAAATCCCGTCGAGGTTAACTTTGCCTTTCATCCTTACCGGGTCTATAAAATAAAGTACCAGTAATGAACTGGGTAATTGCTGGCCTTGTACCAAAAGTAGAAACAATTATTAGAAGGAGGATTAATAGAGTTGTCCATAGGTAACAAGTTCCTGTTCATGCTATATATGAAGTCTGATAGTAGTATACAGTTATATAACTGCTATAGATCAGTCAATATGTCTATATGATCAACCCTCCGAAATGATCGTAAAACAATAGGAATAGGTAAAATAACTCGACTTTGTCATTATTATTTTCATTGTTAAATTAATACCTAATATCTGACTCTGTATCTAAGGAATTAACTCAGCAGAACACGGAACCTTTCTATGGATTTCACTGGATTACTCACCATCAGATTACATTGAGTTCTACCTACGGTACGGACCTTACCACCAAGAGTAGACCACATTGAAAATACATATATATATATATATACATACACACACACACACACACACGAGGGTTGGTTAAAAACTTCATAGGCTGACCAAGATACTCTCATGGAATGACCAAATGAGGTTTATTTTTCCACATAGTCCCTAGAAAAAAAACAATGCAGTTATTAAGAGTTGAAATTAATACATGCAAGATTTCACAACCTTAGCATCACTCCCTTATAGCCAGCCTATGAACTTTCCAGCCGAATCTTGTATGTATGTGTGTGTGTGTGTATATAATTACAAATAGGTTTGCTACAGTTTGATGAAGAAACCAAACATCACTTATCCATCAATAAAACAATGGGTTATGTCATCATCATCATTATCATAATAATTACTAGTAAAAAAATGGAATGAAATGTACAGCTCATACGTAAGGAGGTTTCGATGACCTTTACAAAGTTATAGCTTCTTGGGTGTTTTAATATTGTGAAAAGCAACATGAAATGAAGTATTTTGCTCAAGACATGATACTGATTTAAAATCATGATTTTATGAGTCCAATGTCCTCACCATGAGGCTACATGCCTTCTCAATGGGATTTTCTTCTTTGCCCACTTATTCCTGAGAGGGTTATGGGAACAGAGTCCTCAACCACTCCTTCCAGGTCTCAATGGGTTATATAATACTAATGAAAAGTAAAAACTTACATAAAATATTTTAGACATGCCTTTACAAGATTTGTTTATTTGAAATTTAAATGTTTTTTTGTGTTTTTCTTGTTTGGTTTCTGTGTGTTAGTAGTATTTTTCGGAAAATACACAGAAAAATATGAATGTTTTAATGCATCTTTAGCTTTTAGCCGTGTATCGGGATTCAGGTCTAACATTTTACTCAATAAATCAAATGCCTCGCTGCCTATAGAATCTATAAAGTTTTCTGAAGTTATACTACTGTGACATAAACTAGAGTTGTTTTGGCTGGTCTTGCTGGAGTTGTTTTGGCCAGCCTTGCTGGGGTTGTTGTGGCTGCTCTTGCTGTCATCAGAGTCATCAGAACGTAGTTTGGAGCAAAGGTCCTTGAAATTTACAGATGGTATATAGGGTAAACAGAGCAATTCTTTACCTGAAAGACATGGAAAATGTAATGATAATTATATCTTAAAGAGAACATGGTTATTGAGTGATGGTGGTGATAACATCATTATTATGGTTATTATTATTATGGCTAGGGGCGGTGGATTAGCAGTATCGGTAGAGGGTCGGACGCCATGCTTTGACACATAGAGTTACAGCCCTTGCCATTCTGAGTTCAAATCCCGCTGAGGTTAACTTTGCTTTTCATCCTTACGGGGTCGATAAAATAAAGTACCAGTAATACACTGGGTAATTGCTGGCCTTGTGCCAAAAGTAGAAACAATTATTATTATCGTTTGTGGTAGATTGATAGTATCGGTAAAACATTGGACATGCTTTGCGACATAGAGCTATGCCCCATTACATTCTGAGCTCAAATCCAGCCAAGGTTAGCTTTGCCTTTCATCTTTACACAGTCAATAAAATAAAGCACCAGTAATGTACTGGGTCAATTTAATCAACTTTCCCCTCCTCATATATTGTTAGCCTTGTGCCTAAATCAGAAATCATTATTATTTTGCCTTTCATCCTTTCAGGGTCGATAAAATAAAGTACCAGTAATGCACTGGGTAATTTGCTGGCCTTGTGCCAAAAGTAGAAACAATTATTATTATTATTATTATTATGGAGGCACATGGCTTAGTGGTTAGAGCATTGGCCTTGCAATCGAAAGGTTGTGAGTTCAATTCTCAGACCGGGTGATGTGTTGTTTCCTTGAGCAAGACACTTTATTTCACATTGCTCCAGTTTACTCAGCTGTAGAAATGAGATGATAGGGACTGGGGTCCCTATCATTCCACTGCAAAGTGGTCGTGGAGGTGCCACGTAAAAAAAGCACCCAGCACTCACTGTAAATGAGGTTGGTGTTAGGAAGGGCATCCAGCAGTAGAAATCAAGCCAGAATCAGTTCCCGTCCCACTCTTGCAAGCAGGGAAAAGCGGACGTATGATGATGATGATGATGATGATGATGATGATTATTATTGTTTTTCCTCTTCCTATAGATTTGTTTCCATTTCTTGTCTACTGTCTTCCCAACACCCAGGGCAGAGAAACTTACTGCATACATTGATAAGCCACAAAATAAACACACTAGATTGTCAACGTCACACAGTTACCAATATATAACCATCATCATCATTTTATGTCCGCTTTTCCTTGCTTGCAAAGGTGGGACGGCAACTGATTCTGGCTTGATTTCTACAGCTGGATGCCCTTCCTAACACCAACCTCATTTACAGTGAGTGCTGGGTGCTTATTTTCTGTGGCGCCTACACGTCCACTTTACAGGGTGGGCTGGGTGCTTTTTTTTGCCGTGGCACCTCCACGACCACTTTGCAGTGGAATGATATGGACCCCAGTCCTATCATCTCATTTCTACAGCTGAGTAAACTGGAGCAATGTGAAATAAAGTGTCTTGCTCAAGGAAACAACACATTTCTCTATTTAAAATCATATTTACAACAGATATTCAATCATATAAGAGTTCTCAATTATTTACAACTTAGATATTTATGGAATATAATAAAATAAAATAATGTAAAATAAAAAAAAATCATAAATGATTACTATTCTCACAGCAATAGTGTATTTTCATTAGTATTATTCGTAATACTTTTGTTCTGGCAGATGTTATATCGACACTATACCAAAAGAGTGAGCCATAGCCAATTGCCAAAGGTCCTTTGGGTCATTCCTTCTCCTTCAACTTTCCACTGTTTTCTGCAACAATCCTGTCCTGGTGGTAATTCCTAGCTTCTCAAGCCATGCATCCAACCTTCTAACTGCTCCCAGTGTACCAACCACAATCGGTACCACTTCTACATGGCTAATGGTATTTCTTAACTTTCTCACTATCCTTCCTATTCACTCTGTGGTCCCACGGTGAAGCAATATCCACAGTACATACCTTGTTATTCTTCTTTTCTTTGACAACGTCACATTTTCTAGCCATGATAAGATGGTTGCACTGGACGGTCATGTCCCTTAATATCTTATACTGTTCATTTTCAGCCACCCTTTCCTGTTGGTGTTCATACCATTTCATGCTCAGTTCATACTTATGACAGAGCTTCCAATGAACCAATCTGACAATGTTGTGCCTTCTCTTGTACTCTTTTTGAGCAAGCATTTTACATTCACTAATGGTTTATTGTCTCACCTTTCTCACCACACAGCCTACAAAATGGGGAATGCACTGACTTGTCAATATTGAACTTGATATAGTTCGTTCTCAGTGCTGTTCCTGGGCTACAATAATACAGGCCTCACTTTCAACTTTTAAGTCACTTTCCTAGTCCATTCCTAGTTCCTATCTTTGTCAACTGTCTCAGACATATGAATTGGCCATACATTTTTTTCTTCCATCTATTCAATGTGTCATTCTGTCTGTCTTTAAATTCTCCCTTTTCTTTGGCTTCCTCATTGTTTAGGACCTTTATCTTTCTTACTTCTGCCATCAATGTCTCCTTTCAATTCTTTATTTCCTCAGACTTCACACAAATTTCACAGCTAATGAGACCTCTGCCACCTCTCTCTCATGATACATACAACCTGTCCACGTCCCTTTTGGGGTGTAGAGCCCCTTGTAGTATCATCATTTTTCTGATTTTTCTGTCAAGCACCTTAAGTTCATCACATCTCTACTCTATCACACCAGCGCTATGCCTTAGCACTGCAACACCCCATGTGTTGATAGCCAGTATCATATTCTTACCACTTAACTTCGTCTTTAACACCAACTTCGGTCTCCATTTATATTCCCTTGATAATAGATCTTTCATTTGGTGTGTTTCCAGGATGCATAAGTACTTATATCTGTTGTCATCAATTTCCTTCATAAATTGTCCATCTGGTAATTCAATTCCTTCCATCTTATTAATTCTACTTTGCTTCAGTAGTAGTACCACACACATTTTTTACGCTAAATTCCATTCCTATGTCCATATTGATGTATGAACTGTCTATACAAGGGAATCAATATGTTCATAGGATTTCCCATAAAGTTTTAGGTCATCCATGAACAGCAGTTGGTTCATCTTAAACTTGCATCCTCTCCACTCGTAACTAGACTTTGACCTTCTCAACACTAATGAAAGTGGAACCATACACAAACAGAAAAAGTGAAAGACTGTTAAGGACATCCAGCAGCCATAAAAACCCAGCCGTAACGAACTCACTCCAGTATGAGCAAGGTATGGTGCAGCCAATTGGTCAGACATGCTTCATAAGTGGGACCACCCAGTCCTACACTGTAAAAGTGGTCAGTGTTAGGAAAGGCTTCCAGCAGCCATAAAAAACCCAGCCAAAACAATGTACCGCTATGCGCAAGGTTTGGCATGGCCAACTGGCCAGACCCTCCTCGTATCAGGGCCATACAGTCCTACCCTGTTGCTGTAAGGAAGGGCATCTAGCAGCTTTAAAACTCAACCAAAACACAGGTGCCACAATGACCAAGGTTCAGTGCGGCCATCAGGCCAGGCTTTCCTCATAAAATGTCCACCCAGCTCCCAAATGCAGATCCGCCCTGAGCATGGTACAGCACGGCCAACTGGCCAAACCTCTCATAACAGGACCACCCAGTTCCACACTGTGAACATGGTTGATGTTAGGAAGGGCATGCAGCTGTAAAAAAACCTGACCAAAATACAGTCCCATTTGAGCGAGATACAGAGCAGTCAACTGGCCAGACTTGTATCGTAACATGGATGCTCCACCTGACCCATGCAAACATGGAAAATATATTTCGTTAAACAATGATATATATACATACACACAAGACATACAACAGGTTTCTTATAGCTCCCATCTACCAATTTCACTCATAATGCAATGGCCAGAAGACATCTACCTAAGGTGTCCCAGTAATATAGAACCCAAAACAACATAGTTGCGAAGTTAGCTTCTTAACCACAGAGCCAACCTAGTGATAAAATTATTTACAATTTATAAAAACAACAACAAAAGGCAAAGTTTCTTACCAATTTTTTTAGCAGCTTTTCTCACAGCATCACTGCCCATTAATGTAATAATCTGAGCTAAAGCAGTAAGATCATCATTAGCTTTAAAGAATGGATACCGTCCACTTAACAATGAAAGAAAGATGACACCAGCTGACCAGATATCCACACCTGTTAATTTAAAAAAAAATTTGCCATTTATAAATCATAGTAATCTAAGAAATATTAGAAATAATGTTTAACCCTTTCCTTACCATATTTCTAATAAAAACACTGCCTTTTAGTAATATAACTTTTATTTCCATATTTGACAAAGAAATGTGGCAAGTGGAGAGATGTGTGCTGAAAAGGATCCATCCAACCCATGCAAGCATGGAAAAAAACGGATGTAAGAACAATGATGATGATGATGATGATTTCTAATGAAAAACGCTGCCTCCTGACAGAAGGATTTAGTAATATAACTAACTTTCATTTCCATATTTCTAATGAAAAACACTGCCTATTATCTTATAATAATTTTGAAATTAATCAAAATTTTGGTAAGATTTAGTAATAAGTTGGTGTTTGGAACATAACTTAACCCTTTAGCATTTACATTACTCTATATATACTGTTGTATTTTTGTGGCAAAACCTTTATGTCAAAGTTATCTCAATATCGAATCTATGAAATTTTGATGCTAAATACTTTAACATCAGTATGAGTGGCTGGTTACAGCCCGTTTGAACAGGTGAGACAATTCTGGCCGGATATGGCTGGTTTAAATGCTAAAGGGTTAAAGGTTCTTACATAAAATTATGATTAGAAATCTTCAGATAAATATAAACCCTTTAAAATAAACAGATTTGTATCTTAGAGCCAGGAGCAGTTTCAGGCAGTGTTGTCAAAAGGGTTGAATTATACACTACTGCTTGTTGAGTGTCATTAGGAAAGCTGCACAATTATAGATAGCTTCTAAATATCCCTCCACTATGTCCTGCCAAAGAATTATTATTGTTGTTGTTTTGTTTTAGTCAAGGAGGGAAAGGCAATAGCTATGACCATTTTCAAGACTTGTGGGAGGGAGGAAAGGAAGAGCAACAGGAATGACCCTTTTCAAGGACTCTGAGACTGGTGGGAGGCAGAAGGGAGGGGGGGGGATATATATGACCCATTTTAGGGCTTTTTGATAGGTTTAGAATGAATTCAGCCTTCAAGATGGTTGGGAATTGGTAAAAAAATCATTATGCAATGGGGTTATGAAACAAAATTTATATTCTAAACAAATATCAAAATATTAAAACTTCATGGAAATTTCAAAACTGCACCATCTAAACATAATGTAGTCATTCCATTTTTGGAATGATTTTTACAGTTGGAAACCACTTTACAGAGTGTACTGGGTACATTTTAATATGGCAGCAGCACCAGAGAGATTGTCAAGATCTCAGCAAGCCTAAAGGGACCTGGACTAACTAGTAAAAAACAACAACATGCTTCTTACTCGAGTCTATATATTGATTAGAAATTTCTAAAAACCAAGCTGAGAATATTTTTTTTTATCATATGTTAAGTTATTTTATTTTACAAAGCTGTTTATACAAAAACAACACACACTATTAAAGGGATGAAGGAAGAGGAAGAGGGACAGACATTACACCCCAGTTTGAGTGGTATTTTAGCTGCACCCCGCAGACAAATTGACAAAAGCATTACCATGGAACAGCCGCCCCCACCTCACAGGGCTCCCTCCTCAAGGAAACCAGTTTTTCGGATTTTATGGAGAAAATCAGCAGTATGGGGACCAAGGACACCAGTATAAAGAGGAAGCGGTCAGTCAGGCCTCAGTATTTGACTATCTTTCTCTCTTCTGCATTGTGGGCAGCAGAGCCCAGATTTGTGACTAAAGAAACAAGGTTGGAAGCAGAAAAAATGAAATGGGAAGTATAAATCCCAATACTTACTAGTAGTTTGGAAAGGATATTTCATTAAAACTTCAGGGGAACGAAAACCAGGAGTACCGGCACGGGGGGCAATTTGATTTCCTCTGTAAAATAATACATTTCAAATGAGAAATTATAATACTTTATAGAAATATGTGAAGATACATGGTCTAGTGATTAGGGTGTAGAACTTATGATCATAATGTCATGGGTTTGATTCCTGAACCAGGTGGTATCTTGTGTTCTTGAGCAAAACACTTTATTACATATTGCTCCAGTCACATAAGTCTAGGCTCTAGTCTGTCTCAAGCCAGTGCTTATCCTGGTTTTGTGGCATAAAGTGACTGAGTGTACAAGACTAGCTCCCCTGGACAGGACGCCAGTCCATCGTAGGGTTAACTCTCCAGCTATTGCTGGTACTCATTTTCAGTTGAGTATACTAGAGCAATGTGAAATAAAAACATACCCATGCCTGTAGTCTTCCCACTTGCACACAACATCCAATTTATTCCTTTTACACTCAGTGTTTTTATCAACCCATTTGTGCTTTGATATTCCTGCTCACTAAAACTTTACATCCAGTAAAGCATGTTCACCCTTTTTTTTTCCAACCTCCACACATCATTTAACATGTTTTCCCTCCCAGCAAGGGTTGAATGGGTCTTCTCAGACAAAGTCAGTACTGAAGTGAGGCTACTGACCTTCCAGACAAGCCAGGTGTCTGCATCTCGCTTACATATGGTTCCACATTCTACCAAGTGCATTTTATCATGGCAACATCACTAGGGAGGTTTTCATGTCTTTGACACAACTGAAGAGTTCTTCCAACCCTTTGTTTGGTAAGTTTTCTACAGATGGATGCCCTTCATATCACCAAACAGCTTACAGCGTATTCTGGGTATGTTGATTGTGTAGATAACCAACACTAGGGAGGTTGACATGTCCTTCAAACAACTGAACGCTCCCCACAATCAAACCTTTCTTTGACAAGCTTTCTACAGCTTGATGCCCTTCCTATCAACAAATATTATAAAAGAAATCAGGGCTGAACACGTGTATGATAAGGAGGAGAGATGAGTGAGGTGAGAGTACCTGAATAGATGTGGCCATAGATCAGCCAGGTTTGAGGAGCAGAGGCCAAAGCAAAATATAATAAATGAAAGCTTTTTCCTGTTCAACTTACCTCTCTGAACAAATATAACAGATCATAGGTTTGCCAAAACATTTACAAGTGTGAGAAGCTGGGACAGTACTACTGCTTGACGATGCATTCTTGTTGTGGTTAACTTTAGTTACAGTCTGTTTTATGAGCAGCCGTTGTCGGGGAGAGTGAACTGTAGAGAAAGTGGAATTCTTGGAAGATTTTTGACCATGTTGGTCATTTGACAAAGTACTTTTCCAATCTTGCTGCAAAATAAAAACAAAAAAAAGCACTTAAAGTCAGTTTTTATACTGGCACAAAGCCACATCATCATCATTACAACTAACCTTTATTTTTCCATACTTGCATGGGCTAGATGCATTGTTGTGTTATGAGATAATTCAGGTCCAGAGACCACGTCTTGCTCATGTGGATCTGTATTTTGGCTCCCAACATAGACTGATAATTATCGACCTCATAGTCAGGACGAGACGTACTAGACAGCAGAAGAGGACTATCCTCAGGAGAAAAATATGGAAGCTAAAGGACCCCATAGCCAGAAATAAATTTCAAAGCATATTACTTGATGCTTTCGACAGTAAGGAAGAGCAATTAGAGTCGTATAATATAGAGGAACAGTGGGAATTCCTGAAAGCAAACCTGCTGACGGCGGCAGACGAAGTCTGTGGCTGGAGCAGGCCTGTAGGTAGGAGGAGAGTAACATGGTGGTGGAACAGTAAGGTGGAGGAGTCAATTAAGGCCAAAAAGCAGGCTTGGAAAGTATGGCGGGATGGGGGAAGTAGAGAAGACTATCAAGTGGCCAGGAGGGAAGCTAGGAGACAAGTGTACTTCGCAAGAAGGGAAGCAGAGGAAAGAAAGTTCAAGCATGTTCTACAACGTGAGGACCAAAAAAGGATTGCTAGGCAATGTGTCAAGGAAAACCGTGATATTGTCGGGGAGAAGTGTGTACTTAACGATGATGGCATACTTGCCATCACCGACGCTGATAAGAAGGTAGCTTGGAAGTGTCACTACGAAAGGCTTCTAAAGGAGGAGAATAAATGGGAGAAAGACAGTCTCCCCCACATCGACCCAATAGAGGGACCAGCAGTGTTAGTCGAGGGTAGTACAATAAGTAAGGCAATCAAAGATATGAAGACGGGTAAGGCGGCTGGGCCTTCGGAAATAGTTGCTGAGATGCTGAAGGCATCTGGTTCGGTGGGACACACCATGGTCACCCGGATGGTTAACCAAGTCGTACTGAATGGGGTTGTTCCGAAGGACTGGCGTAGCAGCATCATTGTTAACTGCTATAAGGGAAAAGGAGATGCCCTAGATAGGAGTAACTATAGAGGCATTAAATTAATCGACCAGGTCATGAAGGTCACAGAAAAAGTAATAGCGCAACTAATCAGAGAGAGAATTGATCTAGATGAAATGCAGTACGGGTTTGTGTCAGGCAAAAGTACCACAGACGCTCTTTTCATTGTACGACAACTACAGGAGAAGTACCTAGCTAAAAGTAAACCCCTATACTTAGCTTTTGTCGACTTGGAGAAAGCCTTCGACAGAGTCCCCCGTTCCATTATCTGGTGGGCTCTTAGAAAACTAGGTGTTGACGAATGGCTTGTGAGAGCTATACAAGCCATGTATAAAGAAACAGTCAGTAAGGTTAGAATTAACAACGAATATAGTGAAGAGTTTAGCGTAAAAGTTGGTGTCCATCAGGGCTCTGTTCTTAGCCCCCTACTATTTATTATTGCCCTTCAGGCTATAACAGAGGAGTTCAAGACCGGCTGCCCATGGGAACTCCTATACGCAGATGATCTAACGCTCATAGCTGAATCAATGACCGAACTAGAGAAGAAATTCCAAACATGGAAGCACGGCCTAGAATCAAAAGGCCTTAAAATTAACCTGGCTAAGACTAAAGTTCTAGTTTGTAGGAAAGAAAATAAGGCGGCGGTCCCTTCCGGGAAATGGCCATGCTCAGTGTGTAGGAAAGGCGTAGGTAGAAACTCCATTTTATGTGCCCAATGCAAAGTATGGGTGCATAAAAGATGTAGTGGGATCACAGGTAAGCTAACTAAGAACATAGATTTTACATGTGGCCGGTGCTCTGGTGCAATAAGTAGCAGCAAGTGCCCACTAAATACTAGCTCTTTCAGTTGCGCAGAGGGTTCTATAGAAATAGTGGACAGCTTCCGTTACCTGGGTGACAAAATCAGCAGTGGGGGAGGGTGCTCTGAAAGTACAGTAGCTAGAGTCAGAACTGGATGGAAAAAGTTCAGAGAGCTTATACCACTATTAGCCGCTAGAGGGTTCTCCCTAAAAATGAAAGGCAGGTTATACGATGCCTGCATACGAACAGCAATGCTGCATGGCAGTGAGACCTGGGCATTGTGTGCAGAGGATATACGCAGACTAGAGAGGAACGAAGCTTGCATGCTCCGCTGGATGTGCAATAGTAATATACGTGAACGGCAAAGTATAAACGAACTAAGGAAAAAATTAGAAATAAGAGGGATCAGATGTTGTTTACTCGAGAGAAGGCTACGTTGGTACGGTCATGTGATGCGCATGAAAGACGACAGCTGTATAACAAAGTGCAGGGCAATAAAGATAGACGGTAGCCACGGAGTAGGCAGACCCAGAAAAACCTGGGACGACATGATAAATTCCGACCTCACACGCTTACACCTCTCCAAGACAATGTCACTAGACCGAGACCTTTGGCGGTACTCAGTAATAGAGAAGACCCGCCTTACCTAAATACAAAGTAAAAACCTACTACAGTCAGTAGGCATCTCTATCAAAACACACCCCCCGTCCCACCACCTCCACCCCATCCACACCGCCCCTTTCAATGTAAAGTTATGTTGGTCCCACAACATCCAGGCCGAAACAAATGAGATCGTGTAGGTGTCACGACAAAAAAAACACACAGTCCACGCTGTAAATGTGGCCGTGTAGGCAACACGGTAAAAACCTCCCAGCCCCACACTGTAAATGTGGTTGGTGTTAGGAAGGGCATCCAGCTGTAGAAAACCCGCCAGACAGTCCACGCTGTAATGTGGCCGTGTAGGCAACACGGTAAAAACCTCCCAGCCCCACACTGTAAATGTGGTTGGTGTTAGGAAGGGCAACCAGCTGTAGAAAATCCGCCAGACAGTCCTATGCGAGCAAGACAACCACTCTTGCCTCAAGTGGGAAAACCCCCGTCCAAACCCATGCAAGCGTGGAACACGGACGCTAAACCTGATGATGATGATGATGATGATTCTGCAGCTGGATGTCCTTCCTAATACATTACAGTTTGAACTGTGTGCTTTTTATCATTGTATCGAAACAACCATTTAACAGGGTGGACTGGGTGCTTTTTGTTGTATCACCAGCATGATCACCTACCAGTGTGGACTGAGTGCTTTTTAAAGTGGCAGCATCCCAAACATGTTTCCTTTTCATTCATAATATTTCAGCATAAAATGTACCCAAAACATATTACTATTAATTTCTGAGTATCTCTGAAATATAGTGCTACAAAACAAATCTGTCTTAACCCTTTAGCATTTAAACTAGCCATATCCAGCCAGAATTTTCTTACCTCTTTCTGTTCAAACCAACCATAACTGGCCACTCATACTGATGTTAAGGTATTGTTCTCAAAATAAATAACATCAAAATCTCGTAGATTCAATATTATGTGAGATAATTATGTAAGATAAAGCCACAAAAATATAATAATATATATAGAGTAATGTAAATGTTAAAGAGTTAATGTATTTTATACACTTACCTTTGATGAATGTTTCCAGTTTCGTTTGATTGGAAAATGATGATTGGAAGGTATATCAAATTTAACTTTACCTTTCTTCAAAAGTGAAGGTGCTTTGTGAGCAAGACCAAAATCCACTAATGAAAACCTAAAATATATATATAAGATAGTATAACTATCTCCAATAACAGGGGTGCTTATTTTTTACTGTTTAGTAATGGAGAGAAAGGCAACAGCCATGATCCTTTTCAGGGCCTCTGGGACTGGTGAACAGCAATAGCTATGACACTTTTTAGGTGTTCTGAGACTGGTGGAAGGGAGGAAGGACAACAGCTATGGCACTTTTTAGGGCTTCTGAAATTGCTGGGAGGAAGGACAATAGATATGACCCTTTTGGGGGCCTCTAAGATTAGTGGGAGGAAGGGAAGGGCAACAGCCATGACTCTTTTCAGGGCCTCTGAGACTGGTGGGAGAGTAGAAAGGAAGGGCTATAAACATGACCCTTTTAGGCATATAGTTACATCCATTTACATTCTGAGTTCAAAAATCCCACCAAGGTTAGCTTTGCCTTTCATCTTTACAAAGTCAATAAAATATAGTACCAGTAATGCAGTGAGGTTGATTTAATCGACTTTCTCCTCTCCTTAAATTGTTGGCCTTGTGCCTAAATCAGAGACCATTATCGTAAAAGGACATGAAGGGATAGGAGAGCTTTACTCACTGTTGTGTTTTACGGTTAAACAAGAAATTGCTAGGCTTCACATCACGGTGAATTACATCAAATTCATGAACATGACTTAAAGCAATCAATAAGTTTTTCATATAGCACTGGATTTCTTGAGGAGTTAAAGATGGCAAACAATCCTGGAAATAATATGGAAATATATTAGGCAAATAACACCATCATTATCATCGTGTTTTTACTTTCCACATTGAGAGTGGTATCGTATGTAAGCAAGATGTAGACCCCAGCTTGTCAGGGAGGTCATTAAACCCACTTCAGTACTGACTCAGTTTGTGAAGACCTGTCCAATAATAATGATGATGATGATGTTTCTATGCAGCTATGGGTTGCACGAATCTGTTTTTAATTGGAGTTTCAGTGATCCTAGACATGTTAGAAGTCCATGTCTTGCTCAGTGTACAAGATGGATTTTATCATGGCACCAGCACTAGAGATTCTATCAAGTCCTCAACATGACTAAATAATTCTTTTCACCTTGAACTGTCTTTGTTCATTTGCTAACCATTTTACAGTGAACTGGGGGGATTTTACCATGGATAGTAGCACAACACTAGAGAGGTTGTCTCACCCCCCACAATACTTCTCACTGCTCTAGTGTGGCCATTCATTCAAAGTAACATTATTATTATTGCCTTTCGGCCATTAGGGTCAAAATAAAGTACCACTGAAGTACTGGGGTCAATTTAATCAACTTAACTTTCCTCCTAAATTGCTGGCTTCAGGCCTAAATTAGAAATCACCACCATCACTGTTTTATGTCTATTTTTCATGTCAGGTCTTCACATTCTATGGCAAGACAGATCATGATCCTGCCTCTGTCATACATTCCTTTTTTTGGCATAGTTTTTATGGCTGGAATCTCTTCCTAATATCAATCATTTTACAGCGAGTACTGGATTCATTTTATCATGGCATCACTATCATCTAACAGAGTAGATTGGGTGCTTTTAATTTTGGCACTAACACTATCACTTTGTAGTTTATTGTGACACCAGCACTACCACTAACAGTGTGGTCTGGTGCAGTTTATTGTGACACCAGCACTATCACTAACAGTGTGGTCTGGTGCAGTTTATTGTGACACCAGCACTACCACTAACAGTGTGGTCTGGTGCAGTTTATTGTGACACCAGCACTACCACTAACAGTGTGGTGTGGTGTGGTCTGGTGCAGTTTGTGACACCAGTACTATCACTAACAGTGTTGTCTGGTGCAGTTTATAGTGGCACCAGCACTATCACTAACAGTGTGGTCTGGTGCAGTTTATTGTGGCACCAGCACTATCACTAACAGTGTGGTGTGGTCTGGTGCAGTTTGTGACACCAACACTACCACTTTACAGTAAGGTCTGGGTGCATTTTATTGTAGAACCAGCCCTACTATTTTACAGTGAGAGCAAGATATGTAGTAGTTTAATGTAGAACCTGTACTACCACTTTATAGTGTGGGTAGGGTGGAGTTTATTGTGGAACCAGCACCACCACTTTACAGTGCAGTCTGGTGGATTTTCTTGTGACATTAGTGCCACCAAACTTCAACACATTATAATTATTAAGATGGTAAGCAGACTTGATAGAGTGCTGAAAAAAAATCAGACAAATACTCCCAGTACACCCTGTAAGGTAATTGGGGATTGGAAGGGCAGCCCACTGTAAAAGTCATGCTTAAAAGGGTTGAGAGGACCCTTTAGTTGTGTCAATGACATGACAACCTCTCTAGTGTTGGTGTTCTACAGGATGAACGTTCCCAGTACACACTGCAAAATGGTTGGTGATAAGAAGAGCATCAAGCAATAGAAAGCTACCAAACAAAAGGTTGGGAGGAGCCTTGGGTTGTGCCAAAGACCTAACAACTTCTCTAGTGCTGGTGTCATGATAAAATGCACTCAGTGGAGTGAAGTATCGTTTTTCTGTGAGATGCCGATCCTCTATCCTGTCTGGGAGGTCAGCAGCCCTGCTTGAGTATGAAGTTGATCTGTGAAGGCCAGTCCAATCCTTGCTAACAAAGAAAGCGAATGTGAAATGGAGATGACATAAAAACGATGGTGAAATAAATAAATTAACAACAAAGACATCATCATCATTGCTGTTTTAACATCTGCTTTCCCTGCTAGCAAGGGTTGGACAGGTCTACATGGACCAAGTCAGTACTGAAGCAGAGCTACTGATCTCTCAGAAAGGCCAGAGATCTGCATCTCGCTTATATATGATCTCACATTCCACCAAGTGCACAGGAGATGTCTTCAACCATTTGTAGTTACCTGAAATTTGTCGTGGTAGAAATATTGCATTCCTATGACAATATGGTCATTATTTCGAAGACATAGTTCCGCACCCATAACATTGTTTTTGCCCCTGAAATAGGGATTGGAATAAAATGACAATAATTACAAAATATTAATAAAAACAACAGAACAATTCATCTTATAGACCAGTGTTTCCTAATATTGTCATTAGCAAAGACCCCTTTTATTAATTTCCCTGTGACCCCTCCTCCCTTGCTACAATTATTCCCTCTCTGAGATTGTTATGGAGACACTACATCCGTTACAATGAGTGTTCCAGTTGATACAGTCAATGAAACAGCCTGCTTGTGAAATTAATGTGCAGGTGGCTGAGCATTCCACAGACACGTTCACCCTTAATGTAGTTCTCAAGGAGATTCAACGCGACTCAGAATATGCCAGCTGGAGCAACATGAAATAAAGTGTCTTGCTCAAGGACACAACGTACTGTTTGGAATTGAACTCACAACCATACAATTGTGAGCCAAATACTCTAACCACTAAGCCATGCACCTTCACAGACTGCTATACAGTAAGAATAACAATACTTTATTTTATTGACCCCTAAAAGAATGAAAAGCAATTCTGACCTGTGTATGACTTGAACTCAGAGCACATAGAACCAGAGTAAATACTTCATTTCATTGTACACTTTAATGGCAATGGCAATTTGCTGCCATAGAACGTTAGTTATATCACTAGATAGAGTTCAATCGACAAGATCCCAGACCTCATTTGCTAACTGAGTGGAGGAGGAACTCATCAAATCAGACCAAGAAACAGGGTTTTCATTGGTCTTTCCATTGTTGATACTATCTACCAGCCACAACTGGCAGAAGTTATATTACTAAATCTCTCCAAATTCTTAATTATTTTGCAAAATTATTTTAAAACCATAGGCAATGTCTTACATTAGAAATATGGAAATGAAAGCTATATTACTAAATCCTTCTGTCAGAAGGCAGTGTCTTACATTAGAAATATAGAAATAAAAAGGGTAAAAACACACAAATAATCACTCTAAATCAAATGATACAGTACCCTAATTCTTGAAGACATCTTAGCTCAGTTTCAATTCTCGTTGGATGGCTTGTAGGAATAATATGTTTCAGAGCAAACAACTTATCTACTTGAGGATGTTCTCGTAACTTTGCTTGGAAAACAGAACTGAATGTACCTGTAAGTAAAATTGTTATTTTCTCTTATATCAAATTAGGTTGACATTATCATCATTATCACCATTTAATGTTCATTTTTCCAAGCTAGCATGGGTTAGATGAGTTGTCTCGTTGTGAGACAAGCCAGACAGGTAACTGTGTCTAGCTCATACAGAACTGATTTTGGCTTGGTTTCTATGGCTAGATGCCCATCCTAACACCAACCACATTTAGTGTGGACTGGGCGCTTTTTGATGTGGCAACTAAACGACGACTTTACTGTATGAGCAAGACAACATTTAATAATTTGTTTTAGTTTGTGGTGGTTTTAAACTGAACAGTAAATTAAGTCTACCATCAGTCAAATAGGCTACAATGGAAATAAAAACTGGAATAAATAATGTAATGTGCTAACAATTCCACCAATTCATTTCCCTGGACCGGTACTATATTTTATCAACCAAAAAAAGATGAAAGGTCAAGTTTCCCTCAATGAAATTTGAACTCAGAGCACAAATAGCTGGAATGAATATCCCCAGGTATTTTGTACTCCCCAACTAATTTACCCCCTATATATGCCATGCTATCCTGACATTCTTTATTTCTCACCAAATCATAAAACATTCCTTTTCCTTCTTGGCCCTGTAACTCCTGATAGAGTCATATGGGTACCATTTTAACATACAATGTTTAGGCAACCAACCTAGCCTGTGACAGTGACAATCTGTCTAACCCATACTAACATGGAAAGCAAACATAAAATGATGATAATAATGATTATCATATTATATTAGATGAATAAATTCTCTTTCTAAAACAATTTCAGTTTTATTTAATCTCATTAAACTCAGAGTGGTGACAGTTCATAAAATATAGGCGTGCATTCCACGAAAAATTAAGTTTGGGATTCACTGCTACATACACGTGTGTGTAATGTATGTTTGTACAAATTTGTGAGTATGTGTGTACTCTTGCGTCCCAAATAATAAGGGTGGTTGAAATAAGCGAGGGAGTTGGAATAAGCAGGGGTGTTGGAAAATCGGTAAGTATTCTAGGTTGTCTCGTCTCTGTTGATTTTTTTTTAACACCAGAATTAGTTGTTTAGTTTACATATTGAGACCCCAACCCATCCTATTTATTTTACAATGTATGGGATCTGTAGTAATCTACTTTCTTTGACATGTATGTTTTTTAATGTCTAAAGAAAATTAATTGTCAAAGGAATGCTACCACTTAAAATAAAATTTTGCCAGAGATAGATTAGCAAAATTTGATACGCGGGGCAGGGGGGAAATAAGAGTGGAGGGATGGAAATTCTGAAAAAATTAATAATTGTTTCTACTATTGGCACAAGGCCAGCAATTATCCCAGTGTATTACTGGTACTTTATTTTATCGACCCCGTAAGGATGAAAGACAAAGTTAACCTCAGTGGGATTTGAACTCAGACCATAAAAGGCCGTAACTCTGCAAAGTATGGTGTCCGACCCTCTACCGATACTGCCAATCCACCATGTGAGTGCATGTGTGTTGAAATATAAATGTGAGAATTATCATTAAAAGTATTACCTTCACCAATCTTTTTTGTCACTTGAAAATGTCTCTTTAGTTCCGGTAGAAACTCGTACATTTTTTCAACCTCTGTCCGTATATGTTCTGTAAAAAAACAAACAAACAAACACATTATTCATAATAATCAAAGTTTAGCAGATCTGGAGTCACCCAATGTCTTGTGAGACAAGGAGGCTCCAGATTTGTACCTAGAAAGTTCCTCTCTAAGGTACTGACTTTGACATGCAACTTTGCCCCAGTGACGTCACAAACAAACTTGGAATGTAAAGGACTGAAAGGGATACCACATGGCATCACATTTGATGCTCGAACAATTCCACCAATCCACCATCTTGGGCTGATATTTTATTTACTGATAATGAAAGATGAAAGGCTGAAAGGCAAAACTGAACTCAGCAGGGTTTTGAAATCTAAGCATAGAACCACAAGGCATTTCATCCAACATTCTAATGACTCCTTGTCATCCGACATTCTAATGTGACCTTAAGTTTATCAAATAACTATAACAAACAACAAGGCGATGAATTAACAGAGACGTTAGAATGCTTTGCAGTATTCATTTCAGTTCTCTACTTTTTTGAGTTCAAATCCTGCCAAAGTCAATTTTGCCTTTCTTTCATTTGAAGTCGATAAAAAAAAGTATCAGTCTAGTACTGGGGTTGATTCTTCCTCTATCTCTTTGTCACATTCTCTCCCTTTCTATCCTTCTCTAAAAGAAATCTGCTGAACTCAAGCCTAGAGAGATGGGCTCCACCAGGTTTTAAAAATGCCCTAGAAGTACTATGTCAATGCAGCACCCCTACAGCTCCCTCAGGAGAGAGTTATGGGGCCATGTATACATAACAAACAACAGAACATAGTCACATAAACATTAATCATCATCATCATTTAACATCCACTTTCCCTGTTAGCAAAAATTGGGCAAGTCTTCACAGACTGAGACTGTATTGAAGTGGAGCTACTGACCTCCGAGTCAGGCCCAGGATTCACATCTCACTTAGAGTTCTACATTCTTCTAAGTGCATAATGGGGGTAGGGTGAATATCTATCTAAAATACTGGAGCTCAACCATTTTAATACTACAGCCTTTATCGTGACTATAGAAAAAAACAGTATGACTAAAAAAACATTGAATAACTAATTATCTAGCTATCATTCAGAGAGAATGAAAGAGAGAGGAGAAGAAAAAGGAAGATAGATGAGAGTAAGAAAAAAGAAAACGGGAGGGGAAAAGAAGATAGGAGAGAAAGTATGTGTTGTTAGTCAATCATATTGAAAAACTGATACTACTAAAACCATCCAATGACAGTTCAATGTTGAGTGAAGCAGAGAATAGAAATGAAAGCTAAACATACCTGGTATTTCCTCACTAGAAAACACATCTTTGTTTGCAGTACAAGAGGTCATCTTTAATTTCTTATTTCAGGTCAGGTCACAATACCAAACTAATAAACTGTAAAGACAAAATTACAACATAGTATTAAATATTTTTAGGATTATTATTATTGTGGATTGGCAGTATCGCTAGAGCGTCGGATGCCGTGCTTCGTAGCATAGAGTTATGGCTCTTTATGTTCTAAGTTCAAATCCCCTCAAGGTTAACTGGGGTCGATTTAATCTATTTTCTCTTCCCCAAAATTGTTCCTAAAGTAGAAACAATTATTATTATTATTAGAGGGCGGTGGATTGGCAGTATCGGTAGAGGGTCGGACACCATGCTTTGACACAGAGTTACTGCCCTTGCCATTCTGAGTTCAAATCCTGCCGAGGTTAACTTTGCCTTTCATCCTTATGGGGTCGATAAAATAAAGTACCAGTAATTGCTAGCCTTGTGCCAAAAGTAGACACAATTATTATTATATATATATATATATCATCATCATCACTGTTTAATGTCCATCTTCCATGGGTTAGACGCCATGAGACAAGTTTGGCCAGATTGGCCATGCCGTACTTTGCACAGACGGAACTACAAATTTGGATACTATTCCTAAATATATTTAGGAAGAAAAGATGCAACTGTAAACTCCTGCTGTTTTTGCTCATTACCTCACACACACAAGTTTTCTTGTGAGGCAGTTACAGGAAAAGTACCTAGCTAAAAGTAAGCCGCTCTACCTGGCATTCGTCGATCTTGAGAAAGCCTTTGACAGAGGTCCCCGTGCTATAATCTGGTGGAATCTTAGAAAACTAGGAGTAGATGAATGCTTGTGAAAGCTGTACAAGCCATGTATAGGGGAGCAGTCAGCAAAGTTAGGATTAGCAATGAGTATAGCGATGAATTTAGTGTACAGGTCGGTGTCCACCAGGGCTCTGTTCTTAGCCCTCTCCTGTTCATCATAGTTCTGCAGGCAATAACGGAGGAGTTTAAGACCGGATGCAGATGACCTCGCACTTATAGCTGAATCTATGGTAGAACTAGAGAAGAAATTCCAAACTTGGAAGCAGGGACTAGAAAGAAAGGGTCTCAAAGTCAACCTGACAAAGATGAAGGGCCTTGTAAGTAGACGAGAAAACAGAACCCAGATCCCCTCAGGGAAATGGCCTTGCTCAGTATGTAGGAAAGGTGCAGGTAGGAACTCCATTCTCTGTCCCAAATGCAAACAATGGGTACACAAGAGATGTAGCGGGATCTCAGGAAGCTTAATTAAGAATGTAGGCTTCACATGTAGCAACTGTCCTGGGACAACAAGCAGCAAACAGCCACAGGAAACAAGTACCACCAAACTCTGGGAGGGCTCTGTAGAAACAGTAGACAGCTTCTGCTAACTAGGTGACCGAATTAACAGCGGAGGTGGGTGTTCGGAAAGTACAATAACTAGGGTAAGAACGGGATGGAAGAAGTTCAGGGAGCTACTGCCACTGCTAGCTGCAAAAGGCTTTTCCCTCAAAATGAAAGGCAGACTGTATGATGCGTGTATACGAACAGCAATGTTACATGGTAGTGAGACCTGGGTGCTGTGTGTGGAAGACTTGCGTAGATTAGAAAGAAATGAAGCTTGCATGCTCCGATGGATGTGTAATAGTAATATACGCGAACGGCAAAGCATAAATGAATTGAGAGAAAGACTGAGCATAAGAGGAATCAAATGCTGTGTGCAGGAGAGGCGGTTGCGTTGGTATGGACATGTGATGCGTATGAAGGATGACAGCTGCATAAAAAGGTGCAGAGCACTAGAAGTCGATGGAAACCGCGGAGTGGGGAGACCCAAGAAGACCTGGGATAAGGTGATACAAGCCGACCTTACCCAATTACACCTCTCAAAGGCGATGACACATGACCGTGACCTCTGGCATCATGGAGTAATACAGAAGACCCGACACCCCCATGGGTACAAGCCGAAGCTGAAGCATATAGACAATATGCCCCCACACCCTCCCTCTGCAAAGTGGTCATGGAGGTGCCACAGCAAAAAAGCACCCAGCCCACACTGTAAAGTGGACGTGTAGGCGCCACGGAAAAAAAGCACCCAGTACTCACTGTAAATGAGGTTGATGTTAGGAAGGGCATCCAGCTGTAGCAATCAAGCCAGAATCAGTTCCTGTATGAGCAAGACAAGGTCAGCCGACTGGACACTGCCCACAACAGGACAAGCCGTCTAACTCATGCTAGCGTGGAAGAACAGACGTAAAATGGTGATGATGATGATGATGATGATATATATATATGTATATGGGTAAAGACCCTCTTCAGTTAGGAATGATCATAGGTTTTGCACATGGAAATCCCCTCCGAGATACAATCCTGAACACAGTGTCTTTGAAGAAGGCTAGTTTTGATGTCAGTAGTAAGATTTTAAATATTGGGCTTTAACAGGAAGCCTTAATATGGTCAGAGATGTGGTTATATTTCTTTCCCCCTTATAATTATCATAGCTGTAATATTTTGAATTAGTTGTAGTCTTCCGATCTGATGTCCAGGTGGGCCATAGAATAACACATTACTATTGTTCAGTCATGGTGACACAAAGGTATGCACTAATGTGTCAGTCACCTTCTGATTTAGGTATTTTCTAATCATACTTACAAGGGTCAGCTGAAAAGTTCATAGGCTGACTATGAAGGAGTGATGCCAGAGCAGTGAAATCTTGCATGCATTAATTTAAACCCTTCTTATTAATAACTGCAGTGTTTCTTTCTAAAGACTATGATGAAAAATAAACCTCATTTGGTCATTCCGTGAGAGTATCTTGGCTAGCCTATGAACATTTCAGCCAACCCTTGTAATTTATTTAGAAACTCAGGAACCAAGGATCCTAATGCCCTCTGATAATCTGCTGGTCAGCAAACTGATAGAAGCTAAAGTTTGACAATGAAAACAATGCGTTAAAGACAAAGATCACTGTCCGATGCGCTAATGTTTCTACTAATCCACCACACTTTTAATAATAATTTCTAATTTAGGCACAAGTCCAGCAATTTGAGAGAAAAGTCGATTAAATCAAACTCAGTACTTGACTGGTTCTTTATTTTTCCAAGCCTGCCAAGATGAAAGTGTTGATGACCTCAGTGGAATTTGAACTCAGAACATATAGGCCCATAACTAAATAACAAATAGACCTTTTGTCTGTCGCTCTAACACTTCTACACTTCTAATTGTTTCTACTTTTGGCACAAGGCCAGCAATTACCCCAGTGCATTACTGGTGCTTTATTTTCTCAAGCCCGTAAGGATGAAAGGCAAAGTTAACCTTGGCGGGATTTGAACTCAGAAATTCTAATAATATTGCTTTCTGTTATGGACCATGGGTTCCCCATGACGATGAGGAAAGAAACAAAACAATGGTGGATTTACAGTGAGTAAAATGGTGCCACAGTGAACAACAACAATAAGGAAACATTCATAGGTAATAAAATAGGTAAATTTTTATTATTACACCTGTATCCCTTTGGAAACTCTAACCCTTACCTCCAAAGGGTGTAATAATGATTTCTGATTTAGGTACAAGGCTAACAATTTAGGGGGGAGGGTAAAGTCGATTAAATCAATCCCAATGTGTTACTGGTACTTTATTTTATCGACCCTGTAAGGATGAAAGGTAAAGCTAACCTTGGTGGGATTTGAACTCAGAACGTAAAGAACTGTAAGTATATGTCACAAAGCATGTTATTCGACACTACCAATTCTGCAGCACAGAACAAAGTAGGATACAAGAAATAGATCCCCCAAAATGAGGGGGAAAACCCTCATAGGGTGATTCAGAGTACTCCAAACACAACCCAGTATCAAGTCGATAGCAGAACCAGGATATTTGAGAGGTCCCCAGGCATGTCACAAAGCTAACTCTAACAGTATTTACACATACTGAGACCAGGGAGACCACTAATCATGGGAGTAATCAATGCAGAATGTGTGTGTATATATTTACTAGATCTACCAAATTATAAAATTAAATTAAATTGTTTAGAACTACAAGTGAAGTCATTCTTTTCCTTTTCTTAAATAAATATATATATAAAACCTGAACATTTTTTGTATTTCAGTGTATATTCTGTTGATCCTTATTATGAATAATTTAATATGTCCCATTTTTAAGGTAAAAAATATTTTAAGAGACTCCATCGCCCTCAGAGTGGGAGCTGACGTCTGCATGGGTTTGAGGTGCCGATGCGGCAAACTCCTCGACTCTACGGCCTTTCTTGCCGCTTCGCGTGTCACACGGAGCTAAACCTCATTCTCAAGAGAGCTTTGGCCCGGGTGAACAAAACCTCAGTCTTAGAACCATCTGGGTTGTCCAGAAGTGACGGCCTTACCTTGTGCCTCTGGTTGAGAGGCAGGTGCCTTGTCTGGGACATCACTGTTAGTGACTCTTTTGCTTCTTCCCACATCCTGGATGCGGCCGGTTAGGACGAGAGCCACAGCTTCTGCAGCCGAGCGGTGTAAGACCATCAAATACTGTAATCTGTTACCCAGCTACATTTTTCAGCCTGTGGCTTTCGAGACATTTGGGGGAGTCGGACTGCTGACTGCGAGGTTCCTCTCTTCACTGGAGGCTCGCCTAATAGAGGTAACTGGTGAATCTCGCGAGGGCGCTTGGTTGTTCCACCGCATCAGCCTCGCCATCACCCGAGGCAATGCTGCGAGTGTGCTGGCTTGCCTCAAAAATCATTAGAGAGGTTACCCAGACGTTACTGTCTTTTGCTCTGGTGTTGGCTCGGTTGTTCACCCCTTCCTTAACATTTTCTTTAATATTGCAACATTAAAGGAATATATCCTTCTGAAAGAATCGCGAGCAATTTATAATGTTATCTAAGCATTTGTAATGTTATTTATGTATATATTTGGAACATATTTGTTATGTTATTTTAAGAGACTAAGCATCACAATTGACTTTCTCTGTGAAGAGGGTGAAGTGTAACCCGAGATTCATATTTAGTCTATTAAAGAAGATGAAATTTCAAACATTTGAATAATTATAGGTCACAGTTCATCTGAAACATTTGTAAAAGATTAAAAATAATTATATGATGAAAGAAGATTAAGTTTCCTTTGATACTTTTGCATATATATATAGTATAATCAAAGTTTCATACACTTAACATGTATGCACGATCTAAAGTTCATTATTTAACGATCGTTTCTAGGACATATATGTGTTAGAATTGGTATGCATATTCAACAGATCTATGTACAAAATTATACAAAATATCAAATATAATATACATACCAACACATACATATGCCGTCTTCAGAAATAATATATATATATATATATATATATTTATATATATATATAAATGTAATCTAAGTTTTTCGAATATTAATAATAACATTCGATTCGTTTGCAATATGCAAACAAGCCTCATTTTTAAAGCCATGTCAGTAGAATGAACCCTTCGTTCTTGCTCTTGTGTTGGCATGTAAACAGAACTGCAGACACTAATGTTTCTGGGTATCACCCTTCATCAGTACAGCTCACTGTTCACCTGCCAACTGTCAGAGCTAGTGAAAATATATACTATTTTCTAAAATATACAGTAACTAATCAGCCTGATTTGCATAATAGTAGACTGGCTGATAAGTCAGATCTGCATATTAGCAGATCCATTGATCAGCCAGATTTGCATATCAAGCAGACTGGCCAGTCAGTTTCCTGTATACGAGTGATAAATGGCCAGCTTTGCCACATTCAAATTTTAAAAAAATGAATAAAATTTTGCATAATTGCAAACGAATCGAATGTTATTATTAATATTCGAAAAACTCAAATTAGATTTATTGTATTTAGCCATGTAGAACGAAAAATGTATATATATATATATATATATATATAAATGAAAGGTATAGAAAGTATTGTAGCAAGAAGCCAACAGTATTATATAATATATATAGAGAGAGAGAGACCCCGACCGCTGAGCTCTGGCCGTTTCAACAGCTAGATCCGAACATTCGGATCTAGCTGAGCTCAGCCGTCGGGGTCCTGACTCTTTTTCTATTACCCACTCTACTACCCTAAGTATAGAGTACTCTGGTGTCTTATGGTCCACCTGGTATCTTACGACACCTTCTTTGTTTTATATATATATATATATATACTAATGGGTTTAACCCCCATTAGGGTGTCTTAATATTATTGAAATTTGCTGAAAATTTGTGAATAGGCGTAGTTTCAGAATATATATGGTTATGGGGGGGGTCTATCTCCCAAACCATAGGAGTTCGTGAAATCTTGTTCCATTTATTGGCCAAAATTTTCACTTTAGGGGGTTTAACCCCCATTAGGATGTCTTAATATTATTGAAATTTGCTGAAATTTTGTGAATAGGAATCATATCTTGTCATTTACCTATGGTTTAAATTTCATATAAATCGAAGGGAAAATATTTTCAGCGGTGGTTTAAGCCCCCGGGGAACCCTTTGATTAAAATGAAATATACGTAAGAAATCAAATAGGCATGAGCCCCACACGCGTGTCAAGTTTCATGAACATCGGTTTGGTAGTTTTTTTAGTTTTAGGTTCACAAACAAACAGACAGAAATTGCCATTTATGTATATAAATATACATACACACACACAGAGTTCATTGTTTACTTCCCTCTAGATAAAATCCACCACACCTTTCCGGGCACAAACCTTATATAGTAAGTTATAAAACAGAATTTAAATATAGTCGGTAAATGTTGATGCGTATATAATTTTAGTTTATTCTTTATCGTGTAAAATACACTCCATGTTAGCTATTACAAACTATAAACCCTATTTTATCTTTTACTTTGCTATTTTTTCATAGACTTAGTCCGTATCCCAGTTTTAATATAGATTACTTAGGAAACTGTACAAGTGTAAAGTTAGACAAAAGACCTTAGACTGTCTGTTCAATAAAGCAATGTCACTTAAATAACTAGAATAAATCTTTGTTGAAATTTTATCAACGTATTACAAATGCGATGACTATATCAATAGAATAAATTCAACATACATGTATATGTAACTGATTATATATATGTGTGTGTGTAAAAGGTAAACACAAATAACAACACAATCGGTACCGTATATGGAAGGAATATATTAGGTTAACGCTTGAAGAGGGTATATATATGGAGAGCGATAGAGTGATGACTTCTACAGGACTAGAAATGTTTCATGCGAATGAAACAGTTCTAGTCCTGTAGACGTAATTTCTAAATATATATATAATAATTATGCCTATACTCTACGAACATATTGAGTACCTTTCTAAAATGTAGTTTAAAAAGTTAAGATTCATTAATATAGTAAACATTAAACAAAGAATTAGAATGCCTATCAAATAGAAAAAACAAGAACGACGTTAAACAGAATGTAAGTTGTCAACACTAAAAATATTGTAAAATATTGATTTGATTTGATAAAATAATTAACTTACTAGCAATCAACAATATTTGGTAATAACACTGTGGAGAAAATATTAACGAACGTTGAGAAAGAAATGAGGAAATGGCACCAGAGTATGCAAGAAAAATAATCTGCTACAGCTGTAAAGACGGGGGAAGACTAACAAGAATTCAGATGTCGCGCCAAATTATTTCATAACAACTTTACAGAGTTATCGATCTTGATATGAGAATTTGTGAAATATATGCATGGCATGTATACATGATTTGTAACTCCTGTGGGAGTCTTAGGGGCACCGTATTGACATACAGAATTTCTAGGGCATTTTGGTAAACCTGGCAGAGCCCATCTCCTCTCCAGGTTTGAATACAGCAGATTTCTTCCAGAGAAGGATAGAGAGGGTGAGACAATGGAAGTGCGAAATAGATATAGAGGAAGAATCGACTGCAGTACTAGACTGGTACTTTTTTTTATCGACCGTGAAAAGATGAAAGACAAAGTTAACCTGAGAGGGATTTGAACTTAGGGAGCTATAATGAATAGAACGAAGCATTTTATCCGACGTACTAACACTTCTGCCAATTCGCCGCCTTAACCTGTAAAATATAAATAAATAAAGAGAAACGAAGGGAGATAACTCCAATAATCTTTAATGCTAAAATCATATTTCTCTTGGTTGACACGACTGCAGTATATTTGCATCGTTACTGGAATTTTGAAAGATGAAAAATGGGCGATCCTTGGTTTTAGTGTCCGAAATTATCATCATCGCCATTCAATTATTAGCTCCACCCACTACACGATACGTCATCAGCTGCTGCTGCTTGATTTTTACATGCTTCATTTTTACACGAAAAAAACATTGAATATTTTAACAGAATAAATATTTATTAAAATATTTATTTTTTATTAAAATATTTATTTAGTTTTTAACAGAAAAAAATATTGCTGCGAAATACATTTTTTTAAAAACAGATTTACAGTTTTTAACAACAGAAAAAAAATTTCTTTAAACAATATATTGTTGCGATATACAGTTTAAAATCTTTTCAAAACATTTACCTTCACCAGTTGGATACGTGACATTGCACCATCGCCACTCAAACTCCCTTAAATACAAGCAGGTGTTGGTCGACAATTCAGTTCAGCGATGTCTCTCATTCGCTAAATTGTCACGCATCGCAATAGTTATTCGAAAGAAACATGGCTGGAAGACCGCCTGCAGTACAATTTATTGTTAAGAATATTAAATCACCAGAAGAAACTTTAAATATGAATTTAACACACCGTGAAATGCATTTAATTACCGCAAATAATCGCTCTACTCTGGAATTTCTGGCTAGCAACCGGTTAATTTCAAATACTGTTAATTGTACTGCCTGCAATATTTTATGTTCGTTTGTGACTTTGAAAGACGGGATTGATGGCTTTAGATGGAAATGTAAGGCATGCAACTTTACGCAATCGATTCGTTGTGGATCATTTTTTACTAGAAGTCATTTGAATCTACAACAAATTCTCGATTTCATCTACTATTGGTGTTTTGGCACCGAAAATGTTGTTATTTCAAATCAAATTCGCTGTAACAATACAACTACCGTTACCGACTGGTGCAATTTTATGCGTGATGTATGTAGTGAATGGGTTGAGCAAAATCCGGCGATACTCGGTGGTCTTGATTCTAACGGAATACCAATAACTGTACAAATTGATGAGAGCAAATATTTTCATCGTAAATATGCTCGTGGGCTCTGGCATGAAGGACATTGGGTTATTGGCGGAATTGATACCAATAATCCCCGCAATATTTTTCTCCATGAAATCCCTGATCGTACTGCTGAGACTCTGCTGCCCATCATTGAAAGGCACTGTGCAAATGGATCTATGATCCATACAGATGAGTGGCGGGCATACAATCAAATACCAAATTTGCCTGGTCGTTATACCATATCAAGTACACACACACAAAATATTGAGGGGATGTGGTCTCATGCCAAAAAGAAACTAAAACGCATCAATGGTACCAGCCGACCACTATTTCAGTCGTATTTAAGGGAGTTTGAGTGGCGATGGCGCAATGCCACGTATCCAACTGGTGAAGGTAAATGTTTTGAAAAGATTTTAAACTGTATATCGCAACAATATATTGTTTAAAGAAATTTTTTTCTGTTATTAAAAACTGTAAATCTGTTAAAAAAAATGTATTTCGCAGCAATATTTTTTCTGTTAAAAACTGTAAATAAATATTCATGTAAAAATGAAGCATAGTGTTTGTTAAAAACTTAAAAACTGTAAATAAATATTCATGTAAAAATGAAGCATAGTGTTTGTTAAAAACTTAAAAACTGTAAATAAATATTCATGTAAAAATGAAGCATAGTGTTTGTTAAAAACTTAAAAACTGTAAATAAATATTCATGTAAAAATGAAGCATAGTGTTTGTTAAAAACTTAAAAACTGTAAATAAATATTTATTTTGTTAAAAAAATCAATCAAAAATCTAATTTCCTCTTAATATTTTCTATTACAAACGTAAATAAATATTCATATCGTGTAGTGGGTGGAGCTAATAATTGAATGGCGATTGTGATAATTTAGGACACTAAAACCAAGGATCGCCGAAAAATGTAATCGATCTCAAATCGATTCGCATTTACGTTAATCATTATATTTGAAAATACTCAAATATATTTCAACGCTGCAGAACGGAATAAAATCCTAAAATACCGGATACTATCAAATAACTATTTTTTTCCAGAGTTCGAGGCGTTTGGTGGAGCTGGGCCGCCGAGAGCGAAGTTCTTATCGTTAGCCGCTTCACCCTACCAATGTGTCAGGTGATGCCCGTGAGGGTACCTGGTTGTTTCAGCGCCTTTGCCACGCCATCACTCACGGTAATGCTCCCAGCGCGTTGCGTGCCTCAAACATTTCTGTTGACCCTTGAGATGTTTGATCGAGTCGCACTTGGTGGTGAATTGATGGTCGTTTTGTTTGTTTGTCTCTCTCTCGCCTTGATCATATATTTTTGTGAATTATATTTGTAAAGTTGGTGGCAATAATTTGTATTTATTATACGTGTTTATATTTTCATTCTGTAAGAATTATAAACAATTTTTAATGTTATTTATACAACTGCAAATAAAGAATTATATTCAAACACTGTTGTTTATTAAATTTATCAACAGATTATCATCTACATCAGTGCTACTCAAAGTGGTGGTCCGCGGACCGGTGCCGATACGCGAGCCACAGCTACCGGTACGCGGCCAGTGTCCAGGCCATGCTAAGGAATCATTTGAAGAATTTGTAGAATCTAAGGAAATTTTAGGCTGACTGCTAGTTTCAGTAATTTGTCCTCATGCAACGAAAACTGGGGTGAAAATTATATGACAATAATAGGTAAATTAACCTGATAGTAAAAATATAAGTTGATAATATATCACAGTTTTCTATGAAGAAAGGTCAAATAACAGAAAATGGACCGTGCAGCATCAGTTTCTGTAAATAAACGACCTACTGTAGTAAGTAAACAACTTATCAGTTGGCCGGTGGTGACGCGTGGTACTGATTATGTAAGTAAATGTAGTATATTTGTGATATTGTAATGCGCCGAATGATACTTTAGTCTCCCTTCAAAACCATGGTCCCTTTACTTCGGCCCGTATCCCCAAATAAATTATTTCTTCCGTTAATGTAACTGTTTTCTCACGCTTAAAATAGGCTGATTAATTCTTAACAGTAAAAAAACATTATTTACGTGGTATTCCCTCATTCCCATGAGTGTTATTAAGATAAAGTACAGGAATAATATGGATATTCATTCTCCATTGCACGTGGCACTGTTTTCAATTGAACCACGACTGAATAAACTGACAAAGAAGGCTCACCTTTCACACTAGTAAAGATTAAGGTTATATAATTTTTATTTTTGTGTTAATAAACTGCTTGTTATTTTTTTTATTACTTTTTTATGTTTTGATATTGTATTATTTGTTTACAAAATAAATAGAAGATAAAAAAAAATGGTCAACTTTTATTATAGTCATTATGGTGGATTGGCAGTATGGGTAGAGAGTCGGACACCATGATTTGAAGCATAGAGTTACGTCCCTTTATGATCTGAGTTCAAATCCCGCCGAGGTTAACTTTGCCTTTCATCTTTACGGGGTCGATAAAATAAAGTACCAGTAATGTACTGGTTAATTGCTGGCCTTGTGCCAAAAATAGAAACAATTATATATATCGTTTCCGGTATAAATTAATATTACTACGAAATATTAGCGGTACGTGGCACATTGAAAAAAAAATGCCGGTTCGCCACATCAGATAGTTTGAGAAGCACTGATCTACATTATATGTCAATCACATTCTGTATATATGTAATTAATAAACCAGAAGCATTAAAAAAAGAAAAGAAATTTGGAGTAACCTCCCCTTAAAGACACCGGAAGTCACCGCTATCTTAATCCGTGTGTGAAAACACGTGTAGGTAATTATTTTATTTTTGTAATAATATCCTTGTAAGTTAATTCTATCTCATCACATCTCATATACCTGCCTTTAAACACTGTTTCTGGGCAGTAATTTATTTCTTAAATGTTTCAACTTCAGTTAATCACTTCACTGTCACGAATTTTACTCCAATATTTTGTTCATTATCAACAGTAAAGTTTTTCTTATGTTGGATTCGACAGTCTAATCCTTTATAGGAAAATAAATAATTTTTTAGACAATTTCCATTTATGTGATCATATTGAACAGGTTTACTGTTTTAATGAAATAATACGCAGCTAATGGTTTACTGGTACTTATTAAAGATAGTAAATGTAAACATTCACCCTTTAACAGCATGTTGAATATTCTTTTAAAGCATTCTAGTTGCAAATGAAAATATAACAGGAGATATATGCGACACTAGTTATTTGACATCAGATTTGGATGATTCAGTGGCATGGTCCTGTAACTCCTGAAAGAGTCGTAGGAGCGCCGTATTGACATACTCGTACGACGTTTCTTGGATATTTTAAGCCTGGCGGAACCCATCTCTGCACGTCTTAATACAACAGGTTTCTTCCAGAGAAGGATAGTGAGAGAGAGAGAATGGAAGGGAGATAGAGGAAGAATCGACCTCGAATGGATGAAAGGATAAGTTGAGAGGAGAGACGAATACCACAAAGTATTCTATCTAACGACTCTGCACAGTTTAATGCTTCACCCCGAAAGTTAATGTTTATTACGCTTACTTGAAAATGAAGGAAGCATATCATTATTGTATAGTTATGACAGTTAATGGATTTATTACGGAATAGTTTCGATCTCTGTAGCAGGCTAAACGTAAATGTCATTTCTAAAACATAGTTGTAATCTACATCCTGCTTTAGGAAAGTGTTAAAGGGTTGCTGAACTCACAAGCCGAGACCGCTTGGCGTCGCGGTTGGGTTCATACCTCTATCTATACCCACTCTGCATCTCCCCATGCGCATAATTGTTGGTCTTCCCGGTCTCAGCACCACAGACTTTCTCTCTGTATGTATATTTGTGTATATTATATAATTCTTTGCATACATTTTATCTTTATATATATAGTTTTTACCTTTGCTATATATATACTATAAATTGGTTTAATCAATATATATATAAAATATATATTGATTAGCTTAATGAGCATTAAACTTTATACAAATTTAAAGGTTATATCAAAAAATATTTTTCATATATCAAGTTGAGAAACAAAAACTAGAATTATGTACAATATATAGAACAACAAATAATAAATGTACTCACTTAAATTACATATATAAATTTATATATTACAAAAACACTTTCTGATAAAAAATGCAATTACTAAACTAAAAAACTACTTATTAACTTTGGCATATTTATACCAGTTTGTCTAATAAAATAGTAATCAATAAAATGTAGGAATGCATAAGAAAAGCTTTCCCAAAGTTAAGGAATATAGCAACGGTTCAGCTTGCTGAATATGTTAGAAACGATTCTGACTTCCACATAATTTTGGTGACAGAAACTGAAATATCATAATTATTACTTTCAGTTTATTGTTCTTAAAGAATATATTCTCTTTTATTGACAACAACATAAAAATTTGCATCCTATTTATACATGAGTATATGTGGTATGTATGTATACACAGCAAAGTGAAGTGATTGTTTGATAAGAAGCTTAGCGAACAACCAGGTAATGAATATATAAAAATATATATATACTCTATTATTAACATCATCACTAGAACTGAATATAAACATATATATTTATATGATATATACTTATTTAATTCCTCATTCTATCTTCTGATGAAGGACTAGCGTCCAAAACGTTAAGACTCTTTTCTTACTATAGCAAGTGTAAAACTATTAAGATATTTCTTCATTGTACTATGTCGTTTGCTTTTTGCATACATATATATATACATAATTTTAAAATATTTTCATTTATCTTCAGCAAAATGGATTCGAAGAAAAAAAAATCCTCAAAGAAAAATTCTGCTCAAATAGCAGATGCTAAAAAAATTCATTCTGACGATCCTGATAATGTACAAATATTTGAAATTAAACCAAATTCGAGATATATGCAAAATACTAAGAAAAGAGGATTCAGGGAGCAAAATGTAAGTTTCTATTTGTATGCATGTGAGTGGTCTAGTAGTTAGCATGTTGGACTCATGATCATAAGATCATTGGTTCGATTCCTGGATTGGAGGATGTAATTTGTTCTTGAACATGATACTTCATTTTGCATTGTTTTTCATGATAGGGCAAGGGCCCCTATCATTAAAACATCCAAGAAACGTCCTATCAGATACAACTTCATAGTAGGCCAGATCCATTGAGTGATGTTTTAATTAAATGATGACTATTTTAACATCTTTTATGTTGATTTTTATTTCGTGAATACAATAAACAAAGGAAATCAAAGTGAGTCATGCAATGTTTCATGGTTTTCATGGACAAAACGTTGAATATGTTACCCCGAAGGATGGCAAGGAAGTCTATCTGAAAGAACTTGTCCATTTCATTGGGCTCATCCTTGCTAACAACCATCTCTATCCCAATAAAAATGAGTAGGTGGTTTTGGAGAACAGGGCACCAGATGTCCCAAGTTATGGATTTGACAAGAAATCATCATCATCATCACCATTTTAACGTCCATGTGTCCATGCTAGCATGGGTTAGACTAGTTTTTCCATTGTGGGACAAGTCCAGATGACCATGTCTTGCTCATACAGAACTGTTTCTAGCTTGGTTTCTATGGGTGGATGCCCTTCCTAACACCAACCACATTTACAGTGTAGACTGGTTGCTTTTTATTGTGGCACCAAAATAACCAACTGACAGAGAATATATATGAATTACAGTTTAACCCTTTCATTACCATTTTCTTATGAAATGCACTACCTATGTGTTTCAATTCATTTTGAAAATAACCAAAAACGAGGCGGAATTTAATAAAATAACTTTTTCATTAGTAAGCTGTTATTTAGAACTTTGCTAAACATAGATTTCTTAAATAAAATTAGGGTAGAAGCATATAATATAAGGATAAACATTTTAGAAGGAGTAGTCTTATATCATAAATTTTGGGAAGTTTGGTATCAAAAGGGTCAAAGTGTTAGTAGTTGCAGTTTCTCTACACTTATCTTCTGTGACCTGCTTTCCAACACAATTCAAATTAAGGTTATTGGTCCTGCTGTTATCCAATAGTAGCAGTACAGTCCTTTATTCATCATCATCACCATTTAATAATTAGCAGTACTGTTAATAATGTATATTTATGTCTTCAGAACAAATTTCTAGGACGGGTTCCTGTTGATAACAAGGTGTTAAAGAAATATAAAAGAAAAAATGCTACAAAACCTCTGGTGAGTATTTCTGGCAATGTTATTGATTTTCTGATTTGGCATGACACTTTTGATATTGATGTTGTCTTGATTAAGAGTGATGCTGCAGTACCTGTAATAGAATTGGTCCAAACATCTGGATATTTTGCTTCTCACTTCTAATTAAAATATCTTTTATTGTTGCAGGGTCTGTGAGCTAAGTTCAAAATTTCAAATACTTTGTTAAAAACATATGTACATTCTATTAGGTTTCCTTTCTTTAAACACATATTCTCAGATATCTATATTAACACTTAGCATAGATCCATGATATTAAAACAACATTAACCCATTTTACAGATCCATATTAAAATTACATTGTCTTTTTTCATGTATCCATATTGAAATCACACAACAGCTCTCAAAGATGCATAATCTATATATATAAAACTGAGGATGTCTGTCTGTGTGTGTGTGAGTTTGAATCCCTAAAACTCGAGAAACACCCAACCGACTGTTTTCAAAATTTACACATATAATACTTATGTTTCATGGAGTATTCTGAGCAAAAAAAATTTCAAATTTTCAATGCCCTAGGGACTGCATTAGGCGATTTAGCGAGCTCTCTCTATAATTCTTAGTCTTTCTCTTTTTAGATAGATACATACATATAACGTTGCGCCCTTATAATATCTGTCTGTATGTCTGACTGTCTGCATTACGTCACTTCCCTGAGGATGTGTGTCTGTGAGTTTGAATCCCTAAAACTCGAGAAGTACCCAACCGACTTTTTTCAAACTTTACATGTGTATTACTTATGTTTCAGGGAGTGTTATACACATAAAATTCAACTTTTGGATCCCCTAGGGCTCACATTAGTTGAAAAACTGCGTTTTTTTTTCAGGTTTTTAGGTTTTTTTTTAGTCGTTACGTCAGACTGATTTCCTTGAAATTATAACTATGTATTAGTCAGTCTCTTCTTCATACCGTGAGCAAAGAAAATCCAACTTTTTTATGGTCTAGAGCCCGCATTAGGGGAAAACCTGCATTTTTCCTGCTTCATCGAGGAAAATCTTAAAGATTATCCAGGCATCAGAGTATTCGGTTTATTTTCTTTATATATTGTCCACGCACGCAGTTTTTCCAGGATTAGGTCTGTTGGCAGCCTGCGTTCCAAAATACCTTATCCCGTGCAACGCCGGGTACCACTGCTAGTATAATAATATTAACTGCTCTCCATGTAAGAAATTTTATATGTGAATGTTCTTTTTGTTGTTTTTTAACTGTTAGTTGGACAGTAAATATATTTTAATAAAAACTATATTTTTTTCCATATTTTAGAAAAATTTCAAAACCAGATATCATAAGGAACTCTATTTAAATAAAACAAAGTCATCTAAATTTGCTGTTGAACAGTCTGCCCGCAGTGAGCTTTTATTACAAGACACAGTTGGGTAATATTAAATTAATTATTACATATTTTTAAATTGTTTTTTACTTTTTTTTTAATTTATAATAGTGTTGTTGGTTCACTAGATTTCTGATGGTGAGAGTGACAATGGAGTGTCTGTCACTTGGTGTAGAACAAATAACTCAAGGGAACTCAGTTGAAGAATATCTGTTGTTTTGCAGTTTTCTTGAAGTCGTAGGGGTGCTATATTGACATACAGCGTTTCTAGAGCATTTTTGTAAACCTGGCGGAGCCCATTTCCTCTCCATGTCTGAATACAACAAATTCCTTCCAGAGAGTGAAAGAATGGAAGTGCTAAAGAGATATAGAGGAAGAATCGACTCCAGTACTAGACTGGTACTTAAATGTATGAAAGGCAAAGTTGACCTCTTTGTTGATATACATTGGTAAAATGTATACAATGTTGCGTAAAGAAGTGCCAGGACTTCCACATAGAAGGAAGCTATGGAAGGCAAAAAGCTAAAACACATACCATAAGTCATCTCCTCTAACACTAACAATTCTACCCCTCCGTGACCTTTTACTAATACTTTATTTTATCAACCCTGAAAAAATGAAAGACAAAGTTGACCATGGCATGATTTGAACTCAGAATGCAGAGAACTAAAATAAATCCCACAAAGTATTTTGTTCTGCATACTAACGACTCTGCCAATTTGCCTCTGAAAAAACAAAATACAATTCCTCCAAACACGCAAGTGAATGTAAATCTTTTAAAAACAAATAGGTTGACATGACAATGAAGATTGGTGTTACTATATTGGTTGTGAGTGTTCAGTTTAGAATAGGTACGCCATACCCCTGTATGTTGTAAGAAGTGACTAGAAGTGTTGGTGCCAGGAATGGCATCCAGCCATAAAACATTGCTTCAAAAAGAACCCCCTTATCACCATGTAACCTATCATGAAGCCCATAAGGCTAACTCCTGCTTTAGCAAGAAAAAAATTACCTTTAAACCTCTATCACTTGTGTTACTATATATGTATTTCTTTCTCTCTTAGTGATTGTGAATGTTTAAGGTGTTTGCCTCCTTATCGTTAGGTTATGGGTTCGATTTCTGGACCTGGTGACATGTTCTTGTGTAAGACATTTCATTCCACATTGCTTTTCATAATAGGAGTAGGGCTCCTATCATTAAACACCTGAGAAAATGCCTATGAAATACAACTTTGTACATTGCTAGCTAAACCTAGGTGTGAGTTGTAAAATTTAATTTCTCTTAATGTTGATATGTAGGTAGTGATAGATCATAGGTCAACTTTGCCTTTCAATCAAGGTGACAATACATACATGCTATATCATAGAGTTAGCTATGTTATGTTAAGAGTAACTCAAATTTATGATTTCAGATCAAGTGATATACGACTAATAGACCAAAAAACCATTGCAGCATCAGTTGATATTACAAGTGCAACTAAGGTTGGTATCATCATCATCATCACCGTTTAACATTTGTTTTCCATCAACATCATCGTTTAATGTCCATGTTTTCACGCTAGCATGGGTTAGATAAGTTGTCCTATTTGAGACAAGTCAGATAAGATGACCATGTCTTGCTCATTCAGAACTGTTTCTGGCTTGGTTTCTATAATTGAATGCTCTTCCTAATGCCATCCACATTTACAGTGTGGACTGGGTGCTTTTTGTTGACTCCTACCCAATCACTTTATATGTTTGTATTTGTGATTTACGCTAAGAAGCTGTTATTGAATCTCTGTCAGTTCTGACTACAAGTGTTGTAGAGGTTCGATTAAAGAACAGCCTGTTTGTGAAATTAACATGAAAGTGGCTGAGCATTCCACAGACATGTTTACCCTTAACGTAACTCTCAGGAAGATTCAGCATAACACAGGATGTGAGAAGAATGGCTCTTTTAATTACAGCTGCAACTCAGTATTTTTTTTAAGCTGTGTGAACTGGACATAACATGCTGCCAGGGAATCAAACTCTCAACCATACCATCATAAGTAGAACACCATAACCACTTAACTACAAAATTTCACTCAACATAAAGCTATAATGTCTATCTAAGAGTATAATATGGTATAACACTTGGTATAACAGCATAGTTCCCATGACTTTCGGAAACATTTTTTCACGCTCAGAGTTGCTGAAGCATGGAACAAACTACCTGCATCAGTTGTTAGCTGTCGAGACACTGCATCCTTTAAGGCCTCCATGCTTCCCGAGATCCGCCAACACTACAGCTAACACATACACACATGTACTTCCCTGACATTTGTGTATTATTCTATGTACTATACATACACCTTTGACGAGTTGTAGTGCACCTGAGCACTTTACACAATAATTTCATTATTATATATATGTTGAGGAATAAGTGACCAAAAAATCGATGGTGAAATGGTGGTGTTGGCTTATATTCACCATCTAAACATATGTTGACTAGCTGCCTTAGCTTATGAATGAGGTTTGGATTTTTGCCCATTTCTCAGACATAAAATAGGGCAGTTGGCTTATATTCAAGTGTATATGGTAACCCTTTTATAACCATATTTCTCATGAGACATACTGCTTGTATCTTTCAATTCATTGTGAAAATAATCAAAAATTTAGATATTCAGTGAAATAACTAACTTTTTCATCATCAAGTCAGTGTTTTGAACATAGCTTAGTAAAAACCAGCCATTATGATGAAGTTTTAACTTAAATATGAACAGTTTAAAAGTGAAAAGTTTATATCACAACTTGAGGCAATATCTGGTGGGCTGATATTATCATCATTGGTCTAGTGTCAATCCTCACCCTCAACTCCATAATTTTCAGTGTATCACCACCTTCATCTTTTTACATGCACTAATATCTGTCACTCCTTATACTATCAAACCTTTTGGTACCAAACTGCCTAAAACTACCCATAGCTTTAAAGTGTTTATAGTCATCTAAACCTTTCAAATTCTTGATTGTTTTCAAAATTATTTGAAAACTATAGGCAGTGTCTTTCATTAGAAATATGGTAATGAACAGATTAATAATGATCTATATTCTTCTAAAAACCTTCCATCATAATTTTATGTAAGAACCTTTAAGTTATGCTCCAACACCAACTTGATAATGAGAAAGTTGTTACTAAATCCTTCCTAATTCTTAATTATTTGAAGATCATAGGCAGTGTCTTTCATTAGAAATATGGTAACAAAAGGTTAAAGTTTATATTTATCTAAAGAAAAAACTCTTCCATTGTAATTTTACTTAAGAGCCTTTAGGTTATGCTCCAAACACCAGTTTGATAATGAGGAAATTATATTACTAAGTCCCTCCAAATTCTTGATTATTTTCAAAATTATTTGAAAATCATAGGCAGCATCTTACATTAACTCTTTATGCATTTCCAATGAAATACACTCTATTTTAATTAGTTAATGAATAATTTTGAGGGATTTTCTAAAATTATTGATTATTTCATTACTAAGATAGTAACTTAATAAATACAAGGTTCTTATATAAAATTATATTGGAAGATTTTCATTTAAATTTAAAACCTTTAAAATGGGTGGTTTTATTTCATAGAATCAGAGCCAATTTTAGGTGGTTTGGTAACTAAAGGGTTAAAAATGTGGTAATGAAAGGGTTAATCACAATTTACTCTCTGCAACTTCATCTTTCAGCTTTCCACTCTTAACTCTTATCTCATTTCTCTACATTTCTACCATAAATTCTCTTCATAACAATTTTCTCAAACTTCCATTTGATTACTTGTTTGATTTTGTTTTTGGTTTTTAGTATTTTAGCCTAGACCTGAATTTTGGACCATACAAAATGGATTATTCAAGGAATGGAAGGTATGAACACTTTACTTACTGATTATTCCTTTTTTACTTGCTCTAACTAGTGATATATTTAATAGGTACATGTTTAGTTTCTAAGAAGAATAAATCATTGTCATCGCCATCATCATTTGTCAACCAAGACCCCACATCTAAACCAGCCGGCTTTGACCTTCCTAGAAATGGGTCCTTTAATCGGATTCACACAAAATATTTCAGGACAGCCAATCATCTCCATCAATGGAAAATGAAAGACAGCCCAACATGTGACTGGGGGGACCCTGACCAGGCAGTACTACATGTTGTTCGGCATTTCCCCGTCAGATGTTTTCCTGACAGCTTGGAGGCAATCCATAATACCACAAATGATGCCACATGTATGTCGTTCAGGATTTCCCCCTCATGTTTTTCTGGAAGTCTGAAGGCAATCCATGATACTACAAGTGACTCCTTAGTCTGGCTCACCAATCTCAATCTCTCTCTTTCTAACTGTTGTGCATATGTCAAGAAGAATCATCATTATATCTGATTTATGTCTATTTTCAATGCTAGCATGTGTTTGACAGGCAGGTTAGAAAACTCTCTTGTTTATATGTTCCATTCTGCAGCTGGATGCCCTTCTTAACACCAACCACTTTGAGATGTGTAATGGGTTCATTTTCTCATGACACCATCTCACAGGGTTGACTGGATGGGTGCTTTTTTTTTCCATGGTACCAGTACTACCACTTTACAGTGCGGGTTGCGTGCATTTTATCATGGCACCAGCTCTTCCACTTTCCAGTGTGAACTTGGAATAACTGGCACTACTAACACAATATCCGACATAACTAATTTAGTGGGTTAAATCTTATTTTAGGTCACAAACTATGTGCAAGTTAGTTACCTTGTTAACATGGTATGTTCTTGAGTAAGATGCTTGTTGCTTTTCATAATACAACTTGGGACTCTATTGTTAAAATACCCAAGGAATCTATGAGCTGCAACCTTGTAGGAAGCTAGCTGAAAATGTGTAACCCTAATTTTTTTTTTTTCCAGTATATTTTTTTACTGTTTTTTTTTTTGTTTTTTTTTAAAATTAATTAATTTTTTTATTGTTTTTATTTTACCATAGACACCTGCTTCTTGGAGGGAAGAAAGGACATGTGGCTGCCATTGAGTGGCAGAGTAAAAAGCTTCTCACTGAAATGAATGTTATGGAATCTGTGACAGATGTTAAGTAAGGCTTATTAGAATCTTGCGTATACAGGTCTGGGCATGATTGTGTGGTCAAGGAGTTTGTTTGCTAACACCTTGGGCAAGTGACTTCTTCTATAGTCTTAGATTGACTAGTGCCATATGAGGGAAATTTGGTAGACTGGGACTATGCAAAATCCTGTCATATAATGTATGTCTTATGTCCCATAACTTCAACAAAATTAGATCGATAATATAAATGATAGATTTAAAAATAAATATTGGAGTTGATGTGATCATCTAAATCCCTTCAAAATGGTCATCATCATCATCAACGTTTTTACGTCCGTCTTCTACGCTTGCATGGGTTGGATGGGTCCTTTTCAGCTCAGCATTTCACCATTTGCCATGTTCCTTCATCATCTCCATGAGTCTCAGTGATTTGAAATCAGTTCCCACCACCTCTGCTCAGGTCTTTCTTGGTCTACCTTTACTGAGGGTTCCATCCACTGGCATTTCCTGGCACTTCTTCACCCAGTGATCATCATCCATATGCATCACATGTCCATACCAACACAGTCTTCTTTCCTGCACACCACTTCAGATTCCTCTTAAACAAAGCTTCTCCCTCAGTTCATCCAAGCTCTGCCTTTCTCTCTCATTGCTCATCCAAATCTGCAGTCTAATACCTGAAACTAGCAAAAGAATACTTATTATATTAAGAAGATCTATATGTTGGATTAAATACCTCACAGTATTTGTTCTGGCACTGCTTTCTGATTTCAAATCCCACCATGATCAACATTGCCTTTCATCCTATAATGGTCAATAGGTCAAGTATTAGTCAGAGCTGTGGCTACATGGAATTGTGAGACCATATGGCTTACACTCTTTTCTTTTCTCATCTGTATTCTGGATTCACTGGTGCCGATCTGTATTTGCTCATGCCTTTCTCTTGGTCAACATTAATGTAGAGAGCGGATACTTGTATGCATGGATGACAGCTTGACTACCACAAAAAATCTTACCCAGGCCAATACAAATCTATGGTCTCACAAACCATATGTATGTATGTGTTTAAATTCTGTTTGAGGGTTCAATTTATTATTTAATGGAAAAATTCATGTTTAACCCTTTTTGTGGCAGTCCACCAGAGACTGCCTCAGATTCTAGGATACAAAATCTCTTGTTTTAAAGTATTCAAATTGAAATTAAAATTTATGACTGCATCACATTAAAAATCCAAGCCATCATCAATCATTTTTTGTCATGGTTTTTACAATTGAATTCTTATATGTACAATACATACAAACCTATGTCTTTGGAGAGAGCACTACCATATATAGTTATATACATTCTTTTATCAGGTGGCTTCACCAAGAAACAATGTTTGCAGTTAGTCAGAAACAATGGACCTATATCTATGATAATCAAGGCATTGAGTTGCATTGTTTGAAAACATTAGATCAAACTTTACAGATGGAATACCTTCCTTACCATTTCCTACTTGTGGCAGCAGTAAGTATTCTTCTCATAACAAACTGTCTGAAACTGTCTCAGGTTTTATCATACAAAAGTTTTAAAGTGTTTATATTTATCTTAAAACCTTCCAACATAATTTTATGTAAACACTTTTTTTAAAATAATGCTCCAAATATTAACTTAATAACGAGAAAGTTAATTGTATTACTAAATCCTAACACATTTTTGATTTACAAAATTAATAGAAACACATTGGTCTGTGTATTCCATTAGAAATAAGTTTTAATGAAATAATTAAAAGGATATAAACCGTTTTTTTTTTTTTAATAAATACAAACTCCAGTGGTGCTATATTTACTTGAAAGACATTCAGTCATTAAAAGACAAAAAGAAAATAAAACATTGATCAGACCAATATTTGTTCTGATGCTTTGCATTCTGAGTTCAAATCACGTGTCAACCTACATGAGTGGTAGACTTAATCTGTCAGCTGAGTTAAAACCCACAACTGGACCTTTGGTGCCTTTAATGGTGTCTACTCTGTTGGTCTCTACTTTAAGGATACCTTCCTTCTCACCAACCAGTTTTAGAGGCCCTGAACCTGGATTTGAATTCAGATCACATGGCATTTTGTCATAATGTATGTCTAACATCATGTACAAGCATCGACTTGGCTGGTTGGGACATGTCACACGATTCCCAAGTGAGAAACATTCTAATCAGGTCCTGTGTTGGTGGTAACCCCATGGTAAACTGGCAAAGAGGATATCCGAAGATAAACTGGTGACAGACAATTGACAGAGACCTGAAACCTGTCAACAAAAGTTGAAACAATATATTGATAGATGCAACTGACTGTTGTCATTGGAGCACTTTGGCTGCCTCATGTGTCTCGTGACATGGGAGCTTCTAAGTCTAAGTAGTAAGTCTAGCAACGCTGTCAATTTGCCTCCAATGCATTGATATATATGTATATAACTTGCTATGTAAACAACTGTTGAATTACAAAGCATTTGGAAAGTTTGAGATTTGCGTCCCAATACAGAAATAATTATGATGTAGCCGATTTCTATAAACAACAGTTGAGAAAATCAAGTAGAATACCCCAGAAGACAGAGGTCACTGTGAGAAATATGGAGTACAATTCGTCACGGATGACTCTGTTCAGTATTTCCCCTCACCCGATTCTTTTCATCTATTATTTATAGTGACCAACAATATAGTAATTTCTGTGTTAGGATGCTCGCATTCCTAATTTCAAATTTGATATGTATTTATATTATTTTTTCAGAATTCAAAAGGATTTTTGACCTACCTGGACACATCAGTTGGCAGTAAGGTTTCATCCATCAAGACTTCAATGGGTCGTTTAAATGTAATGTGCCAGAATCCATCTAATGCTATTATACATCTTGGTCATTCAAATGGTAGGGCTTAAATTATTTATTTCCCATTTTTTTAATTTTTAATATCATTCCTATAAATGAAATGTGTTGGCATCAGGGCTGACTAGCCTACATTGTCTCTGTCTGTAACTGCTTTTCATGGAGCAATGAGTGTTGTCGTTATCATGTGTTTCATCATGACATGAATACTAGACATGTTGTCCCATCCCCTCCAGGCTAAGAGGGACCCTTTCTACCCCCTCCAGGCTAAGAGGGGACCTTCTCTACCCCCTGCAGTCTTTGATCTCTTGTTGTCTCATCCACTGTAGACTGAGGGACCCTCTACACCCTGCAGGCCAAGAGGGACCATTTCTACCCACTGTGGGCTATGAAGGAACTCTCTCTACCTCCTGTACTACTTAGACATGTCTCATCCACTGCAGGCTGAGAGGCACCTCTCTACCCCCGCAGGCTATGGAGGGACCCTCACTAACCCCTGTAATCTCTGATCTCTTGCCACATTTAATTTTAACACTAGAAGAAAATGAATTCCTGCGATATATTGTTTTCTGTTTTAATTCTTATTTTGTAATTCACATTCATTTTACAGGAACTGTATCTCTGTGGTCACCCAACGCAAAAAATTATTTAGTGAAAATGTTGTGCCATAAATCAAATGTGCGGTCAATAGCTGTTGACCAACAGGGTTTGTAAGTAGCTTTTTAACATACTATTTCACTCTATTTCTATCCTATTAAAATTGCTGTCCTTCTTAACTCAGTCATCATCGTCATTTAAGATCTGTTTTTCCATGCTGGCTTGGGTTGAACATGTCACATACTATCCAATCCAATCCCTTCTCACTCCTGTTTGAGGAACCCTTCCCTGGTTGACCTCCACAGCTTTCTGTTTGGTCTTGGTCATGTCTTCAGGGGTGTAGCCATACTCACCACACTTGGCTAATTACAGGTTAGTGAGGCTATTTAACCCATATGTATATATATACAGGGTGTCCCCCAAAAATGTATACACACTTCAACAGCATTCTAATAATTTTTTGGAACACATTGTGTGTATATATATATGCATACACACAATCCAGTCCAGGGCCTCGCATTCTGTTTGGTTTTGGTCATGTCTTCAGGGGTGTGGCTATTTAACCCATAGTTAGTGGTATACAACAACTTATTCAAAATAACTCTTTACCTTCTGGCTACTCCATTAAAAAATTATATATAGCAAAGATGAACTTCGTCTACGTCAGTAACTAGAAACATTTTTTTTTTTTCCCAATTAAACTTGTTAATACCAGATTTTAACAAGAATTTACTTTATTAGGCTGCACACATACTAAGTACTTAATTGGAGCTAGTGTCCTCCCAGGCAGGCCAAGAACCATATCTCATTTATATACAAGATGTCCCCACCAAAAAAATATACACACTCTTTAAATAACAGTTTCTGATTTAGGCACAAAGCCAACAATTATTGTAGGGAAGGGGCAAGTCGATTAAATCAATCCCAGTGCGTTACTGGTGCTTTATTTCATCAACCCTGTAAGGCAAAACTAACCTTTGTGGGAATTGAACTCAGAACATAAAAAGCCGTAACTACCTCTTTAAATAACAATAAATACATCGTTTATTGAGTTAGAAACAATTCAATGAGTTATGGGGAGTCAAAATGTGAGTACATTGAAGACATCCTGTATATTCTGATTTTGTCGTAGTTTCTACAACAGGCTATGTCCTCACCCAGGTAGAGGAAGCGGGACAATAATGAGAGTGTGGAGAAAATGAGGGCATGGCAAAAGTGACATTGTAGGGCAGGTAAAAGGAATTTTAAAAAAGCATAATAAACAATTATTAAATTCTTTAAAAGTCATTTTATTTCTCAGAACCCACTGGGAAACACTAATTCCATTCCTTCTTTCCCAGAATGTCAACTTACATGTACTTCCTCCCATACTTACATTTTTTTCTGAAGATGATAAGTATATGTGTATTGAGTAATATAACTTTTTTTAAATAGTTTTTTAGTTTCCTAATTACCTGAGGTTAATTTTGCCTTTCATCCTTTTGAGGTCAATAAAAAAAAGTTTTGATTCTTCCTGTATATCTCTTTCTTTCTCACACTTTCTATCCTTCTCTGGAAGAAATCTGCTGGAAAGGGATGGGCTCTCCCAAGCTTAAAACGCCCAAGAAATACTGTATGCCACTGCTGCGACTCCATGGAGTTACAAGACCATACCAACTACCTAGTAGATTGTTAGAGTTGTTAGAATGTCAGCTAGAATGTTTGCAGTATTCATTCTAGCTCTCTCTGCACTCTTGAGTTCAAATCCTACTAGAGTCAACTTTGCCTTTCATCTCTTTCAAGGTTGATAATATACCAGTCTACTATTGGGGTCAATTCTTCCTTTATATCTACTTCTCTCTTTCTTTGGAAGAAATCAGCTCTGTTCAGACATGGGACAGGGATGGGTTCTGCCAGGTTTAAATGCCAAAGACTCTTACAATTCTATCAAGAGTTGAGGCCCCATGGGTGGATATTTATTTATGTGACTTTCTTGATATATTTTCTATAGTTACCTTGCTACGTCCGGAGATGACAGTCAAATGAAGATATGGGATCTTCGTACCTACCAAATGTTGCAGTCTTATAGAATAGATTCTGGAGCCAACTATTTATCTTTCAGTCAACGTGATATGCTTGCAGCTGGTATTGGCAGTGTTGTACAGGTTAGACGAATGCTCGTTTAAAATTTTTTATTTCGGAATTTTTTAATTAACATTATCATCATAATTTTTGCACCTGCTTTTCTATGCTAGCATAATTTGCATGAGATTTTTTTTTAGGTGGTTTTTCTCTATGGTCAGATGTCCTTTCTGATGCCAACCCATACTATATTTCTAAGTATGGCATATGTTGATGACCTCTGTCAAACCATAAACTGTCGAGCATAAACAAACATACCGCTGGCTTTTAAGCAGTGACTTATTGTCCGTTCAGGATACAAATGTCACTACTCACTTTAATGTCAATTAGAGATTACTGCGAGATTAGGCCCTTACCGCGAAAATTAACACTTAATATAGTGAAACAACTTAAAAACGAACTGAAAAACTGGTCAAAATATAATATACGGCCCTGGTTATGGTATGGAAGTGATAAATTCCAGACCACATCATACCCTAGGCCATGCTGACTTACATAATTGTCTCTTTTGCCAGTATAAAATTCAAATCCAGAGCAGTACCCAGTATTCGATTTGCAAATCTTCCAAACTTTGAAACCTCATTTTGTGGGCTTTCCTGGCATATATTGTCGAAAACGCACTCTGCCTTTATAGCCCACCATACCCTCATCGATAGATAAATATCTCCCTGGTTTGTAAACTGTTTTATATGTGTTTTGAACACAATCAATGAGGGGTCTTATTTTAAATAAGGGATCATAGTTTGGTTCTTCACGTACTGGTGTACTGCTCGTGTCTCTTACGTGTAAATATTGCGTCAATTTTCAAAACCGTGTCCTCGTCATTATACTTGAGACATATTCGTCTCCAAAGGGTTCATCGGTACTCCAGTAATTTGTAATTCTGGGTAGCTTTCTAATGCCCATAATAATATTTATGGCAAAATAAGCTCTAATTTCATTTAAGCTTGTGGGAAACCACAAACTATCCTTTTTTTCGCTTTGTTTACTTTCAGCATAACGGTTTGTTTCCGCCGTAATAATTTCAAACAAGCTCATAGGAAAAAGTAAAAGGAAATAGTCTAAAGCTTTGCTCTCCTGGGATAGACTGTGACTTGGTCCAGTTTCTTCACAAAAATCATTGAAAGAAACAGTTTTTTAATTTTTACTCCATTCAGGTGCCAATTCATTTTCTTTATCGCTGTCATCGGAGCTCTCAGATTCACTGTTTTCACTTTCGGAAAATGAAACATCGGATTCATTATCAAATACCATGTGCTTTTTTTTTTTTCAGTTATAGAGTTAGATTTTTCAAGGTCTTCAGTGGAAAATCCTTCGAATTCTGACTCGCTGCTTGACTGAATGAAATTGGTATCCATTTTTTGTCAGAATTACAAATTTTCAAAACACAACAGGAACAAATTTGGAAAAAAATCTCCCAAAATTCACAGAATTAAAATAACACGTCGATCGTTGTCCAAAATTGTAGCTCAATTGTTTATGCTGTATAATCACGTGTTTTCACGAATGTACTAACAAGATTTGCTCTGATATTCTCATTTAAATATGAATGTGTGGTTTTGAGCGGCTTGGTCACATGAACCAAAAAATTTTTCGGGCGGCTTTGGCCGGTTTGGTAATGAAAGGGTTAAACATCTACTGACAAAATCTCAAGCCTGCACATAGAAAATTAAGAAAATTACAAACAAATAAAATTGATAACCCTCTTGAGTACGATTAACTGAAAATAATGTGAACAGATAAACATGGCATTTGACAAATTAATGTGAATGCTAAAGGGTTAAACAGTGTTGCACAGAAACAGATACTAGCATACAATGTGGTGCAATCTATAGAAAGGATAATCCTAAGGATAAAAATATTAAAAGTTAGAGTGACATGGAGGACACATGCATACATGGTTGAATGTTTCAATCGAAACCCCTATAAAATGTAAATATAACAGACCAGACATAGTGATATGCAACAAAGATAAGAAGTAGTGGAAGTCAGCTGCCAGCAAATGTAAATATAATGCTTAAGATTAGCAAAAAGAACATTTATACTGAACTAATGGAGAATCTGCAGATACTTCACCCTGACTATACCTTCAGATTTGTACCTGTAATTGGGGGGCTCTAGGATATGTTACTAACCGCCTCAGTACAATTCTTGCGAAACTAGGTTTCACAGAACCAGAAAGAGCATGGCTAGTTAGGAAGTTAAAGTACAGTCCATTAATTTAGCATGCAATAACTGTATATACACATAGAAATATATGTAACCATATGGAAACACACATGCAGTAACAGCGACACTTGCATACACAAACACGTTCATACATAATTACCTAATTGATGATGTGAAAATTCCAATGAAAGAGTCTTGTCTCTGTGTTAGAAACTGGTTCTCTTTCTCTCTCTCTCTCTCTCTCTCTCTCTCTCTCTCTCTCTCTCTCTACACACACACACAGACTAGTGTGTGTCTGTATGAAATAAATATATATGATGGTTTCCATCTACCAAAGTCACTCTGAAGGCATTGGTCAGCTCGAGGCTGTGTAATGGTATCAAACCTGAAACCACATGGTTGTGAAGCGAACTTCTTAACCACACGACTATGTTTACTCATATGTATTATATTTTGTATTTAAGCCTTTTGATACCAAACCACCTAAAACCACTCCTGGTTCTACAACACTAAATTGTTTGTTCAAAAAATGTCTTCTTCATCCACTTATTCCTGGAAGGGTCGTTAAGCAGATCCCTCAGACATGCTTTCCAAAGGGTCCTATCAGAAGCAACTACCTATATTTGATCTGGCTGGATCCCCAAGCTAGACCAACTCAGCTCATGGATGTTATCCAATCATCTTGCTTGTGGTCTACCTCTGGGACTCCTGCCGGTTGGCTTTGTCCATAAAATCTGTCCAACTTAACAACAAAGTTAGTTATATTATTAAATCCTTCCCAATTCTTAATTATTTGAAAATCATAGGCAGTGTATTTTTTTTTTTTAGACATATGGTGAGACCATACATAAGTAAGATAACAGACCCCTAGTCTGTCTAGGAGATCAGTAGCCCCACTTCAATACTGACTTGGTCTATGTAGGCCCATGATGATGATGAAACAATAGAGTTAATCAATGTATTGTTCTATCAAGTTATACAAAATGTTTAACTTCAAATTGTTTTGTTCTTCTTTAGATATTTGATAATTGTTGCACTCAAACAGTAAGCAGCCCCTACTTATTTCATAAATTGTCTGGAAGTGTGCACAGTACAAAATTCTGTCCATATGAAGATGTACTTGGTGTTGGTTATGAGAAAGGATTTCAGAGTCTGCTTGTTCCTGGTGAGTAAATTTATCTATATCAATTGTTATTCTTTGCTGATGTGGGTGTTTGAAGAAAATATCTTTATAGAAATGCTGGTGAGACAACAAAAGACCCTAGTCCACCATCTAAGGAGGCCATGTTTGTGACATGACAAAAGAGCACCCGGTCAATGCTGTAAAGTGGTTGCGCTGGTGGCGTGATAAATAAGCACCCAGTCTACCCTGTATGGTGGTTGCATTGGTGACATGACAAAAAGCATCCAATCCACTCTGTAAAGTGGTCCTGTTTGTGACTTAATGAAAAAGTACCCAGTCCAACCTGGTCATTTTGGTACCACGATAAAAAGCACCCAGTCCATGCTGTAAATGTGGTTGGCATTAGATAGGGCATCCAGTCATAGAAACCAAGCCAGAAACAGTTCTGTATGAGCAATCCACCTTTATCAGTTATCATATCTAAATGATTTACTATTTTATTTTAACTAATCGGTGTATTTATATATTTTAGGTTCTGGTGAGGCTTGTTTTGATGCTCTTGAAGCAAATCCATATCAATCTAAAGAACAGCGTCGAGAAACAGAAGTGAAAATGTTACTTGATAAGGTAAATATTTCTCAGAATAACTTTTTTTTTTTTTTTTTTTTTCAGTGTTTTCTGGTATTGTTCCTTTACATTTATTTGACTTATGACATTTCTGTTATTTCATTGTTAACCCTTTGAAACCTGCTACCTCTGCAATCTCCAGCCCTGGCTATCCACACAAAAATCATCGAAAAAAATGGTATTCATAAATTAAACCAGGTAGATCTGCTAGATCCCTGAATTGAAGGATCACAGCTCTGATATTACTGACATGTGGCCAGAATGTCTAAGGAAAGAATTGCTGGACAGATTATATGGGCAAACCAACCAGCAGAAGACCCAGATCAAGATGGTTGGATAACATGCATGAGCTCAGCTGGTCTTGTTTGGTGGATTGGCAGTATCGTTAGAGAGTCAGACGCCATGCTTTGCAGCATAGAGTTACACCCCTTTATAGTCTGAGTTCAAATCCCGCCAAGGTTCACTTTGCCTTTCATCCTTACAGGGTCGATAAAATAAAGTACCAGTAATGCACTGGGTAACTGCTGGCCTTGTACCAAAAGTAGAAGCAATTATTACTATATACACACACACACTATATATATATATATATATATATATATATATATATATATATAATGAAGGAAATGTGGTAAGGAACCAGATGGACCATAACGCACCAAAGTACTCAATACTTAGGGTAGTAGAGTGGGTAATAGGAACGAGTAGGACCCCGACGGCTGAGCTCAAGCCGTTTCGACGGCTAATTCTGGACGAAACGGCTTGAGCTCAGCCGCCAGGGTCCTACTCGTTCCTATATATATATATATATATATATGTATGTAAAAGGTAAACAGAAATAACAACACAATCGGTACAGTATATGGAAGGTATATATTAGGTTAACGCTTGATATAGCAGGAAGAGGGTCTTAATACAGGGTGTTCCCAAAAAAATGTACAGGCAATATTTATTAGAATGCACAGCCTTTCCCAAAAATAAAATGATATACAGACATAATTCAATTGTATGTTAACACCCAAAAATGTTTACATAATTTAAATAATGCATATTAAACAATTTATTTTAATGCATTTTTTAAAGATTTTGTTGTGTATGCATTTTTTGGGACACCCTGTATATAATCAAATATAAAGATGGAAGAATTAGCTTTTAAATCATTTTTAATTCTTTACACATGTTTCAAGATAGTTGTACATCAAATTCGAACAATGTTGGGTAAAAATTCATAAAAATCAATATCTACACACACACAATGTGATATAAGTATATTTTTGCACTTCTCTTCATACATTTGAACTTTATATATATAGTTTTACTTTTGCTTATATATATATATATATACATATATATATATATATATATATAGTGATTCTCCACAAAAGATATTGACATTTTTTTTATAATGTTTTTCACAGATTCAACATGAAATGATAAATTTGGATAATCGAAGGATACTTCAACCAGATTATCGAAGTATTACTTCTAACATGGAAGAAAAGAGAAAACATTCCTTTATGGTATGTGTGCCTTTCATGTCTTATATTATCTTTTCCATTGATGAATGTATGTCATGCCTCTCACACACTTTATTTTTTTTTTTTTTTTATTATTGCTGAATCTTTTACTGTTCAGTTTAAAATAAGTACACCGTATCCCTGTTGGTTATAAAGAGTGACTAAAGGGGTTGGTGTCAAGATGGGCATCTGGCTGTAAAACATTGCCTCAAAAATGACACCGTGATAGGCATGACTCAGCTCAGCCTGTTGTGGGGCCCGTATGACTAACCCCTACTTTAGTTGGAAAAAAATGGTTGAAGTCTGTCTCAACCCCAGAGGCTCATCAGGCCAGAGCTTGTTCTTGGCTTCATTAGTGTTAAATGACTGAGAATACAAGATTCTTCCCATGGATGGGACACCAGTCCATCTCGGCTTTAAACCACCTCAACTGTAGCTGCTGGTACCCATTTTCAGCCAAGCATGGTTGGTCTTCAAGCCATTAAATAATATTCATGTAAATGAAATATCTAACATACGCATACATCATCATCATCATCATCTCTCTCTCTCTCTCTCTCTCTCTCTCTCTCTCTCTCTCTCTCTCTCTCTCTCTCTCTCTCTCTCTCTCTCTCTCTCTCTCTCTCTCTCTCTCTCTCTCTCTCTCTCTCTCTCTCTCTCTCTCTCTCTCTCTCTCTCTCTCTCTCTCTCTATATATATATATATATATATATATATATACACATGGAGGCACGTGGCTGAGTGGTTAGAGCATTGGGCTTGCAATCGAAAGGTTGTGAGTTCAATTCTCAGACTGGTGATGTGTTGTTTCCTTGAACAAGACACTTTATTTCACATTGCACAAGTTTACTCAGCTGTAGAAATGAGATGATAGGACTGGGGTCCATATCATTCTACTGCAAAGTGGTTGTGGAGGTGCCACGGCAAAAAAAGCACCCAGCCCACACTGTAAAGTGGACGTGTAGGCGCCACGGAAAAAAAGCACCCAGCACTCACTGTAAATGAGGTTGGTGTTGGAAAGGGCATCCAGCTGTAGAAATCAAGCCAGAATCAGTTCCCGTCCCACCCTTGCAAGCAGAGAAAAGCGGACGTAAAATGATGATGATGATATATATATATATATATATATATATATATATATATATATATATATATACACACACACAGATACACACCATAAATATTAAAAAATTTGTCAGTAATATACTTTACATTTCGATAATCAAGATTGCTAAGAATCTAATTTAGAGAAGCTTATAAATATAATTATAGAAACATCTTAACATAAAACACAGACTAATCAAAAGGAAAATCCCATTAAAGTACTTTAAAATAAAGAAACTTCACAAGCATCTCACCCTCGGTGTAGAATATTCATTAAGCAACCTAAAGCTAGAGGGCTCAACAAATATTCCCCTTACTGCAGTTTCACAAGCAAATTAATTAAAATGGTCAGATCTGTTCTTTTGAAACTGCAGTAAGGGGAATATTTATTCTACCCCTAGGATGAGATGCTTGTGAAGTTTCTGTATTCTTAAAGTACTTTAATGGGATTTTCCCTTTAGGATAGTCTGTTTTATTTAAGATATATATATAAGGATCTATCTACATGGTAAAATAAAGGTAAAGTCTGTCTCAAGCCAGAAGGCTCATTTTGACGATACTTATCTCGGTTTCATGTCGTAAAGCGACTGAGAGTACATTACTTCCCCTTGGACAGGATGCCAGTCCATCGCAGGGTTAAACCTCCAGGTATTGCTGATACTCGTTTTTAGATGAGTATACTGGAGCAACATAAAATGAAGTGTTTTGCTTAAGAATACAACACACAACCCAGCTCAGGAATCGAACCCACAATATTATGATCGTATGTCCAACACCCTTACCACTAGGCCACGTGCCTCCTCATCTATATGGTGGTATATGTTATTATCCCTTTCTAAACATACCCCACAAATTTCATCCAAGGTTCTTTTTTTCTTTTTCTTTCAATCTGATATTAGAATATAAGGCTGTGGATTTAGTGAACCAAGAGTGCCAAAACAATAGCTTACGATTTTTAATTATCTCCCTTGATCTTCTGAGTTCACATCCTGCGCTTTTCAACTTTGCTTTACATTCTCAAAGGATCAACTATAATTGTCTTATGCCCTCCCATGAAACCTATAGCAAGGAGGTGAATTGGTATAGACATTGAAGTGCTGTACTAAATGCCTTCCTATATTTCTTCTGACTCTTTACATTCTGTGTTCAAATCCCAGCAAGATTTACTTTGCCTTTCACTCTTCCAGGGTCAATAAAGTATAGTACCAGTCATGTATTGGGGTTGATTTAACAATCGTTCCACTACCCCCCACCCCCACCCCAATATATATATATATATATTTCTAACTATGTACCTATGTTAGAAACCATTATCATCATAATCATCATCTTTTGCCATTTCATTGTTATTCTGCCAGTATTGTATTGCTCAATATCAAGCGACCCTGGCGATTGAACACTCTTCTTATGGTTCATACCATGTCAAACAAACAAGTTTTCTGTAGTTTCAGGAAATACATCAATATCCAACATCTTTTATACTTTTTGCCACTGTCCCTAAAGCTTCTACTACAGTTGGGATAACAACATTAAGCAATTCGAAATTCTCTAAATTTCATACTTTAGAACCTGGTAAGGGTTGGCATCAGAAAGAGCATCCAGTTGTAAAACATTGCTTCAGTAAGTCTCATCCAGCCCATGCAAACATTGGTGTAAAAACAACGATGATGATGATGATGATGATGATGATGATGATACTGTAATTTTTACAGCAGTAGTGTTGATGCTTCTGACAGTTTTGTTTGCTGAACATCAAACCACAACCTCTGTCTTGAGATGTTCAACTCATATCTCAGAGTTTGAGCAGTATTTAGGAGGCATGTTTTCTATCTTGTTGGAAGGTTTATTGTTAAGCAGATCATAGAGAGCCATCATCATCACCGTTTTTATGCCTGTTGTTCCATGTTTGCATGGATTGGACAGGTCCTTTTCAGCATCTCTCCATTTGCCATATTCCTTCATCATCTCCTCTGTGAGTCTCAGTGATTTGAGATCAACTCTCACAACCTCTGCCCTGGTCTTCCTTGGTCAACCTCTACTGCAGCTTCCTTCCACTGGGATTTCCTGGCTATTTGATGATATTTTCAGCCACTATCCCCAGTGATCCTACTATAATAGCAATTATTATCTCTGGAGTCAAGCATACTTTTTCATTGCCACTTTAGATCCTGGCATTATCTATCTTCTCATTTGGCGGTGGATTGGCAGTATCGGTGGAAGGTCGGACGCCATGCTTTCCAGCATAGTTACGTCCCTTTACGATCTGAGTTCAAATCCCGCCGAGGTTGACTTTGCCTTTCATCCTTACGGGGTCGATAAAATAAAGTACCAGTAATGCACTGGGTAATTGCTGGCCTTGTGCCTAAAGTAGAAACAATTATAAAGGGCGGTGAATTGGCAGTATCGGTAGAGGTTTGGACGCCATGCTTTCTAGCATAGTTACGTCCCTTTACAGTCTAAGTTCAAATCCCGCCGAGGTTAACTGCCTTTCATCCTTACGGGGTCGATAAAATAAAGTACCAGTAATGTACTGGGTATTTGCTGGCCTTGTGCCTAAAGTAGAAACAATTATCTATCTTCTCATTTATATTTTATTTTGTCCTGCTGTTGAACATACAGACTACTCCTTTTGTCTTACAAGTTCTGGTATCTTTCTTTAGTACAACTAACTATATGTCAGATTGAATGTTCCAGTCTGTCTGGATTTTCATTATTATTGAGGACAGTGGATTAGCAATATTGGTAGAGCATCGGACAACTTGCTTTGTGGCATATACTTATGGCTCTTTATGTTCTGAGTTCAAATCCCATCATGGTTAACTTTGCCTTTCATTATTACGGGGTTGATAGAATAAAGTCCCAGTAACACACTGGGGTCAATTTAATCAACTTTTCCCACCCCCCAAATTTGTTTGGCTGTTTACCTAAATCAGAAACAATTATTATTAAGGGCGGTGGATTGACAGAATCAGTAGAGCATTGGACATGCTTTGCAGCATAGTTACGACCCTTTACATTCTGCTTTCAAATCCTGCTGAGGTTAGCTCTGCCTTTCATCCTTATGGGGGTTGATAATATGAAGTACCAGTAACGCACTGGGGTTGATTTAATCAATTTTCCTCTTCCCCTCAAATTGCTGGCCTTGTGCCAAAAGTAGAAACAATTGTTAATGTTATTATTGCTGTTTTGGCAGAATCATTAAAAGTGTTGGACAAATGCCTACAGGTATTTGTTATGGCTCTTTACACCCTTTGTTTAAATCACACCAAGGTCAACTTAGCCTTTCATCCTTCTAGGGTTGATAAAATAAAGTAGTAGTCAAGTACTGGATATTGATTTAAATCTCTTTCTCCCAAATTGCTGGCCTTGTGCCTAAATCAGAAACCATTATTATTATTATTATTATTATTATTATTAGGGCGGTGGATTGGCAGTATCGGTAGAGGGTCGGACGCCATGCATTCCAGCATAGTTACGTCCCTTTACGATCTGAGTTCAAATCCCGCCGAAGTTGACTTTGCCTTTCATCCTTACGGGGTCGATAAAATAAAGTACCAGTAATGCACTGGGTAATTGCTGGCCTTGTGCTTAAAGTAGAAACAATTATTATATTTTCCTTTGATTTAAAGTTATATGCAATGACTACCAAGTATCAACTAGATACTTAGGGCAGACATTGTTGCTTTTAACAGTTTTCAAGAGTTTGTTGTTGTTGTGTTTTTTTGTTCTGTCCTCACATTCACTTAACAAGTCACATCACAAAAGTTGATAAAACAAACAAATTGAGAAAATAATTATAGAAAGATAAGAGAGGATAAAAGAAGTATAAAGGAGTGTAAAAGATATAAATTAATTTTACATTAAGGATATTTGAATGGTGTTAAATATTAATTATATTTGGGCTGTGAATTGGCAATATCGGTAGAGGGTTGGATGCTATGCTTTGCAGCAAAGAGTTACGGCCCTTTATGGTCTGAGTTCAAATCCTGCCGAGGTTAACTTTGCCTTTCATCCTTATGGGTTCGATAAAATAAAGTATCAGTAATACACTGGGATAATTGCTGGCCTTGTGCCAAAAGTAGAAACAAATATTAATTAAATTTACTATAAAAATTTAAAAAGATTGTGTTGACATATATTACAAAGTATGTGGGCGGTAATTGTTAGAACTATGTTTTGGATTTCATTGTTGACAAGGTATGTTTTCTAGAAACTGTTGAACACCTTTCCTTATGATACCCACTGTTCCTTGTGTCTATATAAGAACATCCTTATTCTTTATCATCATTATCCTTTGTATGTCCATTTTTCTGTGGGGTGGATGATTCAGGCCTATATTTCCTACTTGCTGAAACTTTGTTCTTTGTTAAGTTTACTCTGAGTCCTGTTGATTCTGCTTTCAAATCCTGCCACGGTCAACTTAGCTTTTCATCTTTTCAGGAGTCGATAAAATAAAGTACTAGTAAAATACTGAGGTTTCTATCATCAACTTTCCCCTCCCTACAAATTGCTGGCTTTGTACCTAAATTAGAAATCATTATATTATTTTGTCTATTTTTTCCATTTCTAGGCTCCTGAGACACCTGTCAAACCAAAGAATAAGACAAAGGGTAGCAAGGAATTTAACAAAGTCATTAGAAGAACGAGAGCTATCAAAGAAGAAGGCAAAAGGAAAACACTCAAAGAGGAAATGATGGAGAAAAAAGAAAAAGAATGGAGAGAAAGATATTTTAAGAAATAAAAATTTAAAAATCTGTATCTTGATTGTATTTTAGTTATTGTCCAAACCTTGCTAGCAAGGAAAGCAGACATTAAACTCTGATGATGAGTGCTCATGACCCTTTCCAGTGTCTCAGAGACTGTTGGGAAGGTGGAAAGGAATGAAGTGGTCTGAATGCTTACAACAATTTTCTTTCCTTTTTAGAACAATTTGTTGGCTTGGTCGATGTCAGAAAGCTCTTAGCCAACCCCATGACCAAAATTTCTTTCCCGAAGTTCAAAGTGGATTTAGTGTTGACCTTCAGCAACAGTGTTAAAATTAGGTTTCAGATGTTGGGGTACTGCCTTTTACCATATATTTTGTAATATTACAACGTTAAGACTTTTATTTCAAAATTAAAGAAATGGAATGTTGTGTTGATGAGAAGCACATATGGGCAAAGCGGTGTTAAACTGTACACCACCCAAGTAAGACTTGGTGGGATTTGCACTCAGAATGAAAAGAATCACTACCAATACCACAGGACATCTCCTCCAATGCTCTATTAATTCCACTAATCCAACTCCCTGAACTCATACTTATTGACCTGAAAGGATCAGAGCCAATGTTGACCTTGGTGGAATTTGAACTCAAAGTGCAGAAAAAATATCAGAAGGTATTTTTATCCTGTTAAATTCCCCTCAATCAGTCTACCATCTTAAAAGAACATATTGAATCATGTAGATCTAGATAAATGTGAGATGGAGCACAGGTAGAAAGCCTTTGATCATAAGTCTGCTCAATCAGGGATTTCATTCATCATTCATTTCATTTTACATCCACTTTTCTCTGCTTGCAAGGGTGGGACGGGAACTGATTCTGGCTTGATTTCTACAGCTGGATGCCCTTCCTAACACCAACCTCATTTACAGTGAGTGCTGGGTGCTTTTTTATCGTGGCACCTCCACGACCACTTTGCAGTGGAATGATAGGGACCTGTCCCTATCATCTCATTTCTACAGCTGAGTAAACTGGAGCAATGTGAAATAAAGTGTCTTGCTCAAGGAAACAACATCACCCGGTCTGAGAATTGAACTCACAACCTTTCGATTGCAAGCCCAATGCTCTAACCACTAAGCCATGTGCCTCCATGATGTTGAAAAGTCTAAAGCCTGTCTCGAGCCCAGTGACTCATCAGACTAGTACTTATCCTGGTTTCCGTGCCTTAAAGCAACTAAGAGTACAAGACTGGTGTCCTGGATAGGACACCAGTCCATTGCATGGTTAAACTCCCAGCTATTGCTGGTACACATTTTCAGCTGAGTATACTGGAGCAACATCAAATGAAGTGTATTGCTTAATAACACAATGAGTGGAGGCACATGGCTCAGTGGTTAGAGCATTGGCCTTGCAATCGAAAGGTTGTGAGTTCAATTCTCAGACCGGGTGATGTGTTGTTTCCTTGAGCAAGGCACTTTATTTCACATTGCTCCAGTTTACTCAGCTGTAGAAATGAGATGATAGGGACTGGGGTCCCTATCATTCCACTGCAAAGTGGTCGTGGAGGTGCCACGGCAAAAAAAGCACCCAGCACTCACTGTAAATGAGGTTGGTGTTAGGAAGGGCATCGAGCTGTAGAAATCAAGCCAGAATCAGTTCCCGTCCCACCCTTGTAAGCAGGGAAAAGCGGACGTAAAATGAAATGATGATGAAATGATGACAGCCCAGTCCAAGAATCAAACCCATGACATTATGATCATAAGTCCAACACCCTTACCACAAGGCCATGTGCCTCTACTGATGCTGTTGAGCTAAACAACAATAATTTAGTGTAATCAGGTTAGTTATCCACTTACTATAACTAGTTTAATATTTATCATTTATGCACTACACATTTTGAATTTTATTTAAATGAAAACTTAGAAACTATTTTATTACTAATACGAGGGTCGACTGAAAACTTTATAGGCTGACCAAGATACTCTCAGAATGACCAAATGTGGTTTATTTTTCAACATAGTCCCTGGAAAGAATCAATGGAGTTATTATTAAGAAGAATTGAAATTAATGCATGCCAGATCAATCATTCATAGTCAGCTGACTCTTGTAAGAGACTATTTATTTTCCTAATTTTGGAAGTATCTTATAAAACACTCCATATTATGTCAGCTGCTCTTTCTATTTGGTATGTTCCACTTTGACCAGTCTCAAAGTCTTTACTACAACTCACTTTGAATGGTTATTTTCTCACATCATCACCATTTTACATCTGTATTTTCCAAGCATTCATGGGTTAGACAGGTCTTCCAGCACTGCAATCCTTCCACTTATGGTCCTTTGTCAACCCGATCGTGATATTCAAATTTGAAATCAGATCTCACCACCTCTGCCAAGGTTTCCCTTGGCCTTCCTCTATTACAGCTCCCTTCCACTGGGATTTCTTGGCACTTCTTCCCTCAAAGGTCATCTTCTATATGTATCACATGACCACACCAGTACAGTCCTCTCTCCTGTACACTACATCAAATTCCCTTTATATCCAACTTTTCTCGCAGCTCATCCATGCTTAGTCATTTATACACATTAACATTGCACATCTAAAGCTTTTGCAGATCCTCTGCATTTATTGCCCGTCTCACTACCATGCAACATTGTACTTTGCATACAGGTATAGTACAGCTGGCCTTTCTCACACTCACTTTTATATCCATTCTCCAACTCTCTCTCCCAACTGACAGCCGCCTACTGTCACTCACTGTCATCTGACAGCCTCCTACTGTCACTCTCTCTTTCTCTAAACTGACAGCCTTCTGTCATTCACTCTGACATTTGACAGCCTCCTACTGTCACTCGCTCTGTCATCTGACAGCCTCTGTCAGTCACTCACTGTCAGTCTCTCTCTCATTTGACAGCCTCCTACTGTCACTCACTGTCATCTGACAGCCTCTCTCTCTCTCATTTGACAACCTCTTTGTCACTCTCTTTCCCTACTTCCACAATATCTTGTTTTGTGACAGCAGATAAAAAACATATTGCAAATTATATAAAAATTTTATTTTAAAAATATTGGTTCTGTATTGCTTTTAGATATGCAAGTGATTGAATGTACTCTCAGGTCCCAAATAGTAGAGGGTAGGGTGGGAAATTGGTAATTTTTCTAGGCTGTCTGTTGATTTTCTTTAAAAACCAGAATTAGTTGTTTAGTTTACATATTGACCCCCCCCCCCCAACCAAGCCTATTTATTTTATAACGTATGGTATTTCTTGTAATAATGTTTTTTAATGTCTAAAGAAAATTGATTGTCAGAGGAATGCTACTACTTAAAATAAAATTTTGCTGGAGAGATTAGCAAAATTTAATAAGGAGTGGACGGGTGGGAAAATATTAAAAATTAATAAGTGGTGGGAGACGATTATTCGAGACCCGAGTGTAAAAAAAAATCAACTTTAAAAATAGCAAAGATTTAAAAAGAATTTTGATTATTAAATTCTATAAATTAATTGTGAAAATGTTCTTATTCTTGTTGCTGTTCCCTGAGATAAACATTTACACTTGAAAGACTTTCTTCAGCCCATTTTGGGTAATTTCCTTCAGGATATAATTTCTTGAAAAAGTCTTTGATAAATTCAGGAAATTTATCTTTTTTAATACTTTCATGTATTGACAGCATCAGATTTAACTGGAAAACAGAAATATTTTATTTTAAATAGGAGTATTTGTTATATTAGAAGTTTTAAAACAGAATTTAAATGTATAAGGTTTTGACAATTTCATTATATTTCTAATGATGAAAAACACTGCCAGAAATTTTCAAATAATTTTGAAAATAATCAAGAATTTGGAGCGATTTAGTAATATAATTTTCTTAACCCTTTAGCATTTAAACCGGCCATATCCGGCCAGAATTCTCTCACCTCTTTCTGTTCAAACCAACTGTAATTGGCCATTCATAGTGATGTTAAGGTATTGTTCTCAACCTAAATAATATCAAAATCTCATAGATTCAATATTATGTGAGGTAAAGCCGTTACCATGAAAATATAATAGAATATATAGAGTAATGTAAATGCTAAAGGTTAACATTAACCCGTTCATGACCATATTTCTAGTCAAATACACTCTATTTTAATTAATTAATGAAGAATTTTGAGGGATTTCATGACAAAGATAATACATATGATTCTTATATAAAATGATGTTAGAAGATTTCAATTTAAATAGTAACCCTTTAAGAGATTTCGAAGTGGGTGTCTTATGGATGGTCAAAGCCCTGTGAGTGAATTTGATAGACAGAAACTATAAAGAAGGTTATACTGTGTGTGTCATCACTGTGAATGTCTTCATAGCAACACCGTTTAAAGAGAAAGTGATGCCACTTGTTTTTATGCCTCCCTGTCCTCCATAAAGACATCCATTATACTAAATGTCAGTCGTATATACCATACTTAAAATAAAAGTATTGGTTGGCATCAGGAAGAGCATCCGGCTACAGAAAAACTACCTCAAAAAAGACTTGTCCAACCCATGCCAGCATGAAAAAAAAATGACATGAAAATTATGAAAAATACAAGGATTTAATCAACTTACCTGGTATGCAATATTATGTATTGTTAAGATCTGGCATGCAACTGATTCGTAAGTAACTATAGTGTGTAAATAAGCTCTGGTATATTTACTACAGGTACTACATGTACAGTTTTCATCAATTGGACGGAAATCCCTGGCAAACCTCTTATTCTTCAAATTTAACTGGCCAGTTGATACAAGTGCATAGCCAAAACGCTAAAAATACAAGAACCATAGAGAAAATTATATTCTATAACAAGAAATTTATGAAAACAGTAGGAATACGTGGTATATGTATGTGTGACTTTAGCATGGATATCATTTCTAGTTTGATTTCAGTTCACTGTGTTCTGAGTTCAAATCCTGCTGAGGCCAGAAGTACTAATCCAGAGGCAGTGAACTGGTGGAATTGTTAAAGAGTTAAACAAGATGCTTTTCTAGCTTTGTGTGTTCTTAGTTCAAATCCTGCTTCCCTCTACCAGGAGTTGCAACTGGCAAATATATTCCCAACATTCTCACTATGAAAGATCCTGATTATTTAAATGAATCTCCCTACAAACCCTAAGCTTTAGAAACGTCTCTCTCCTTGATGTTTGCAAACCATAGGTTGGGAACCACCGCTCTTAGAACTCACATGTTCTATAGCACATACAAATTATTGCTGATGTATCATTATCATCATCATCAACATCCATTTTCCATGCTGGCATGGATTGGACAGGTCATTGCAAACCAAGTCAGTACTTAATCAGAACTACTGTCCTCCCAGACATGCTGGGAGCCACCTCGCTTACATGTTTCAGTTTTAGCTCGGCTACTGTGGCTGAGTGCCCTTCCTAACACCAACCACTTTACAAGTCCATTTTCTGGTGGTGCTTGTACTAAAGAGGTTGTCATGTCTTTAACACAATTGAAGAGTCATCTAAACCCTTTGTTTGGCATGATTACCATGGCTAGATAAAACTTTTTTGACAAAAGCTCATTTTAAAAAAAAAAATTTTAAGGCTTACACCAAAAAGTATAGCAGCATCCATGACATTTTCTAACAATGTGAAACTGGTGTAGAGAGGAAAAATATGACGTAGGTTATCCTCATACAAGAAAACTAATCTGAATGTTTGCAATATTGGCAGAAGAGGGTGAAAGATTAACTTACTGCTGTCCTTGTAGGAAAAACACAATCAAACATATCACATCCAAGTGCAGAACATACCACTAAATCTTCAGCAAACCTAAGGAAAGATATACTTTATTATTACAACTTTAATATTAATAAGTGTACAAGGCATGGCTGTGTACGTAAGTAGATCACTTCACCATCATGTGGTTTCAGACATGGTCCTTCTGTGTGGCACCATACACAAGTGTCTTCTACAATCTTGTCTTGATACAAATCCCTGTGCGAGTGAAATTTCATATATGTATATATATATATATATATATTTATATATATATATATATATTTATATATATCATCATCATCATCGTCGTTTAACGTCTATCTTCCATGCTAGCATGGGTTTAGACGGGAATTGTCCCACGTGAGGCAAGATTGGTTGTCTTGCTCGTATAGGACTGTCTGGCGGGTTTTCTACGGCTGGATGCCCTTCCTAACACCAACCACGTTTACAGTGTGGACTGGGAGGTTTTTACCGTGTTCCCTACACGGCCACATTACAGCGTGGACTGTCTGTTTTTTGTCGTGACACCTACACAGCCTCATTTATTTAGGACTGGATGTTGTGGCATCAACATAACTTTAGGTGCAGATGGGGTTGGGGGTGTATTTTTGGTTAGGAGGAGCCTACTGACTGTAGGTTTTGCTTTGTACTTAGGCAAGGTGTGTCTTCTGTATTACTGCGTAGCGCCAAAGATCTCGGTCCAGTGACATTGTCTTAGAGAGGTGTATTTATATATATATATATATATATATATATATATATATTTACAGAATACTAGCTCTTTCCATTGCACAGATGGTTCTATAGAAATAGTGGACAGCTTCCGTTACCTGGGCGATAAAATCAGCAGTGGGGGAGGGTGCTCTGAAAGTACAGTAGCCAGAGTCAGAACTGGATGGAAAAAGTTCAGAGAGCTTATACCACTATTAGCCGCTAAAGGGTTCTCCCTAAAAATGAAAGGCAGGCTGTATGATGCCTGCATACGAACAGCAATGTTACATGGCAGTGAGACCTGGGCATTGTGTGCAGAGGATATACGCAGACTAGAGAGAAACGAAGCTTGCATGCTCTGCTGGATGTGTAATAGTAATATACGTGAACGGCAAAGCATAAACGAACTAAGGGAAAAATTAGAAATAAGAGGGATCAGAGAAGGCTACGTTAGTATGGTCACGTGATGCGCATGAAAGACGACAGCTGTATAACAAAGTGCAGGGCAATAAAAATAGACGGTAGCCACGGAGTAGGCAGACCCAGAAAAACCTGGGACGACTTGAAAAATTCCGACCTCACACACTAACACCTCTCCAAGACAATGTCACTGGACCGAGATCTTTGGCGCTACACAGTAATAGAGAAGACCCGCTTTACCTAAATACAAAGTAAAACCTACTACAGTCAGTAGGCACCTCTAACAAAACATACCCCCGTCCCACTACCCCCACCCCATCCACACCACCCCTTTCAATGTAAAGTTATGTTGGTACCAACATCCAGGCCGAAACAAATGAGATCGTGTAGGTGTCACGACAAAAAAACACACAGTCCACGCTGTAATGTGGCCGTGTAGGGAACACGGTAAAAATCTCCCAGTTCCACACTGTAAATGTGGTTGGTGTTAGGAGGGGCATCCAGCTGTAGAAAACCCGCCAGACAGTTCTATGTGAGCAAGACAACCACTCTTGCCTCAAGTGGGAAAACTCCCGTCCAAACCCATGCAAGCGTGGAATATAGCCGTTAAACGATGATGATGATGATGATGATGATATATATATATATATATTTTATGATATATATTTATATATATATATATATATATAGTTATATATGTGTGCGTGTGTATGTATGTATGCATACGTATGTGTATGTATATATGTGTGTGTAGGTATATATGTGTATGTGTGTATGTATGTATGTGTATACATGTGTATGTATATATATATATATATATATATATATATATATATATATATATATATATATATATATATATATATATTGGAGTTAAACAAGGTTCATATGAATTATCTAAGAATGAGTTTTACACACACATATATATGTGTTTGTATTTGTATGTATGTGTTTGTGATATGTATATGTATGTGTATATATATATATATATATATATATATATATGTGTGTGTATATATGTATATGTGTGTGTGTATGTATATGTGTATGCGTATGTATGTGTTTATGTATTTGTATATGTATATTTATGTGTGAGAGTATGTGTATGTATTTATTTTTACGTATGTATGTGTACGTGCATTTGTGTGTATTGCTTACGTGTGTTTGTTCATTTATTTGTCGCCTGTATCGCTGTCAACACTATCATAATCTTTATATTCATTTTTATTATTATATATTTTTTCTTATATTTATTTGTGTGTTTGAGTATGTAGGTGTGTGTATATATTTCTATATTTGTGCATGCGTATGTATACGTGTATATATGTGTGTATGTATGTGTATGTATGTACGTGTGTATATACGTATGATTGTGTGTATGTATGTATGCATGTGTATGTATATGTATGTGTATGTATATGTATATATATGTGTGCGTGTGTATATATGTATGTGTGTATGTATGTATATATATGTTTATGTATATATATATATGCATGTATATGTGTGTGTGTGTGTGTGTATGCACGTTTGTGTATTTGTATGTATGTGTATGTATGGATATGTTGATATTTATGTGTGTATGTATGTGTATGGATATATATATACACATATATATGTGTGTGTATGTGTATATATATATATATATATATATATATGTGTGTATGTATATATTTGTGTGTGTGTTTGCATATGTGTTTTTATTTTTCCTTTCCTTCTTCCTTTTCCAACCTCACTTTCATATAGATTATATTTTTGTTTTTAAAATCCAACGCCAATAAATACACCAGGATTTTTTCATTCTGATGATTGAAAGCCAAATTTTTTTGCTTTTAAGAAACCACTGGTAAATGAAATAATTGCCTTATGTTGTTTATTACATAACTATTAAGCTCTGTTACCTACATAGAGCACTCTTTTTTCCTGGACTTTTCCGACGGAATTACTTTATTTATATATATATATATATATATATTTATATATATAAAGAATGAATAATAACAGGTAGACATCATAAAAAGGTAATTTATTCCGTGTGCATACAAGTGTTTCCACGGTGTGCATACAAGTGTTTCCACCACCGTGGAAACACTTGTATGCACACGGAATAAATTACCTTTTTATGATGTCTACCTGTTATTATTCATTCTTTATATACACTCCGGAATACTGAAGGATCAGGAACTAAGTTTCTTGAACAGTTCTTCCATAACTCGTAGAGTAACCTCTTACCGTACGTCAACCATATCCAGTGTAGTAATTAACCATTACTACATCTTGGATAATCCTATACCTAATATATTTATATATATATATTTATAATGGAGGCACATGGCTTAGTGGTTAGAGCATTGGCCTTGCAATCGAAAGGTTGTGAGTTCAATTCTCAGACTGGGTGATGTGTTGTTTCCTTGAGCAAGACACTTTATTTCACATTGCTCCAGTTTACTCAGCTGTAGAAATGAGATGATAGGGACTGGGGTCCATATCATTCCACTGCAAAGTGGTCGTGGATGTGCCACGGCAAAAAAAAGCACCCAGCACTCACTGTAAATGAGGTTGGTGTTAGGAAGGGCATCCAGCTGTAGAAATCAAGCCAGAATCAGTTCCCGTCCCACCCTTGCAAGTAGGAAAAAAGCGGACGTAAAAATGAAATGATGATGATGATGATATATATATATATTTATATATATATATATATATTTATATATATATATATATTTATATATATATATATATTTATATATATATATATATTTATAAATATATATATTTATATATATATAAATTTATAAATTCCTAAATTTATATATTATAATAAATTGAAGTGAAAACAACTGGTGCGTGTGTTTCTTATTGGCAACATGACCCTCCCAAAGTTTCAACACACGTTTTCAGATAAAGAATCTTGTTAAACAAATTCAGAAACGAAATATATATATTTATATATATATATATATTTATATATATATATATTTATATATATATATCATCATCATCATCATCGTTTAACGTCCATGTTCCACGCTTGCATGGGTTTGGACGGGAGTTTTCCCACTTGAGGCAAGAGTGGTTGTCTTGCTCGCATAGGACTGTCTGGCAGGTTTTCTACAGCTGGATGCCCTTCCTAACACCAACCACATGTACAGTGTGGGGCTGGGAGGTTTTTACCGTGTTGCCTACACGGCCACATTACAGCGTGGACTGTCTGGCGGGTTTTCTACAGCTGGATGCCCTTCCTAACACCAACCACATTTACAGTGTGGGACTGGGAGGTTTTTACCGTGTTGCCTACACGGCCACATTACAGCGTGGACTGTGTGTTTTTTTTGTCGTGACACCTACACAATCTTATTTGTTTCAGTCTGGATGTTGTGGCACCAACATAACTTTACATTGAAAGGGGCGGGGGTGGTGGGACGGGGGTGTATTTTGTTAGAGATGCCTAGTGACTGTAGTGGGTTTTACTTTGTATTTAGGTAAGGCGGGTCTTCTCTATTACTGAGTGCCGCCAAAGATCTCGGTCCAGTGACATTGTCTTGGAGAGGTGTAAGTGTGTGAGGTCGGAGTTTATCAGGTCGTCCCAGGTTTTTCTGGGTCTGCCTACTCCGTGGCTACCGTCTATTTTTATTGCCCTGCACTTTTTTATACAGCTGTCGTCTTTCATGCGCATCACGTGACCATACCAACGTAGTCTTCTCTCGAGTAAACATCTGATCCCTCTTATTTCTAATTTTTCCCTTAGTTCGTTTATGCTTTGCCGTTCACGTATATTACTATTACACATCCAGCGGAGCATGCAAGCTTCGTTCCTCTCCAGTCTGCGTATATCCTCTGCACACAATGCCCAGGTCTCACTGCCATGTAACATTGCTGTTCGTATGCAGGCATCATACAGCCTGCCTTTCATTTTTAAAGAGAACCCTTTAGCGGCTAATAGTGGTATAAGCTCTCTGAACTTTTTCCATCCAGTTCTGACTAGCTACTGTACTTTCAGAGCACCCTCCACCACTGCTAATTTTGTCACCCAAGTAACGGAAGGTGTCCACTATTTCTATAGAACCATCTGTGCAATGGAATGAGCTAGTATTCTGTGGGCACTTGCTGCTACTTATTGCACCAGAGCACCGGCCACATATAAAATCTATGTTCTTAGTTAGCTTACCTGTGATCCCACTACATCTTCTATGGACCATACGTTGCATTTGGGACATAAAATGGAGTTTCTACCTACTCCTTTCCTACACACTGAGCATGGCCTTTTCCCGGATGGAACCGGTGCCCTATTTTCCTTCCTACAAACTAGAACTTTAGTCTAGGCCATGCTTCCATTTTTGGAATTTCTTCTCTAGTTCAGCCATTGATTCAGGTATGAGCGTTAGATCATCTGCGTATAGGAGTTCCCATGGGCAGCCGGTCTTGAACTCCACTGTTATAGCCTGAAGGGCAATAATAAATAGTAGGGGGCTAAGAACGGAGCCCTGATGAACACCAACTTTTACGCTAAACTCTTCACTATATTCGTTGTTAATTCTAACCTTGCTGACTGTTTCTTTATACATGGCTTGTATAGCTCTCACAAGCCATTCATCAACACCTAGTTTTCTAAGAGCCCACCAGATAATGGAACGGGGGACTCTGTCAAAGGCTTTCTCCAATTCGACAAAAGCTAAGTATAGGGGTTTACTTTTATCTAGGTACTTCTCCTGTAGTTGTCGTACAATGAAAAGAGTGTCTGTGGTACTTTTACCTGACACAAACCCGAACTGCATTTTATCTAGATCAATTCACTCTCTGATTAGTTGCGCTATTTTTTTTTCTGTGACCTTCATGACCTGGTTGATTAATTTAATGCCTCTATAGTTACCCCTATCTAGGGCATCTCCTTTACCCTTGTAGCAGTTAATGATGATGCTGCTACGCCAGTCCTTCGGAACAACCCCATTCTGTATGACTTGGTTTACTATCCGGGTGACCATGGTGTGTCCCACCGTTCCAGAAGCTTTCATCATTTCAGCAACTATTTCCGAAGGCCCAGCCGCCTTACCTGTCTTCATTATATTTATATTTATATATATATGTAAAAGTTCTATTTAAATTGTTGGGATACAACAAGCAAATATTTTTATAACTGATATAAAGCACTCAACAAATATTTGGAGTAAAAATACGATATTAACAAATGGAAACTATATTTATAAAACCATATTTATTTCATTATACATATTTCAAGGACACCAAGTTAAATTATGGTGTGCTTTCATCAGATAAAATATAATATAGATCAGTTTTATAAATAAATATTGACATACCCTTAAAAAATGCAACCATTACTGTTGGAAGCTCCCGGATAGTGGAGTTGTTTAAATATAATTAAACAACTCCACTATCCGGGAGCTTCCAACAGTAATGGTTGCATTTTTTAAGGGTATGTCAATATTTATTTATAAAACTGATCTATATTATATTTTATCTGATGAAAGCACACCATAATTTAACTTGGTGTCCTTGAAATATGTATAATGAAATAAATATGGTTTTATAAATATAGTTTCCATTTGTTAATATCGTATATTTATATATATATATATTTATATATATTTATATATATTTATATATATATATTTATATATATATTTATATATATATATATATTTATATATATATATGTATATATATATACAAAGATATATATATTTATATATATATTTATATATATTTATATATATATATGTATATATATATACAAAGATATATATATTTATATATATAAATATATATATTTATATATATATATATATACGAAGATATATATATTTATATATATATTTATATTTATATATATATATATATATATATATATTTATATATATACGAAGATATTAGTTCCGGAGTTATAATAGTGACGAAACATAAGTCAATTGCATAATCCTCATTTACTGCTATATATATTTCTCATAATCCTTTATTTACTGCTATATATATTTCGATGATAGCCATTAAGTGGCTATGACCTCATCAGGCAGTTAGTCAGTTCTTAGATATGCCAGCTCTGTGTTTATGGTGTTGATTGTATCAGAGCCTTGGGACATATGAGCTTGTTAGGAATAATTTAATGTTGTCAGCAGGAATAATCTTAATTCTCATTGGTCAGTTTGTAGATGGTAGTAGGGTTGGTACTTGACCTCAAAGAAGCAGGTGGTGTTGTAAAGTTCAAACCATCAGGCAAGATGACAATAGTTCCATATGACTGATTTTCACAAAAAACATTCCTGGTCAGATATATATTCAATTGGGGTTTATAGTATGAAATTCGATACTACAGGTCAATCTTAAATTGAGGAATTTATATAGGGTGGTACTACTGAAAATTAAGGTTAGAGTAGAATACTAGAAAATTTACATATAAAAAGACTAATGTTGGTTGACTTGCACATACATTCACACCCACCCCCACAGACACACACACACATCCACATATACAAATTGAGGAATTTATGTGAGGTGATAATACTGAAAATTATGGTAAGAGTCAAATACTTAGAGAGTTTAGAAATAAAAAGACCTATGTTGGTTGACTTGTACATACACTCACACCTACCCCCTCAGACACACACACACATCTACACACACAAATCCATACAGGTGTGTATATATATATGTACGCACAAGTGCATATATATATACGACAGATGCCCCCAAATCCAAGTATAGGGCAGACATAAAACTAGGTGGGTGTTATTTTTAAAGAAAAGTAAAGTGGGTGTTTGGAAAAGTTATTGTTTAGACTAGACAAAGTAGAGTGTGATATATATCTTCACAGCAATAGCTTGGGGGCTTTGGAGTTTAGGCGAATCCCTTAGTACAGATACACATACCCAGCCACACTTTTATACCTCTGGATGCGCGTGTATGTCTATATTCACATGTGCACTCATACAAGAGAGCATATACAAACATACTCCTAAGCATACACTTGAACATTTTTCAAATGCAACCTGGGGTATTAGTATTTCGTTGCGTTCACATGAGTGTGTACATTCACGTAATCCCAGTATACACACACTATGTACGGTTGCGGGCACTCATTCATGTGTATAGGGTTAGTACCTTGGTATGATTGTTCTTCCTGTGTGGGCCACTCCCGGGAGGGGGGGGGGGTTCCTCGGGTTCAATAAACGAGGTTTTGTTGCCTCCTAACCAGAAGAGGATTCGGTGGACAATCCACCGTAGGGACCACAAACTATGGTTGGTTGTAGTCTATTGTTCATTGGTACGGGGGTGTAGGGGACCTACAGGGGGGCGTTGTGGGAGGCCAGAACCGGGGTTTATCCATATAGCTTGAGGAAAGTTCCCATCCTTAGGTGTCTGCAGGCGCCGAATAAGTCAGCCCTTCTGTTTAATAGCTTGGTTCCGCCATGAAGTATCTCAAGTGTCTCACTAAGACAGAGGTTGCAAATACCAGACCCACCTCTGTCTGTGGGAACCTTTCTAACCACGGTCCAGACCAGAGAGTGTTGGGTCTTTTCAAGTTTGAGCTTCCAGATCAATTCAGAAAGAGCCGTACATTTTCTCTTTTCTATTCTGTTAAAGGAATGGCGATGGTTATGCCACCTATCTTTGAAGCTCGTCGCCGTGGATCCTATGTAGTGGTGCTCCGAGTTAGGGGTTGTGACCTTGCACCTGTAGACTACGTTTTTCGTCATGCATTCATTACTAAGGAGGCATAGTGATGGGTCTCGGCAATTGCATGACTTCTTAAGCCCCAGCACATGTACCGCGTGGTTACCATCACTCGGGGTTGGCTGGGTAGCCGCCGCAATCAGCACAGGGTCGTTGGGTTCCAGTGTGCTAGATGGGCCTGTCCGAGGTCTGGTGTGTCCTGCGTGCTGGTTCTGTTGAGTGGCTCCGGGGTTTACGGTGGTATTAGAGGCAGTGAGCCTATTCCTATTTATGCCGGCTATGTGCTGGGCTACGGAGCATGTGGTTGAGTAGGAAAGTTTCACTGTGTGCCTGTTGAATATTTTATGGTACTTGTGGGCCCTAGGGAAACATTTATCCAGTACTCTAAAGAATGTTCTAGCCAGGCTGGTACGTAGCCCCACCGAGTATGGAGGGTTATACCATGTGACCTTCCTGGTCCTATTCTTGCAGGGTTGTTGGGTGTCCGCCGTGGTCCATCGTGGGGTTGTGCACAGCTCAGGTCGAGCTCGGTTGGTGTCATTCAGGTGTGCGGAGCGGTCACTATCATGAGGGTTATAAGGGCCCACCGTGGGGCTATAGTCCTGCGCAGTGCAGCCTCCCTACTCAATTAGGGTTCGGCGGGTGGTAGGGCCAGTGCAGGGGTGCCTATGCCCCGTACCGCAGTGGTCTTCAGCATTGTAGGTATTAGACCGGTGGGGTATGCTGGACCCTCTAGTGGGGATGGTGACGGATAGGGGTTTGGGAGTGTTACTACTGGTCAGCGAGGTGTTAGGTGGGCAGCCCATGCCCCTGAGGGTATTGGCCCGGGGTACCCTTGGGTCATCTCGATCATGTCTCTTAGGGTTGTAGCTGATCCTATGGCTGTGGGACGCCTTAGCTAGCGCTGAGTTATAGTAATCAGCATTACTATTGAAGATCTCTTTATTAGCAGACAAGTTAGAGATCCTGTCAGAGACACTCTTAACTACGGCCTTAACTATAGATCTAGGATGATTGGACCCAGCGTTGATATACACCAGCTTCTCATTGGGTTTATGATATGGGTGGTGTAGCTTGGTGTTGAGGTTGAGGGTGGTGTCCAGGAAATTCACTACTTTTCTATTGGGTTCCATCTCTACTTTAAGTCCTACCTTGCTAAAGAAGTGTCTAATTCTGCTTTTCATATTTTCAACCATTGTGGTGCTGTGGTCCACTACGGTGAAGAGTGCATCGTCTCGGTACAGCCCGCCACCCAGGTTGGGTATTTCGCTCCTGATCTCGTAGAGTATGTATATCCCAATCAAGTCCGTTAGCTGTGCGGAGTCACTGGAGCCCATTGTAATGTCAAAATTATTTGGCCAGTCACTCCGGGTCCATATGTCCCCACCGAATCGGATCAGGGTCTTTCTGGCGGCGTGTATGATTCGGACCTCGTCGCGCGTTTGGTCTGTCCTATTCATCGCGAATATGAGTGCTTTGTTCAGGACTATGGGCGAGATAGAGGAGACTGTAGTATCGAATTTCATACTATAAACTCCAATTGAATATATATCTGACCAGGAATGCTTTTTGTGAAAATTAGTCATATGGAACCATTGTCATCTTGCCTAATGGTTTGAACTTTACAACACCACCTGCCTCTTTGAGGTCAAATACCAACCCTACTAGCATCTACAAACTGACCAATGAGAATTAAGATTATTCCTGCTGACATCATTTCATTTTCATTTTACGTCCGCTTTTTCCCTGCTTGCAAGGGTGGGACAGGAACTGATTCTGGCTTGATTTCTACAGCTAGATGCCCTTCCTAACACCAACCTCATTTACAGTGAGTGCTGGGTGATTTTTTTCCGTGGCACCTCCACGAACACTTTGCAGTGGAATGATAGGGACCCCAGTCCCTATCATCTCATTTCTACAGCTGAGTAAACTGGAGCAATGTGAAATAAAGTGTCTTGCTCAGGGACACAACACATTACCTGGTCTGAGAATTGACAACATTAAATTATTCCAAACAAGCTCATATGTCCCAAGGCTCTGATACAATCAACACCATAAACACAGAGCTGGCATATCTAAGAACTGACTAACTGCCTGATGAGGTCATAGCCACTTAATGGCTATCATCGAAATATATATAGCAGTAAATAAAGGATTATGAGTTCATGCAATTGACTTATGTTTCGTCACTATATATATATATATATATATATATATATAAATATATATAAAGGAAATGAATACAAAGAGTTTAAAACCATTAAAACATGTTTATATAAAATATATATATATATAATAATAAAGTATATATCCCTACATGCAAAATACCTTCTATCTTTGCACACGGCACTGGACAGAATTGCTTCTACATCATTCATCCTCATCTCGGGAACAATTTTGAATAGCGCCAGTTCGTAATTCGAACTCGGGAATTTTATATTGTCCGAGTGAAAAGAACCTTCTGACGAGAGTCTTTCTTTTCAATGGATGTCCGTAAGGACTATCCATTTATTTTTGAGACTCGAAACCGTACGGTAAAGGTAACCATAGCAGGTACAGTGAATTTTTTAAAATTTATTTTAAAACTTTTTCTTATTTGCTAAACCTTGATTATATATATATATATATATATATATATATTTATATATATATATATATATATTTATATGTAGGGGGAAAATGCTTCGTAATAAGGGATAGAAAGATCTTAGCTCAGCGATTCTTTGCTTAAACTTTAATCTGTTATTTTAATATATATTTGCTCTACGGTTCTTATATATTTGATATATATTTATCCTTATCGAGCCCTCTTTGGATTTTAGTCTTCAAATTTATTATTATTACTATTTGGCTCCCTCGGTTGAGCACTCTACTGACTTATATTCATCATGCAGAAACAACATCTGAATATTTCTACAAAGAACATACCCGTACCAAGCAGGAAAACATACCTAAAACTCCTGATACAGAAAACAGATGCGTTCATTAAAAGGTTGCGTTGGCGTGGCTTTTATTTCAATAATCTGCGAAAAGCAGACAACAAACAGGATAAATTTGGGTTTAAAACCTATAATAACCCTCCATGTAACCCAGAAATGCTACCCTTATATTTATATATATATATATATTTATAATGCTATCAAATGCTCTGATTGCTACTTAGAAGTGATTGACAAGTTCTGCTGCTGTTAAGGTAAAAAAGCAGTGTGTGAGAGGGGGGGGGGGGGGCTCTTGGAAATACAGTAGCTAGAATGAGAACTGGAAGTTTGTCAGTGAGAATACACGACTCTTCCTTTAGTCTGTCAGTGAGAGAACAAGACTCTTCCTTGAATCAGTCAGTGAGAATACAAGACTCCCTCATGAGTCAGTCAGTGGGAGAACATGACTCCTCCTTGAGCGAGATATCAATCTGAGATAAGATTAACCACAGCTGTTCCAGTCCACTCATTTTCAGATGAGTGGACTGGGATAACATAAAATGAAATGATTTACTCAAGGATACAACGTTCCAACCAGTGGAAGCCATAACTTTATGATTAGTAAACCAACAACTTCACTAGGAGGGAACCAGGGCCCAAAGGTATGTCTATATGGCCACTCAACATGCTAGAAACAGCAAGTAAATCATCTTCAAATCACCCATTTTCAAAACATAGATGAGACACATTAGATAATGTAGTTCTAGATAACCTCAAAAAAACAGGATTTTTATAAAAAAATTTGCCTGATTAGGTTTGACCTGGGGTTAAACAACAACAATAACAAATACATTACAATTTTTTCTCATATAGGCGTAAGGTCAGAAATTTGTGTGGAGAAGTTTGTCAATTAATTTGATTTCAGTACTTGACTGGTCCTTTATTTTATTGACCCCTCCAAAAGGATAAAAAGTGAGGTTCAACTCAGAATGTATACAACAAATATTTTAAGGGAATTTTCCCTGCTAAATCAGGAGTTACCTTTGAGGGCCCTGTGAGAGATTTCATACTTATCATGGGGCCTCTTTATTTCTAAAGCAATGTTTTATAGCTGAATGCTTTTCTGGGGCCAACCCTTTTAGTTGCCTCTTATAACAGGTAGGAATACAATGTACCTGGAAGATAAGGAGCTGGCACAACACTATGAAACATTTTGTCCAACTCCCTAATGACTTTGCCAATCTACAAGCATTTTACAATAATAATATGTCATTTAAAAGAATTTAGAGAAAAACCACAGTAAATGAATTTAAGATAAACTCACCCAACACCCATAAGGTATCTTGGTTTCTCATTTGGTAAAATATCTGTAGATAGAGTAACCATCTTCCAGAATGAGTGTTTTTCTTCCCCTCCACTTAGTCCACCAATAGCAAAGCCAGGAACATCTCTTTTAATCAGTTCTAGAAATATTTTAAAGTTTTATAGTTTAAATGAAGCATAGTAAGATTATGATTATGTGGGGTGAGGGAACAGGAAGTGCAGGGGAGGTCTTGCTGGAAGTGAGGAACCAGTGACATCACACCAGAAGTGTGGGTTGAGTCTCTCCCTTAGTACAGGTGGCGCAGCAGAGTGTGGACGTTCTGTGATGACTGGTGCAAATGAATGTGTGAGTTTTATGTTCTTTGGTCAGACGTGAAACAGGTGAGCATCACGCAGGGAGATTCAGTCTGGACATGACTGGAGATGCAAAGGTAAGTTCCTTCGCTTCTTATGATGACAAATTGTTTTGGGAAAAACAGTACAAATAAAGAGTGAAAACTAGAATAAACTGAGAAAAACAAAACAGTTTATATTTTTATCTTATATTTCTACTACAACAAAGCACTGCTTGTCATCAACACCATACTCCATTTCTTTATTTTTGAAATAAACTGGCTTAACCTTGTAATATTATGAAAAAGGTGGTACCACAACAAAGCCAGAGTCCAATAACTGAAACCTACCTTTAGCACACTGTCGTCGAAGGTCAGCATTAAGTCCACCTTGAACTATGGGAAAGAGATTTTGGTCATGGGGTCGACTATGAGCTTTCAGACATCGATCAAGCCAGCGAATCGTCCTAAAAAGGAAAGAAAATTGTCTAATTTTTAGTTCTTTGATATAATCACAATCTTTGTTTTTACATTGATTGTTCCATGCTAGCATAGGTTGAGTGAAACTATTCTGAGGCAGTTATTCAAAGCTGGATGCCCTTCCTCACCCATACTTTATTTAGTGACACTAAGCTGCAGGATATGTTGTTTACAAGGGACAAACATCACCACATGCTTTTGTTTTTTTACATGGTCACAGGTTGTACACAATGACTAAAACCTCATATACACACACAAAGGACAGGATTCATTATACACACACACACATACATACATATATGGACCATTGATGAGGAGTTTGCAAATCAAGTATCCAAGATACACCTTTAGCTTCATACCCATCATTATTGGAGCTACGGGTTATATACCAACCGGTTTGGACCAAAGTATGACTGAACTTGGATTTGCGGACACAGAGTGCAGCTCCCTAATTCATAGTCTACAAATGGCTGCAATAGCTGGCACACCTTCAAAATTTGCAAAACATTCTTGCGATTCAAGGGATGACAATTTCTTTTCTTTTACAACCTTGCCACCAGGAAGGTGGCCGGTCAAAAAAATATACTCGAAATTAAGAGAAAGAGATAACATACATACATATATATATATATATATATAGTGTGTCTGAAAAGTAAATACTTTTTTCCTACTATATCAAGTGTTAAACTAATATATTTTTCATTATACTGTGTTGTTTGCTTTGTTGTTTCCATATATATATATATAAATTTGAGTATGCGTTGGTTGGTTACCGAGAGGAAGGTAAATTCTACTGATACTTGAATTCATTCATTCTAAATCATATGCCACCAGTTCTTTGAGAAAACAACACCATACTTCAGGACAGCGCATATCAAAAGACCAAAAATAATGGAGGTAAACTTTGTTCCATCATTATGTTTGTCTGTTCAAGTTCTAGCTGTCTGATGAGGTCATAGCTGCTATCACCGAAATATATATTACACCAAATATAAATAAACAAAGTTAATTTTAACCTGGTGACTTACACTTATTGTTGAGAGAGAGAGAGAGAGAGAGAGAGAGAGGGAGAAATGACTTCACTGGTGGTTGGTATTCTTTAATAATTCAAAACTTTACAGTAAGTTGTGATGTGAAACGAAAAGGTGATTGAGTGAAGGTCAGATTAGGGTTGAATGGCCTAAATGACCATTGACGAAGAAACAAAATAAAATTAAAGTATTTGTATATTATTGTTGAAAAAGCAATAAAATGTTAGTGATGGTTGTTATATTTTAAACAGATATTTAATGAAAAGGTGAAAGAGAAAAGGTAATTAAATGATTGCGCCTTATTGTGGTGGTCAGAGAGGGTTAAATTAGACAGACCTTTGGTGAAGATACAAAATAAAATTAGTGAGATAAGTATATTTATATATTATTGTTGAAAAAAAACGTAAAATGTTGGGTGATAGTGGTTGTGGGATGATATGTACAAATGAGAAATAAGTGTCATGAAAAATTGGAAGGAGAAAGTTGATTAAATCAACGACAGTGCGTTACTGGTACTTTATTTTATTGATTCTGTAAAGATGAAAAGCAAAACTATCTCGGCAGGATTTGAAATCAGAACATAAAGGGATGTAACTCAATGTCACAAAGCATGGTGTCCGCCGCTCTACCGATTCTACTGCCATCCACCACCGCCCTATGATAATGATGATAATAATGATGAAACAATTTGACTCATACTTTGTTAATGAATTGGAAAAAAAAGAGTAAATTTGTATTTATTTTCCCCAACAAGAACGAACAAGATATTTCTTTTCTATATTTTGACATTTCCACTGTACTGGAACAATCGTGTTTACAAGTGGGAACCTTTCCTATAGCTAACCACTCAACAGTGAAATAAGTATGACATCTTACAATACAGAAGTTATGTGGCCTACTGGTTAGGGTGTTAGGCTTTCAATAATAAGGTCATGGGTTTGATTCTTGGACTGGGTGTCATTCTCTGTTGTCTTTGAGTAAAACATTTCATTTCATATTGCTCCAATTTACTCAGCTGAAAAAAGAAAGGAATACCAGCAACTGGATCCAGAGGAGGAGCAAGTTACACTGCAACAGACTGGCATTCTATCCAGGAGGAAAGAGGTTTTGTACTCTTTGTCACTTAAAACCAACAAAACAAGGATAAGTTCCAACCTGATGAACTTCTGGACTTGGGACAGACTTTTAACTTCCAGCAATTGCCACTCATACTTAATGGTTGGAGAAGAGTAATATATCTTAGCTGTCGGGACACTGCATCCTTCAAAACCTCCATGCTTCTCGAAATTTGCCAACATTACACCTGATATTCCGCCTCTATACACAAGCACGTATGTATCTGTGTGTTTTTCATGACTCATACACTGTTCAGTTTCCTGACATTTGTACATTATTCTATGTACTATACATGCACTTTTGATGAGTTGTAGTGCACCTGAGCACTGTACACAATAATTTCATTATTCATTCATTCATTCATTTCATTTTACGTCCACTTTTCCCTGCTTGCAAGGGTGGGACGGGAACTGATTCTGGCTTGATTTCTACAGCTGGATGCCCTTCCTAACACCAACCTCATTTACATGAGTGCTGGGTGCTTTTTTGCCATGGCACCTCCACGACCACTTTGCAGTGGAATGATAGGGACCCCAGTCCCTATCATCTCATTTCTACAGCTGAGTAAACTGGAGCAATGTGAAATAAAGTGTCTTGCTCAAGGAAACAACACATCACCCAATCTGAGAATTGAACTCACAACCTTTCTATTATTATTATTAAAACATAGACAGAGAATTGGCAGAGTCATTGGAACATGCTTTGTGGTATTAGTCCAGGCTCTCTGCATTCTAAGTTCAAATCTTGATGAGGTCAACTTTGCCTTTCATCTTTTCAAAGTTAAGAAAAAAAGTACAGTTTAGTACTGGGTTGATTCTTCTTCTATAACAATTTTTCACTTCTTTTTTAGAACTATGATAATATAAGGGTTAATTATATTACAAAGTTTTTGATAAATTTTAAAATTATTTATAAATGTTAGATAGTGCCATTCATTAGAAATATGGTAATGAAAGGGTTAGCTATATTACAAAATTCATCCAAATACTTCATTAATTTCTAAATTATTTGCAAATAATAGGCAGTGCCATTCATTAGAAATATGGTAATGAAAGGGTTAAATAAAAGGGGCCCTTACTAGTGAGAAAGTTGGCAGTCACTGATACAGTCTATAAAACCCAGCATATAATCTGTATAGCCACAACAAACAAACTGATTAGGTTTAGAGATAAAGACAGAATAGCAAAACTAATACCTATGCATGGCTTCTTCTACTCTTGGCCCACTTACCAAACTGGATACAACATCATCTAACTGCATTATAATGTCAGCCCCTACAAAAACAAAACAACACAAATAAAAAGCTGTCATTTTAAGAGGTAAGATAAGATAGATATCAATGGTCCTGGTCTTATGGCCTAAAGGTTTTTATTGTTCAAGCTGACATTACAATAACACTGTCCATTACTCTGTTCAGTGATATTACATCATGTCCAGTCCATTACGCAATAAGAGTATGTGGTTGCTTGACTTGCTAGAAATAGAGGCCAAATCTCCCTCAACTCACACCCCACTATCTTGAAGAAAAAAAAAGAAAGGACATGATATACGATCCTTTAAAAAAGAAAAACAAAAAAAGAGAAAACAAGACAGGATGTGCAATGTAAATGTGAGAGAAAGGCAAAGCTTGGATGAATTGGGAGAGAAACTGGTTTTAAGAGGAATCTGAAGTGGCCTGAAAGAGAGAAGACTGCATTGGTATGGACATGTTATACACATGGATGAAGAAATGACAGGAAATACCAGTGGAAGGAAGCCTCAGTAAAGGTAGACCAAGGAAGACCTGGACAGAAACAGTGGAGGTAATCTCAAATCGCTGACACTCACAGAGGAGATGACAAAGGAACACGATGATGCTGTGCTAAAAAGGACCTATCTATCCCATGCTAGCATGGAAAAAATGGACATAAAAATGATGGTGGTGTTGGTGGTGATGATGATGATGATGGTCATGGCTGAAATGCCTTTGATCATATGTCTACTCCTCCAAGGGTCAGTAACAGGTGGATCTCAGACCTTTTCAAGTTTTTATATGTAAGATATAATATACATATATGAAGGTGAAGGGCTTAATGGTTAGGGTATTCGGCTCACAGTTGTCAGGTCATGAGTTTGATTCCTGGCAGCATGGTGTGTCCTTGAACAAGACACTTTATTTCACGTTGCTTCAGTTCACTCAGATGGCAATGCGTTGTACCTGTAATTCAAAGGACTTGCTTTGTCACATATTGTATTACCCTGAATCTCCCTGAGAACTATATTAAGAGTGCAATTGTTTGTAGAATGCTTAATCACAAGCATGCTGTTCTATTGTTTGAACACCTGGAACCTTTATCATCAAAAGCAATAAAGGTCTGGCAATATACAGGTGGGTCATGAGAAAAACTGAAAATAGGAAAAGTGAACCATTACAAACGAAGTTTCCTGGTCTACTTAATCAGGGCAGACAACAATACCAACAACAATAACAATAGACAAGTTCTCAGACCTCATTCACTTACCATGTGGGGTGGAACATATCAAATCAGACCAAGGAAACAATGTTTCCATTGCTGATACTATTAGCCTAACTCTAACTGATCGCAACTCCTAGCAGAAAGAGCAACATAAAATAAAGTGTCTTGACTGGTAGCTAATATCAGCAATGGAAACACTACTGGAAACATTGTTTCCTTAGTCCAATTTAACAAGTTCCACTCCACTCAGTAAGCAAATGAGGTCTGGGTTTTTGTCAATCAATTTGATCGATTGAACTCTTATCATTTTGTAATGATTTAACAGAAAATATCTAAAAACAGGTTTGTTAATTCAAATGTTTATAGTAACTTGACTGATGGACAGATCTTGTGAAAATTTGTGATTTAATGTGGTATAAGACGTTAAAAGTTAAATAGATATACTTGAATATAAGCCAACCCCACTATTTGATGTTTGAAAAATGGGCAAAAATCCTAACCTTATTCACATTCGGGTCAAAATATAAGCCAACCCCAATTCTACCATCAATTTTTAGGTCATATATCCATCAGCTAATATTCAAGTATATACAGTTCTGTATGAGCAAGACACGGTCACTTGATTTGGCTTGTATCACAACGGGACAACTCATCTAACTCATGCTAGCGTGGAAAAATGGATATTAAACAGTATCATGATGATATGGTAAATATTTTGGTTTATACAAGAGAGATGACAATAATGACAATGAAAAATGAAAGAATAAAATAGCTAGTAAATATAAATATAAATTGAGGTCATTCATTTTATGGTAATGTTAACATGAATAATAAAACTTCTGTCTAGATAAATGTTCCTTCTTGACTCATATCTTTAAAAGAAAATATTTCACTAAAGGAGTAAAAAAAAACATAGAAACTCACTGGCCTACATAAAATTTAAAGTCTAAAGTATGTGTCAAGCCCAGAGGTTTATCACGCTGGTGCTTATTCCAGTTTCTGTGATATTAAGCAACTGAGAGTATAAGACCTTCCCTGGACAGGGCACCAGTCTATCACAGTCTGTCTAGAGCCTGGAGGCTCATTACGCTGGTGCTTATCCTGATTTCTGTGTTGTTAAGCAACTGATAGTAAGATTCCTCCCTGAGCAGGGCGCCAGTCCATCACAGGTTACAGTTTGTCTCGAGCTCAGAGGCTCATCAGGCCAATGCTTATTCTAGTTTCCGTGGCATTAAGCAACTGAGAGTACAAGATTTCCCCTGGGCAGGGCGCCAGTCCATCACAGGAAGCTCATCAGGTTGGTGTGTATCCTGGTTTCTATGGCATTAAGCAACTGAGAGTACAAAACTCTCCCCTGGACAAGGGCACCTGTCTGTCTCAAGCCTAGAGGCTTATCAGGCCACTGCTGATCCCAGTTTCTGAGGTATTAAGGTAACTGATAGTATAAGACTCCTTGCTTGACAGGATGCCAGTCCATCACGGTGTTAAACCCACAGCTATTACTGATACTCAATTTCAACTAAGTATACTGAAGCAACGTGAAATGAAATGTTTTGTTCAAGAACACAACACACAACCCAGTTCAGGAATTGAACCTATGACATTATGATCATAAGTCAAACAACCTTACCACCATGCCACGCCTCTCTACCTTACTGGCTTATATAGCTCTACATTCAATGGTTGAGCAATTAACAGTGTTGAAACAATAAGATCATCATCGTGTCTATGTCTTTTTTCCATGATGGTATGGGTTGGATGAGCCTTTAGTTTCTTCATTTTTTTAGGCAGATTTTCTACAGCTGGATACCTTTCTTGATACTAACCCATACTTTACTGTAAGTATAGACTATACCACAAACCTCTGCAATTCATTGCTTACCTGCCTCTCTTCAAGCGATATCACACTCATCCACCAGACCAATCTTTCCAACACTTTCTGCTGCTCTATGTTCATCACCCATGTCTCACTTACATAAATCATGACATTTATTACCCATGCAGCATAAACCTTTCCCTTCAGTTTCTACCCTTAAAAGGAAGCACTTTAATAAAAAACAAAGGGTAAAGACCCCCTTTGGTCCCGAATGACCATGGAATTTGCACTTAGAAAGTTCCTTTCCGAGTTTAGGCAAGGTTGTTTGTGGAAGACCAGCAGTTGCTCATACATACCAGTCTCCATTCTCCACGCTACCGATGTTGTCCAAAGGAAAGGCAATGGCTGATGCAGCTTGGCACCAATGATGTCACAACTTATTTCTACAGCTGAGTGAACTGGAGCAACGCAAAATAAAGTGTCTTGCTCAAGGACACAATGCATCACCCAGTCCAAGAGTCGAACTCACAACCTCTCACTTGTAAGCCCAACACTCTAACCACTAAACCATGCACCGTCGCTATAAAAGTATAAGCCGCAATTAAAATGAAATGCAATACAACCTTTTATAAACATATTCTTACCAATTGTATTCTGAATTTCAATAGATTTCTCAGGAGTTAATAACATCATACTATCATCATGAGGTGACTGGAATTCTACGCCTTCTTCAGTAACTTTGGCTAACTTCAGTAGAGACACCATCTGGAAGCCACCACTGTCCTAAACAGATGTAAACAATATGGCAGTTTTAATAAAACATGCCGCAGATGTCAAAAAGAAATGTTATTATTATTCTTTTGGGGAGAGGGGATTGGCAGTGGATTGACAGTATCGGTAGATACTCGGACAACATGCTTTGTGGCATATAGTTATGTGCCTTTATGTTCCGAGTTCAAATCCCGCTGAGGTTAGCTTTGCCTTTCATCCTTATGGGGTTGATAAAATAAAGTACCAGTAACACAATGGGGTTGATTTAATTGACTTTCCTCATCCCAAAATTGTTGGCCTTTAGCCTAAATTAGAAACCATTATTATTTTTTGAGATGTTATTTTTCGGATTATTTAAATTTACAATAGACAAATAATGGTTTCTACATTTGGCACAAATCCAGCAATTTGAAGTGAAGGGGGAAAGTGGATTATTTTGACCCCAATACTTGACTGGTACTTTATTTCATCGACCCCGTAAGGATGAAAGGCAAAGCTAACCTTGGTGGGATTTGAAATCAGAGCGTAAAGGGTTGTAGCTATATGCCACAAAGCATGTTGTCCAATGCTCTACCATACCAATACTGCCAATCCACTGCTCCTATTATGACAGAGCAGGAGGAGAAGAAAAATAAGTTTTAATATACCGTATATACTTTCCCATCGATTTTTTGGGTCACATATTCCTCAGCTTATATTCAAGTATATACGGTAAATATACACATTTCATAATGTGGAGTTTTTTTATCATAAAACTAGGGCAGTTTCAGGTAGTTTCATATCAAAAGAGTTAATAAAGATGTAGGAGTAACATTATTAGCTACAGTAATGGCAGTGGATAGGAAGAGTAAGAATTACTTACAGTTAATAAATTTCTCTTCCATCCCATAAATTCATGAAGACCACCTGCTTTTTTCATGAGATCAGGACCCTAACAAAAATTATTATAATAATAGTCGTACAGTTAATACGAAGCATTGTGAAATACATAATAAATGACAGATAAGTTTCAGAAAGCCGATACATTTGTGCTAGAAATATATAAAGGGCTGTTTTCATATTACATTTGTGCTAGAAATATATAAAGGGCTGTTTTCATATTACATTTGAAAAGAGAGTAATAGCCTGAAATATGTTGAAATATACTGGGTAGAACATTACTTTGTTTTGTTTTTTTTGTCATCCTTTGCCCTTTATATATTTCTACTACATTGAACTAGCAATAAAGGTTTGTTTTCATTTTACATTTGAAAAGAGGGTGTTGGTCCAGAAATATACTGGATAAAGCTTTGTTTTGTTTTATTTGTCATTCTTTGCTCTTTATATATTTCTACCACATTGTATGGGCTTTCTGAAACTTATCAGTAAAAAAATATATAATAATTGTTTCTACTCTTGGCACAAGGGCAGCAATTATCCCAGTGCATTACCGGTACTTTATTTTATCAACCCCATAAGGATGAAAGGCAAAGTTAACCTCGGCGGGATTTGAACTCAGACTGAAACTCTATGCTGCAAAGCATGGCATCCGACCCTCTATCGATACTGTCAATATGATATATATTTTTTAAAGTTACTGGTCTCTAACAGGGCAGACACTGGTTCACAGAATATATATCTAAACATGTTTGCATTAATTCAAATGTTTATAGAATTTGTACTGATGGATAGATCATTGTAGATTTGCAGTATTTGAGTAAAGACTTCAATTTTTAATGTGATGTAGTTATAATGTAGTTTTATACTTTTCAAGAATGACTTGAAGCAGTTTCATGTACAGGAAATTCAGAGTTAAACTGATATGAAACAAGAGATGATTTTTTTAAAAGAAGATAAACGGTAAACATGTCACAAGGATAGTAATGATGTGTGTAGTTTATTATGTGCTTGCCAGAAAAGAAATTGGAGTACTAATACTATTTGCAGACTAATTTTTGTTTTAGATGTACCAAGTTCAGACATTGATATGAGGTTCAGAAGTTCTGCCCAAGTTGTACAGTCACTCTCTTGTCATTCTTGCCATCATATGAACCAGAGACTGACCTATCAGAGACGAGTAACTTCTTTTGAAAAAAAAATAATTTTTAACAACTGATAAGATCCCAGACCTCATTCGTTTACCAAATGGAGTAGAACTCGTCCAATTGGACCAAGGAAACAATGTTTCCACTAGTTTTTCCATTGCTGATACTATCTATCTGTCGCAACTACAGGTGGAAAGAGAAATGTAAAATAAAGTGTCTAGCTGAAGGACATAACACTTCGCCAGGTCTGGGAACTGAACTTTCAACCTCACAAATACGAATCCAATTCTCTAACCACTAAGCCACGCGACTTCACTAACGATGCTATTGTTGACAAAATACAATAAGGTTGTCATTGAAGGGTCCTCAGATGAACTACTGAAAAGGTATTACATCTGAGCTGCTTCTTATCTCTCCACCTCAGCATTAACTGCATCATTTAACCCTTTTCTGGCCATATTTCTAATGAAATACATTGTATTCCAATTAATGAAGAATTTTGAGTGATTTACTAAAATTATTAATTATATTATTACTAAGATAGTAACTTAACATATGGATTTCCATCCTCACCGTCATCATTTAATTTCCATTTTAATTATTCTATTATTAAGATAGTAACTTAATTATTTCATTACTAAGATAGTAACTTAATTATTTTATTACTAAGATAGTAACTTAATTATTTTATTACTAAGATAGTAACTTAATTATTTTATTACTAAGATAGTAACTTAACATATAGTTCAACATCATCAATATCATTTAACATCTATTTTCCACGCTTGCATGGGTTAGATGGCTTGTCATGTTATGAGATAAGTTAGGTCAGATGTTTTGGCTAGGTTTCTATGGTTGACAGTCCTTCTTAAAGCCAACCATATTACATGGAGAGAAACAAATTACTTCACTGTCATTTTTACATTGACATTCCACACTAAAGTAAAAAATCTGCCTCAAACTAGGGGGCTCATCAGGCCGGTGTTTATTTTGGTTTTGTGGCACGCAGCAACTGAGAATACAAGACTTACCTCTGGACAGGAGGCCAGTCCATCACAGGGTTAAAACCCCAGCTTTTGCTGTTACTCGTTTTTAGCTGAATATACTGAGGCAATGTGAAATGAAGTGTAAAACACACAAACCAGTCCAGAAATCAAACACACGACATTATGACCGTAAGTCCAACACCCTTACCACTAGGTCATATGATCAAACTGATCAGTTTCTTAAACTATCTTGTACTAACACTCCCTATTCGAGAATATATTCTGTCGGCTCCCCTGCCCCTTGTAAAGTTGACCAATATATATGCAAGAAGTACATCACATGGATGTGACATAAGATTATTGGGAGGAAGTGGGGAAGTCAGGACTTTCCACATCAGACAACCCTGTGTCCCGCAACTGCCAATAGATAAAACATTTTTAATCCCCGCACTGTAAAAATTGATTTAAAACAATTATACATTGAAAATGAAATTGAAATAATTCAAACTTTGAGAGCCACAAAAATGCAAAATGGATGAATAAACACATCTTGTTTCATCTCACTTATTTGTTTATCTGTCCATTTCCCATTGTCGTGGCTTTCAAACTTCAAATTGTTTATACCATAAATAATGCTTCAAGTAAACTACAAATTTCTCCTTTTAAATTGAAATAATTTTTTAAAAGCATTTTTGAATAACTAAAGGCGACAGTTTTACAACATTTGTATTTTTTGCCCAGTTCCTCCCTCACCGCCTTCTAATGACATCACCTCACCACCATTAATTTGCCTCCCAGTACCTTTATTAAGTCTTCCATTGACCCACTCCACCCATTTTGTGAGCTACTAAAATAGAGTAGTATCATCGCGTATCATTCCATATGGTCGACATTTTTCCCTTCTACCTATTAATTCTGAAAAAAGGCCATGGGTTTGAGATGTAGTCATCTGACCTGTCGAGTATCAGAACATGACAACTTATCCAACCCATGCCAATGTGGTAAACATATATAAAACAGTGAGTGATGATGGTGATGAGAACACTGTATCCAATACTGTCTATATACTCATAGTTATTCTCAATATGATGGTGGTGGCATTGTGGTTAGAGAGTTGGATTCACCATCATGAGGTGGAAAGTTCAATTCCTGAGCCGAGCAGTGTGTTATGACCTTGAGAAACACGCTTTATTTTCACATTGCTCTATCTGCCAAGTGTTGCAACCAGTAGACAGTATCAGCAATTGGAAAGACTAATGGAAACATTGTTTCCTTGGTCTGATTTGATGAGTTCCACTTCATTCAGTAAGCAAATGAGGTAAGGGATCTATTTGATTCAGATCATCATCATCACCATTTTACGTCCGTTCTTCCACTCTAGCATGGGTGAGACGGGTTATCCTGTTGTGGGCAGTAGCCGGTCATCGCCTTTGAGAGGTGTAATTGGGTAAGGTTGGCTTTTATCACCTCATCCCAGGTCTTCTTGGGTCTCCCCACTCCGCGGTTTCCATTGACTTCTAATGCTCTGCACCTTTTTATGCAGCTGTCATCCTTCATACGCATCACATGTCCATACCAATGCAACCTCCTCTCCTGCACACAGCATTTGATTCCTCTTATGCTCAGTCTCTCTCTCAATTCGTTTATGCTTTGCCGTTCGCGTATATTACTATTACACATTTATTGGCGCATGCAGGCTTCGTTTCTTTCTAATCTACGCAAGTCTTCCACAGACAGCGCCTAGGTCTCACTACCATGTAACATTGCTGTTCGTATACACGCATCATACAGTCTGCCTTTCATTTTGAGGGAAAAGCCTTTTCCAGCTAGCAGTGACAGTAGCTCCCTGAACTTCTTCCATCCCGTTCTTACCCTAGTTATTGTACTTTCCGAACACCCACCTCTGCTGCTAATTCGGTCACCTAGGTAGCAGAAGCTGTCTACTGTTTCTACAGAGCCTTCCCAGAGTTTGGTGGTACTTGTTTCCTGTGGCTGTTTGCTGCTTGCTGTCCAAGCACAGCTGCTACATGTGAAGCCTACATTCTTAGTTAAGCTTCCTGAGATCCCACTACATCTCTTGTGTACCCATTGTTTGCATTTGGAGCAGAAGATGGAGTTCCTACCTACACCTTTCCTACATACTGAGCAAGGCCATTTCCCTGAGGGGATCTGGGTTCTGTTTTCTTGTCTACTTACAAGGACCTTCATATTTGTGATATCATTTGTTCCACTTAAACCAAAATATATATATAAACTTAGGGACAATGGTGGTGGATTGACAGTAGCAGTAGTGTTGGACAATATGCTTCAGACCATACAGTTATGACCTTTCATGTAGTTCAAATCCCGCTGAGGTTAACTTTGACATTCATCCTTATTGGGTCAATAAAATAAATACCAGTAACACACTGAGGTCCATTTAATCAACTTTCACCTCCCCCAAAATTGTTGATCTTGTGCCTCAATCAGAGACCATTATTATTTTTATTAATTTGCTATCTCACTCGTTGATGTTATTTTACCAGAAATTTTACCCTAATGAACATCAAGCCGTTACCTGCAGCCTAAGATATTCAGGATGTATTGGAGGGTTCTTGCTGTTCCCAGTAGGCATGCCTTCTGGAGTGTCCCAAAAAAGGGGGCTGGGCTAATGTTCTTTAACCTGCCTTGGAAACTCTTTGAGATAGTACCTAGTGCTCCTATGATGATGTGGATGACCTTGATCTCATGGCAGTTCCAAATTCTTTTCAGTTCCCACTTTAAATCCTGGTACCGGTTAATTTTCTCCTTCTCCTTATTTTGCACTCTTATGTGAAAGGGGCAAGCTACATCTATAATCAAGCAAGATCTTTTATCCTTTTCAAAAACCACCAAGTCAGGCTTATTGTGTTCTAATTCTTTGTCCATTTGTATCCTGAAATCCCACAACACCTTCACCCCATTGTTTTCTATCACCGACTCTGGCTTATGCTTGTACCATTCCTCAGAATGAGGTAATTTGTTCAGTTTGCATAAATGCCAGTAAGTCACCTTTCCTGAGATATCATGCCTCTATCCTTTATAATGAGTCTGGGCTATGTGTTTACACTCGGAAACAATGTGAGCCACAGTTTCCTCTCTTTCTCTACATATCCTACAGAGCAGGCTAGCCTATTATTATTATTATTATTATTATCATTATTATTATTATTATTTCACTTATTTCATTGTTATTCTGACAGTTTTGGATTACTATATATCAAGCCATATCCTGCAGTCTTAGATTTCCAGTGTCTTTCTGAAGATACTTCTCTCTGTGCCAAACAAACTGCCTTTCTGTAGACTCAGGAAATTCCTATGAATATCCAAAATCTTTAACCAGCCATTTAGACTTCTTGCTACTGGCAGTTCCAAATTCTCTCTATTTCTATATTTTAGGTGTTGGTATTTTTTTACTTTCCCCCATCTCTGTCTACCATTCTTGTATGAAACAGGCAAGTAACATCGATTAACACACTCTTTCCTCTTTATTCAGTCTAACAATATCTGGTCATGAATGTTCCAGTTGCCTATTGCATTTGAATCTTCATATCTTATAGTACACTTACATTGTTATTATAATTATAATCACCACCACTATATCCACCACATTCACCCGCATCACCACAATATCTAACACATTCAATACCACCAACACCATATCCACCACATCCAGCTCCTTATCATCATCATATCCGCCACCACCATCACCACAAAAACCATATCCAGTCACCACCATCATCATTGGGTATATATATATATATATATACATTATATATATATATATATATATATATATATATATATATATATATATATATATAATATGATTTCAATGAAAGTAAGGAATTTTAATGGAAATATTTGTATTGTTGGAAAGACCGTAATGCTGGTCGGAAAAAAAATCAATAGATGTCAGTGGACATTGATTATAGAAATACTTGATCTGTTGCTGGAGCTGGCAGTGTTGTTGTTGTTGTCCTTAGAGGTTTGAAACGAGAACTCATAATATTCATGTTTTATCATAGGACAGTAAGGACGGTGAATATTCAGAATTATTATGTTTAACTAAGGCTGGTATTCCATAGGGAATATAAGCATTAGTTAAGTGTAGCTGTTAGTTATCTGGTGGGTATGATGCCAATCCCTGGGTCAATCAGTAAGCTCGCCCCCCCCCCTCTCTATATATATATATGTATATATATATATATACACACACACACACATACATATATATATGCGTTTTGTTTGTTCTTTTTAACTATATATATATATATATATATATATATATATATATATATTGTGAAAGCAGCGATTCTTTGCTTAAACTTTAATCTGTTATTTTAATAAATATTTGCTCTACGGTTCTTATATATTTGATATATATTTATCCTTATCGAGCCCTCTTTGGATTTTAGTCTTCAAATTTATTATTATTACTATATATATATATATATATATCATCATCATTCATCATCATCATTTTACGTCCGCTTTTCCCTGCTTGCAAGGGTGGGACGGGTCTTATTCAGCACAGCATCTCTCCACTCGTCACGGTCCCTCGTCATCTCCACCGTGAGCTTCAATGATCTGAGGTCTGTTCTCACCACCTCCACCCATGTTTTTCGTGGTCTACCTCTACTACGTCTTCCTTCAACTGGCATTTCCTGGCACTTCTTCACCCATCGGTCATCCTCCATGCGCATCACATGTCCATACCACCTCAGTCTCCTCTCCCGTACACTACATTCTATCCCTCTCAGACACAGTTTCTCTCTCAACACATTTATGCTGGGTCGTTCACGCACATTTACACTGCACATCCAACGGAGCATGCTTGCCTCATTTCTCTCCAGCCGTCGCATATCTTCTGCGGTAGCTGCCCATGTCTCACTACCATGCAGCATCGCGCTCCTCACACAGGCATCATACAACCGGCCTTTCGTACGCAGGGAGAAACCCTTCTTCGTCAACAGAGGAAGCAGCTCCCTAAACTTCTTCCAACCCGTCCTTATTCTAGATACTATGGCCTCGGAACACCCTCCTCCCATGCTAATCTGATCTCCTAGGTACCGGAAGCTATCCACCACTTCTATAGCGCCCTCTCGCATTTGAAAAATGTGTCTATCAGTGCGACTTCTACTGTCTAATTTCCCTGTACATCTACTGCATACATATTTCTCCCTACCTGTTAGTTTGCCTGCTATCCCGCTACATCTCTTGTGTACCCAGGAACTACATTGTGTGCATTTTATAGAATTTATGCCAGTTCCTTTTCTGCATATCGAACATGGCCATTTCCCTGACGGAATCAGGGTTTTGTCCTCTTTTCTACTCATCAACACTTTTGTCTTAGCTAGATTTACTCTCAGTCCTCTTGCTTCCAACTGCTGTTTCCATAGCCGGAATTTATTCTCTAGCTCCTCTACTGATTCTGCCATAAGAGCCAGATCGTCAGCATAGAGAAGTTCCCATGGACAGCCAGTCTTAAACTCCTCTGTTATGGCTTGGAGGACTATAATGAACAAGAGCGGGCTGAGGACCGAACCCTGATGTACTCCTACTTGTATCTGGAATTCCTCACTAAACTCCATTCCTACCCTGACTTTACTGAGAGTACCTCTGTACAAAGTTTGCACTGTCCTTACAAGCCATTCCTCAACACCCTGCTTCCTTAGGGACCACCAGATGACAGATCGGGGTACCCTATCAAAGGCCTTCTCTAGGTCAACAAAGGCCAAGTATAGTGGCTTATTCTTCTCTAAGAACCTCTCTTGCATTTGTCTCACCAAGAAGAGGGCATCTGTTGTACTCTTCCCAGGCACAAAACCAAACTGCATCTCATCTAGTTTGACCCTTTCTCTAATTAGTTGTGCTAAAATCCTTTCTGCCACTTTCATAACCTGATCTATCAGTTTTATACCCCTATAATTGCTCCTCTCCAAAGCATCCCCTTTACCTTTGTAGCAATTTATGAGAATACTGCTGCACCAGTCTTTGGGTATGACACCACCATATATAGCCTGATTGATTATGCGTGCAACCAGTTTAGTGCCTACGTCCCCTGATGCCTTCAGCATCTCAGCAACTATTCCCGATGGTCCGGCCGCCTTACCATTTTTCATTTCCCTAATCGCCTCTTGGACCCTATATTCGTCAATCTCAATAGCTGGTCCCTCTGTCGGATCTACCAAGGGTAATTTCTCTCTCTCCCATTCGTTCTCCACATTCATCAGTCTCTCATAATGGCATTTCCAGGCCTCCTTTTTCTGGTCATTCGTGACACTAAGTACACCGGCATCATCCCGGACACATTTATCACCAACAACATCCTGATTTGCATTGACACACTGCCTTGCAATGTGGAACACCGCACGCCTCTGATCTTCCCGTCGCAGAACATTGGCAAACCTCCTACTCTCTGCCTCCCTGCGTGCTAAGTACACCTGACGTCTAGCTTCTCTCTTAGTGGCTGTATATTCTTCCCTACTCCCACCCTTATTCCAAGCCTTCCATGCTAGTCTTTTGTCTCTAATAGCCTTATCTACACTGCTGTTCCACCACCAGGTCACTCTCTGTCTGGTTGGGGCTCTGCTCCAGCCACAAGTTTATGACAAACTTCTGATATAATATTTGTGTTTGAGGGCGGTCAATTGGCAGTATCGGTAGAGGGTTGGACGCCATGCTTTCAAGCATAGTTACGTCCCTTTACAGTCTGAGTTCAAATCCCGCCGAGGTTAACTTTGCCTTTCATCCTTACGGGGTCGATAAAATAAAGTACCAGTAATGTACTGGGTAATTGCTGGCCTTGTGCCTAAAGTAGAAACAATTATATTTGTGTTTGACCTTTACTATATACGCTGATGATTCCGGCCTTGGGCTAGGATGAAACAATCGTAAGTGATCAAATGTTTTAAACACTCTTTGATTGTTATTTATAAAGTATTTTGGCTCTGTAATATACTTGTTATTTTACTTTGAATTATTCTCATACTTGATAATATTTAATATTACCCACATTATATATATATATATATATATATATATATATATTATAAAGAGTCAGGACCCGACAGCTAAGCTTTTGCCATTTCAACAGCTAGGTCCAGACTGTTAAAACAGCAAGAGTTCATCTGTCGGGCTCTGACACCTTATAATATAATCATACTCTATTACTCCAAGTATCAAGTACTCTGTTGAGTAATGCTCTAACCAGTTTCAAACTGAATCCATCCTGATTTATTTATATATATATATATATATGAAAAGATTCAGGACCCCGATGGCTGAGCTCTGGCCATTTCGACAGCTAGATCTGAATTTGGATCTAGCTGTCAAACCGGTCGGAGCTCAGCCATAGGGGTCTTGAATCTTTTCATATTACCCACTCTGCTACCCCAAGTATCGAGTACTATGGTGTGTTATGGTGCACCTGGTTTTTTACCACACCCTATCTGAAATATATATATATAAGATAGATTGGATAAGTTGATAATACAATCCTATAAAGCAAAGATTTATTCAAATCTCAAATGTGATTTTATTATCCACAGTGAGATTGGCAAAAGACAGTTAAGATTTTAATCCAATGTAAATTTCCTGTTATAGTAGTGTTACAACAACACAGAGCATATATAACATTATCCTGACTGTATTGAAGATGTTTATGTTTTCAATTTTTTTCATATTTGGAGATGTTCAGACATGTGGGTGGTGAATAATTATCTTGTATCATTTAATGATTCTGAGGAATTCAGTACATAGGAATAAAATGCTACTTCCTTCTGTATTTGAAAGAAACGTTTGTGAATCTTTTAAATATTGTAATTAAACACTGGTTATTTTTTATTCTTTACCCATGCTAGTGTGGAAAATAGACGTTAAATGATGATGATGATAATGGTTTCTGATTTAGGCACAAGGCCAACAATTTTGGGGGAGAGGGGCAAGTCAATTAACTCAACCCCAGTGCATTACTGGTACTTTATTTTATCAACTCCGTAAGGATAAAAGGCAAAGTTAACCTCAGCAGGATTTGAACTCAGAACGTAAAGGGATGTGACTCTATGTCATCTGATGCTCTACTAGATACTGCCAATCCACCACCCTCATAATAATAATGGTTTCTGATTTAGGTACAAGGTTAACAATTTTTGGGAAAGGGGAAAGTTGATTAAACCCTAGTGTGTTGCAAGCACTTTAGTTTATCGACCCTGTAAGGATGAAAATTAATCTCAGCAGGATTTGAACTCAGAACATAAAGGGATGTAACTACAAACTGCAAACCATGCAGTCTGACACTCTGTTGACTCTGCCAAATAATAAAAGTAATAATTGAGATTCCTACTTACAGACATACAAATGTTAATAGGAAAGTGTTTACACATATCCAGTATTGATTTCTTCCTACTGAAGCACAAGGTGAAATGTTTATAAGAGGAGAGAGAATAATCAATTAAACTGACATATATATACAACTGGTACCACTCCCCTGCTTTCTCTGGATGACTGAGACACTCGTCCTCTCAAGGAAGCCTGCACAGTGCACTCTACATGTGAATGGAGTTCCACTGAAGCAGGTAGAGAAGGTCAAGTATCTTGGAGCTGTGTTCACGAGTGATGGAAAGCAGGAGTTGCAGGAGCTGGTGCAGTAATGCGCCAGCTTCAGCAGTCAGTAATCAGAAGAAGGGAGGTAGGTGTAAAAGCCAAACTTCCTATCTTCAATTTGGTATTTGTGCCAATCCTTACCTATGGTCATGAATCTTGGGTAATAACCAAAAGAATATGATCGCATTTGCAAGTGGCCGAAATGGGTCTTTGGAGTAATGTTACTCGATAGAGTGCATAGCTCAGAGAGTCACACCAGGTAGAGCCACTACTTCTCCAGATTAATAGATCATAGCTCCAATACTATGAGCATGTGGTTAGAATGTCTCAGGAAAGAATCACTGGACAGATTTTACAAGCAAAACCAACTGGCAAGAGACCCAGAGGAAGATGGTTAGATAACATCCATGAGCTTCACTGGTCTCGCTTGGAGATCCAGTTGGAGACGGTTGCTTCTAATAGGACTCACTGGAAGGAGTGTTTGAGGACTCTGCTCCCACAATCCTCTCAAGAATAAATGGGCGAAGAAGAAGTTATTGTTTTAAGGTCAGATTTCCTTAGCCAATCCCAAGACTTCTCTTTATGGGTTGTGTCTAGCATTTTTCTCACAAATTGTCCATACATTATTATTCCTTTCCTAATAATACACCCAGTTATTATTAGACTGTTTTATTTTATCAAAGCTACAGCAAAATCGTCTAATTCAATTTTCAAATTTCATTCACTATTTTCTAAACCTACATTATTCGTAATTTAATATATTTCACCATCATGTGAATTATGCTAAATTATGCTCCAAACCCTAGAGGCTTTTCTACCGAAGTATCAAAGTGGTCTTAGACAGATAGTCTTACATGACACAAACTGAGTAGATTACCATATATACTGGGGTATAAATCACAAAGTGTCCCATAAAAATACATGAAAAACTAGCATGCAACTTAGCTACTATACCTACAAAACTATCATTCAAAATAGATAATACAGCGTAAATGTTGTATGTAAAATTGAAGTGTGACTTATACACAAATATATGCAATATATTAGGCCAATAAAAGTTAGCCGACACTGAAGGCTACCAGATAAAGACAAAAGTCTTGTAAAAGCTGGAAAGAAATATGAACAATAAACTATAAGTCCGTTATGTTGTGGTACAAGCATCATAAAGATAGATCAAGTTCAACTGAACAGAAAATTAAGAAATGTGATCATGGGAAAATAGAAACTAAACCAAATGTCAAACTGACAATTAATGTTAACCAGAGCAAAGGTAAGCTATGGAATATAGTTACGATAGTGACCTTTATATATCAGAAATCAATAAAGACAGAATAAACCAATGAAATACTATAATCCTGCTGCATCCAATGCAGTCAAGCATGAAAACAAAAACAACAACAAGCTATGGCTCAAGGGCAACTGTAATTTCACAAGTATTTACAATATAATAGGATGCAACATGACCAAATGATTTTGAAGTTTGATTCCCAATTATGAGGTTCCAGGTTCAATCCCACTGAATGTAATATTGGGCAAGTGTTTTTAACCATTACTTTGAGTCAACACAAGCATTGTGAATGAAACTGGGTAGAAAGAAACTGTTGGATGGACAGTAAATGAAAGAGACAGCCTTATACACTGTGTCAAACTGAATTGCCCTGAAAATTACAGAGTGTACTGGGTGCATTTTATTGTGGTACCAGCACTACTAGTTTACAGCATGGACATACACACAATATTAACATGTGGATCTCATGATGAGCTTCAGAGAGCCAGTACTTCTGTTGACAACAAATGGTTTCTCTTTATGAATGAAAGGCCAGGTGTATAATACCTGTGTGAGAAGTTGCAGTTTTGTATATGGAGGGGGATAGTAAATGTTGAGAACTGAAGTATTTTCTGGAAGTTGAGGATATGAGATTGCCAAAAAAAATCATCAATGATGGTGAGGACTAACATTCACAGCTGGATTAACTTTCTTCTTCTTCACTCAATTTATTGCTGAAAGTTTGTTGAGGAAGAGTTCTCAAACACTCCTTCCAATGGATCCTGCCAGAAGCAACTGTCTCGGGATCATTAATGGATTAAGGGTGGTGGCCTGGCAGTATCGGTAGAGGGTCGGACGCCATGCTTTCCAGCATAGTTACGTCCCTTTACGATCCGAGTTCAAATCCCGCCGAGGTTGACTTTGCCTTTCATCCTTACGGGGTCGATAAAATAAAGTACCAGTAATGCACTGGGTAATTGCTGGCCTTGTGCCTAAAGTAGAAACATTAATGGATTATCCATTAAACAAAAAAAACACATGGTTAGTGTGTCAAGGGAAGAGAAGCACCATTTTATTCAAATAAAATGTATTTGTCATTCTCTGCCAATTTATTTAATTTATTTTTTTAGGTTTTTATTTTTTGCAGATTTTATATATAGTGGATACCATAATCCTTTAAGTATTTAGGGTTCAAAAGGATTTATTCCAGCTAACAATTGTTGCAGCTTTGAGGTTTTTAGTTGCACAAGAGAGAAGAGAGCTGTCACACCCAAAATTAGGGATATAAAAGGGATATAAAAGTACAAATAGAAACTGTTTTTAAAATATCAAAACTAATAATTATCCATAACAATAAATTTATACTGACTGAAATAGAAAAAATTACATTTTTATTACCCTATGTAATGTTTTCTATTTGATTAACTTTTTTTTATATATTTGCCCGAAGTAGGGTGCTTGGTTGTTTCAGCGCTTTAGCCTCACCATCACTCGCGGTAATGCTGTCAGCATGTTGGCTTGCCTCAAAAACTTACGATGACCCTTGTGGTGTGTGACCGATTGACACACTTCGTGTTGAATTGATATTTTTTCGTTCTTCCCCGCTTTGGGTGTGTATTTTTGTGTATTATATCTATAAGGTTCCTAGCAATAATTAATTGATTACATATATGTACTTCTATTTAATTTTATATATTTATTTTATGATAATAAAACGATTTAACTAGTTTGAAAGTAGGTTTTGATAGTTTGATTCATATACAATAAAAGGGTTATGTGTTAATGTTAAAATTAGGGAGAAGGGCTTGATACAGGTCTATTGATCTACAATTTCATCCTTTAACGAAAGCAATTATTATGACAATACGAAGCGATATCCAATATGATACGTATTATTTCAACATAGAACAATTGAAAATAAATACAGTTTATACGAATATGAGTATTTACGAAATATATACAATGTGTGGATGTGTATGTGCAAAAACAAAAATGAATCAGATCGTCAAGTGTTTGTTCGGAGAATTTTGTCTGGGATAGCCAGAATTTTTTTTAAGGGTTGGTGGGTGTTAATTTATTTTATAAAGCTGTTTATAGAAAAACAACACATACTATTAAAGGGAACAAAAGCGAAAAAAAGAAAAAATCCAGGCAACGAAAAAAAGGGAGAGGGCGAGGGACAGGCACTACATCCCAATCTGAGCGGTACCTCAGCCACGCGCCCCGTGGACAAAATGGAAATGGCATAACCGGAGAAAATGACCAGAAATACCCGCTGCAACAACCACACCACCTCCCAGAGCTCCCTTCTCAAGCAGGCTGCTGTCTTTCCGATTTTAAGGAGATTGTTATTGTTATTGTTTTAAAAAATCGATCGAATTTATATCAACATATTCGTAATACGTATGGTATTGAGTCTCGCAGATAGAAAAACTAAGTCGATTTTAGTGGGGAAATGAAGTTAAATACGGTTTAACATTGATTTACAATATTTATTTTTCAATGTTGACTATTCCCAGTTGTTTATGCACCTAGGCAGACACAAACGACCATTTGCACCACTACTACTGTCCTATCATAAACAAATTGCTTTTTGTGATATATATATAACAAAATCGAATCGAACCTACAACATTATAATCATAAGACCAACACCCTTACACACATATATATATAAATGTGTGCGTGGCTTAGTGGTAAGGGTGTTCCACTTATGATTATAATGTAGGTTCGATTCCTATGTATTGTACTCTCAGTTGTTTAACGCCAGGATAGACTGTGTATGTATATATATATATATATATATATATAAGTTGACGGAGACTAGCATGGGTTTCACTGCTGGTACCAGTTGCATTTCAGCGTACTCAATAGGTAATGTTATGCAAAATCCCAGAGTAGGCAGTTATTCGCTTCAATACAACACACGTAAATAGGTACCTTCAATGAGTGCCCGTATTCGAGTGATTCGGCCACACTTAATGCAGCAATATATGTATATATGTCTGTGTGTGTACATATTACATATAGGAAAAAGCACGTGGTTTCAGGTACAGTTCCACTACGCACCTGCTGAGTAGGTATATATATGTGTGTGTGTGTGTGTGCGGGTACATGTGTGTTCGTGTCTGTTACTGTTTATGTCCCGTAACTTAGCGGTTCGACAAAATAAACACAGGGATTGATGTTAATCAACTAAATCCCTTCAAGGTGGTGTCCCAAGTCCTGAAGGTAAACAAATGTTATATTAACCACAAATTTACTATGATTTGAACTATAAAATAAGAGGTTAACAATAAAATGAAAATATCTATAATTTTCTCAATGGATAAACGATAAATGTGAAAGAATTTGGATTACAGTCGACATTTATAGGTAAATCTGAGGACCCAACATTGGATGGCATTCATCCCCCTAGTTTCAATGACCCTCAGATTTAGAAAACATTACGGTGATACGTTTATTCCGAAAGTCCACCTTATGATTATTGTATATTTGAGTGTTCTGGACACCAAAGCCTAACTTAGCTGTTTAACCCAAGGTAAGTCCTAATCGAGAAGATCTATGATTAAAGGCACTCCAGTCGTGACCATCTTGTATATTTTCAGACGTACGTTATTTAAATGTATCGTTCAATTTTTAATAACGATACGATGAGATTTGACGGTAGTAATAGCAACTTGTCCTTATTAAAGTTTTCCTAAAAGTCTTTATCAACAACGTGACTACAAGAGATGACGAAAGTTAAAACTATCAGGGATTTCCTACCTGAAATAATATTACTGGTATTTTGTTCCGTTTAGCTAATGCCCCTGATAAATTGATAAATAAAGAATCGAAAGTAAGTGACAGATCCTGTTTATCTGGAGTTTTCCTCTACTCTCGAAAGAATCTATTCCGATATCACCATTTCAAACTTTTCCTTGTGAAACACGTGTTAAATGAAGTAGTATACAATTCTCGTTTTGTCTTAATATAAAGGCATTCACATCTTGGATGGATTAAAAGAATATATATATGGACTGTTATTTTATTTTATCGGAGAAATGCAAAATCGATCTCGGCAGGAATCGAACTCAAAACATAGAATCAAAACAAAATACTGGAAGAATTCTAATTGAGTGATCTGATGGAAAGTAGTATAAGTAGTATATTTTACCGGTCGGTTGCCTAAATGATATGTGTTTCCAAGCATGATATTACATCCTAGACATTCAAGTTGTTCGGGGAGCAATCCTTTTAAGGTCCCTTGGGTACCGACAGGCATGAAGACGGGTGTCAGGACAGAAGCATGTGGAAGGGTTAATTCGCAGGCTCTGGCTTTGGTCGTGGAACACACTGCTAGAATTTTCAGTGCGAGAGCACCGCATTTCGAAGAAGTTTCTTTAGTAAAAGATGTCATTGAGTATCCCTAAAGAACGAGAAAGAAAGGGAAGGGGTGGGGGAATGAATGAATTATATGAGATGCTGTAGAAGAAAAAAGGGGGAGAGAGGGGAAAATAAGAAATTGTTAAGTTAATTGCGATATCAACAACATTGAAATTTAACAGAAACATTAATGAGATATGATCGATATTGATACACAACTGACCAATCAAATGTCATCTTATGACGTCGGTTCGGTTGATTCCGCATGCGCAGGGCATTCTGTGCACTTGTGTGGGTCGGAGGCGGAGAAGCTACACCATATAGAGCTACATAGACATATATATACACATGGAACCTAATGACTACTGGATACCTTTGTCTCTCCTTTTTGTCGAATTTCCCGCAGGTAGAATATATTTTCACTTCAGCTTACCCTAAATTCGATTTCAAATGAAAATATCTGTATAAATTCATCATTTTCTTTTATCTTTTACCATATTACATTCATCTTTTTCTCTCTGTCTATCTTTCATTCTGTCGGAATTAACACACTTCTCGATAATGCTTACGGCGTTTTATAATACTATAGAACTTAAGGGGGCTTGACTGAAAAATCTTTCCTTATTCATTTGTTTTGCGTCTCCCACCTAATTTCTATGCAGTTTTAAAGCAATATTTAACTGTATCCCTAAACCCAAACAAGCTCTACATTCTCATTCAGATTCTCTGATGCTTGCTGGTTATTCTTTTTCTTCAAAATAGCTTTGCATCGAAATTATATTTCGATCCTGAGAATTTGATCTGGTGGGATTAAATTATCATTAAATCGGAATGGCGGAGAATTTTAATATTTTGCAGGTTGGGCTTGAATATGGTCTCTTTTTAAATATGTTTGAAAAAAAAACTTACAGGGATTTCCTATGTTTACACTTATCTGGTTCGCCAACTTAAAAATACAAGCAAGCTGTATAAAGATCTTTCTCCCCCGCCAACCGCCCTCGATTTATAACTCCAGATTCCTCTAGTTAGCAGTGCGATTGTTTGTGTAGTATATATATGTATGTGTGTGTATATATATATACACACACACACACACACACACATCCGTATGTGGTTCAGGGCTGAGAGAAATGAGTACTCAATACTGAAGTAGAGTTTTAATATTAATTTTATTAAGCCTAAATAGTGAGTCTTGTTACTCTGGAGTTTCGCCTGTTTATCACAGGGTCATCAGATGACCCTGTGATAAACAGGCGAAACTCCAGAGTAACAAGACTTCACTATTTAGCCTTAATAAAATTAATATATATATATATATATATATATATATATATATAATGAATGTGTGCGATAGGTGGGT
>OZ024740.1:230639998-230742498 GCA_964016885.1 Eledone cirrhosa
ACCCAACCAAAACCGGTTCTGGGTCAATGAAATAAAACTACCCATTTTCAAGGTTTCCAGTTTAAATTAAAATCTTCCAACATAATTTTATATAAAAACTTAACATTTTAATCATGAAAAAATTAATTTTAATAAATCCCTCAAAGTGTTTAATTAATTAATTAATATAGAGTGTATTTAATTAAAAATGCAATCATGAAAGGGTTAATTCCATCATCATCAATTTCAATTTCGTTGTTACTGTAGGTTAGTGATTTTATTTTATTTTTGTTATTGTGAATAGTAACATTGACATGTGTGATACTTGTTTCAGAATTATAAAAGAATATAAAGTTTTACAAAGGATTACAAATTTTGTATAAAAACAATTGTGGCACCTTACTTTACTGTAAATATACATGTGTGAGTGATTTATGTCATGTAAGAATCTCATGGTCAGGGGAGGGGATGTAATGGTTAGCAGTAGTTAGTGATGGTATTGCATTTGGATGTGATGGTAAATGGTGGTGGTTGGGGCAATGTTAACAAAGAGCCACATGAGGAGTGGGGGTGAAAGAGAGGGAATGATGTGAATATAATCAGATCTGATGTCAAGGTAAAGGCAGATGGTGAAAGAGTGATAGTGTTAATGGGATAGTGGGGTTAGAAGGACTGGACACCAGCTGATGAGATGCCCTCCCTCTCTCCTGTTATTCAGCATGGTGTAGTATTATCTTAGTCCTTACCTTCACCACAACTACTTTAACATAGTGGCTATAATGTAGGGAATTTCTACTTACTACTTGCCTGCACATTAATCATGGCAATTTCCATGACAGTATCAGAATCTTGTAAGAATTTAGTCTTTGTTAAATTTACTTCTCTAATTCTTCTACAGATTCTGCTATAAAAGCTAAGACATTAGCATACAAGAGTTTCTACAGATTGTTGGTCTTAAATCCTCAGAAATGGCCTGGAGGTCTATAATAGTATGGTATGGTCTTGTAACTCCTGGGGGAGTTGTAGAAATGCCATATTTGACATACAGCGTTTCTAGGGCATTTTTAAACCTGGCTGCACCCATATCCTCTCCATGTCTGAATACAATAGATTTCTCCCTGAGGATAGAGGGAAGAATGGAAATGAGAGAGAGAGATATAGAGGAAGAATCGACCCCAGTACTAGACTGGTACTTTTTTTTATCAACCTCGAAAGGATGAAAAGCAAAGTTGACCTCAGTGAGGTTTGAATTGAGAGAGCAAAGAGCCAAAACAATGACTCTACCAATCTTACAAGTCATTCATCTACACCTACCTTCCTTAGTGCCCACCATATTACACAGCAGGAAATCTGTCAAAAGCTTTTTCCAGGTTAATGAAAGCTAGGGATAGGGGCTCGCACCTAGCTAAGTACTCTTGCGGTTGTCTCGATAAGATGACATCAGTAGTACTTCTCTTAGCCAGAAAGCTGAACTCTGTATCAATTTTATTATAACTCTTTCTGTGAATTTCATAACTGGGTCCAAAAAGTTGATATCTCTTTCTAGTGCACTACATTTGCTCCTAACAATTGATGCTGCGATGCATCATTGGGTGCGGCACCTTCCTCTACTATTTGACTGACTATGCATGTGATTAACCTGTGCTCTACCTTGATGGTAAATCTAATCATCTCAGCGACTATCTCTGATGAACGAAGGCATGTGTCCTAGTGATTAGGGTGTTGGACTGAAGATGTGTGTCCTAGTGATTAGGGTGTTGGACTGAAGATGTGTGTCCTAGTGATTAGGGTGTTGGACTGAAGATGTGTGTCCTAGTGATTAGGGTTTTGGACTGAAGATGTGTGTCCTAGTGATTAGGGTGTTGGACTGAAGATGTGTGTCCTAGTGATTAGGGTGTTGGACTGAAGATGTGTGTCCTAGTGATTAGGGTGTTGGACTGAAGATGTGTGTCCTAGTGATTAGGGTGTTGGACTGAAGATGTGTGTCCTAGTGATTAGGGTGTTGGACTGAAGATGTGTGTCCTAGTGATTAGGGTGTTGGACTGAAGATGTGTGTCCTAGTGATTAGGGTGTTGGACTGAAGATGTGTGTCCTAGTGATTAGGGTGTTGGACTGAAGATGTGTGTCCTAGTGATTAGGGTGTTGGACTGAAGATGTGTGTCCTAGTGATTAGGGTGTTGGACTGAAGATGTGTGTCCTAGTGATTAGGGTGTTGGACTGAAGATGTGTGTCCTAGTGATTAGGGTGTTGAACCGAAGATGTGTGTCCTAGTGACTAGGGTGTTGGACCAAAGATGTGTGTCCTAGTGACTAGGGTGTTGGACCAAAGATGTGTGGCCTAGTGGCTAGGGTGTTGGACCAAAGATGTGTGGCCTAGTGGTTAGGGTGTTGGGCTGAAGGTGTGTGCCCTAGTGGTTAGGGTGTTAGACTGAAGGTATGTGGCCTGGTGGTTAGGGTGTTGGGCTGAGGGTATGTGTCCTAGTGGTTAGGGTGTTGGACTGAAGGTGTGTCTCCTAGTGGTTAGGGTGTTAGACTGAAGGTATGTGTCTTAGTGGTTAGGGTGTTGGACTGAAGGTGCATGGCCTGGTGGTTAGTGTGTTGGGCTGAAAGTATGTAGTCTAGTGGTTAGGGTGTTGGACTTGTGAGCATAAAGCTGTGGGTTTGATTTCTTGACTGCGCAGCACATTGTGTTCTTGAGCAAAACACTGCATTTCACATTGCTCTTCACGATAGGACTGGGGCCCCTATCATTAAAACACCTGAGAAACCTCCTGTGAGATACAACCTGATAGGAAGCTACCTAATCCTCTGTAGATCGGAGCTGTAAATTTCATTTGGTGTACCAGTTGCCGTCACCTTAATTGCATCATATATGGATTGTGTGTCTGTCTGTCAGTATGCAAACAGTAAACAGAAACAACAAAGCAAACAATACAGTATAATAAAAAAAATATATATTAGTTTAGCGCTTGATAATAAGTAGAAAAAGAATCATGATGTTTCAGATACTGGTCCTTCATCAGAAGATAAATGGGAAATAAAAGATGAAATTGATACTGAGAAGGAAAACTTTTCTTTTTTTTTGAGAAAAAGCATGTGTGTGTTTAGTCAGCCATTCTGGTGAAATATATATATATATATATATATATATATATATATATATATATATATATATCATCATCATCATCATCAACGTTTAACGTCCGTGTTCCACGCTTGCATGGGTTTAGACGGGAGTTTTCCCACTTGAGGCAAGATTGGTTGTCCTGCTCGTATAGGACTGTCTGGCAGGTTTTCTACGGCTGGATGCCCTTCCTAACACCAACCACATTTACAGTGTGGGACTGGGAGGTTTTTACCATGTTGCCTACACGGCCACATTACAGCGTGGACTGTGTGTTTTTTTGTCGTGACACCTACACGATCTCATTTGTTTCGGCCTGGATGGCGCGGCACCAACATAACTTTACATAGAACGGGGTGGTGTGGATGGGGTAGGGGTGGTGGTGGTGGGACGGGGTGTATATTGTTAGAGATGCCTACTGGCTGGAGTAGGTTTTACTATATATTTAGGCAAGGCGGGTCTTCTCTGTTACTGAGTATCGCCAAAGGTCTCGGTCCAGTGACATTGTCTTGGAGAGGTGTAAGTGTGTGAGGTCGGAGTTTATCAGCTCGTCCCAGGTTTTTCTAGGTCTGCCTATTCCGTGGTTACCGTCTATCTTTATTGCCCTGCACTTTGTTATACAGCTATCGACTTTCATGCGCATCACGTGTCCATACCAACGTAGCCTTCTCTCGAGTAAACAACATCTGATCCCTCTTATCTCTAATTTTTTCCTTAGTTCGTTTATATATATATAAAGGTTTACATATATATGTGTTTTGCAACGGGTCACTTTGTGGCTCAATGAAGAATTAATAAATTAAATAATCAGAGCTATATATCATAAAACATGTCTATAGAATCACCAGATAAAATATATACCATTTCCTCGCCCAATTAGCATAATTAACCATATAAAAAATCAATTAGACCAAGCTATAAGAATAAAGGCTCCTATGAAGAAATCTCCGACAAATAACCGAAAGCAGCCCCTTCGCGGCGGTTACAACGGAGGATTATTTATCGAATATTTTAACAGCATGTATATATATATATATATATATATATATATATATATATATATATATATATATATTTGTGTATGTGTATTTAGGACATTGTGCCTTTCTAAGTGCTAAGTCCATTATCAAGGAGAGAGGGATCTCTATATTTGGAAGTGGGGTTCTCTATATTTATCCCAAGAGTGTCTTTCTAATGGATGCCATTGTATATTATTGTGTGATATCTTCATTCCCCATTGGGATGACATATATTGATGACTTCTTTGGTCAGCTGCTGATCATGTGTGATATCTTCTATAGAAATATTTTTAGTTACATCTCCTGTCTTAGTGCATTCGATTTTTTTTTTTTTGTAACTATCTCTTCTCTGATTGCAAAAGCATAGCCTTCAAAATGTGACATGATGTGACAATCCTGAGTAAAAAAAGAAGCTGCACTTTATGCCAATGTTAGTATTATTCAGTGCTGGACTTAGCTATAGCTTAGGGTCACACACACCCGAGGGTTTCATTGTATTCAGTGCTGAACTTACCTAGAAGCTAAATAAGCTCTAGTTTAGAGCCACTCATCCTCAGGGGCCTCATTTTTAAAAAATATATTTTTATCATTAGTTTTTATTTTTTAACACTAAATTATCAAAGATTATACCATTATTAACCATTAATAAATAATATTGAGGTATAATTATTTAAAAATTTTTTAGAGAAGGGCTTCAGATTTTATATAGCTAGATGATGGAAGCTATGGAGTAGGAAGACTTGGGATGAGGTGATAAATGCTGACTTTGCAATAGTGCACCTCTCAAAGGCGATGACACAGGACCATGATCTCTGGTATTATGCAGTAATACAGAAGACCTGCCTTGCCATGTGCACGAGTTAAGGCATACATCTAGTATGCACCACCGTCATAATACTCTTCCACGTCATAATACCCCACTCCTCACCCATGCACCTAGATCTACCTCCCCAATCCCCATGCACCTCTCCCTCCCAAATCCCCAGTCCACACTGTAAAGTGGTTGTTTTGGTGTCTCAACAAAAAGTGCCCAGTCAACACTGTAAAGTGATTATGTAGGTGTCATGACAAAAAGTGCCCAGTCCACACTGTAAATGTGGTTGGCATTAGGAAGGGCATCCAGCTGTAGAAACCAAGCCCAACCCAGTTCAATGGGATAGCTTGTCTAAACCTTGCTAGCATAGAAAATGAACATAAAAAGGTGGTGATGATGATATATTCAAATATATATACACACGTGTGTGTATATATATATATAAACTCACACATATATATATATATATACACACATATATATATATATATATATATACACACACACATATATATATATAAACACACATGTATATATATATATATATATATATTTTTTTTTTTATTGTGTATGTGTGTATGTATGCCCCCACACCCCCCACCGCAAGGTGGTCGTGGAGGTGCCACGGCAAAAAAGCACCCAGCCCACACTGTAAAGTGGACGTGTAGGCGCCACGAAAAAGCACCCAGCACTCACTGTAAATGAGGTTGGTGTTAGGAAGGGCATCCAGCTGTAGAAATCAAGCCAAATCAGTTCCTGTATGAGCAAGGCATGGTCAGCCGACCAGACACTGCCCACAACAGGACAACCTGTCTAACCCATGCTAGCGTGGAAGAACGGACGTAAAACGGTGATGATGATGTTTACTTTTTACTAGTTGTTAGTCATTGACTGCAGTTATGCTGCAGTGTTACCTACAAGAGTTTTAGTGGATCATATTGACACTAATATCTGGTTCAGTCTATTATATATATTTTATCCATCTGTATATGTTCAACTACGATTTACAAAACATTAAGTGACACATCATCATCATCATCATCATCATCATTTTACGTCTGCTTTTCCCTGCTTGCAAGGGTTGGATGGGAACTGATTCTGGCTTGATTTCTACAGCTGGATGCCCTTCCTAACACCAACCTCATTTACAGTGAGTGCTGGTTGCTTTTTTTCCGTGGCACCTCCACGACTACTTTGCAGTGGTCCAAATAGGGACCCCAGTTCTATCATCTCATTTCTACAGCTGAGTAAACTGGAGCAATGTGAAATAAAGTGTCTTGCTCAAGGAAACAACACATCACTCAGTCTGAGAATTGAACAATATTGGTTTTTATACAGCTATAAGCATAAACACTAACATATACATACACACTTATACATACATACACACTTATGCATAAACATTAACATATACAAACACACTTATGCATAAACACCAACATATACATACATACTTATGCATAGACACTTATACATAAACACCAACATATACATACATACTTATGCATACACACTAACATATACATACACAGCTAAGCATAAAGACTAGCACATACACATTTATGCATAAATACAATCACATACACACTTATGCATAAACACAAACATATACCTATGCACCTATGCATACACAGGTATATACACACCTATTCATAAAAAGATATATACACACCTATTCATAAAAAGATATATACACGCCTATTCATAAAAATAGACCTATAAATAAACAGACACATACACTCCTATGAATAAACACAGACTCCACCTATACATAAATACATACACACCTATGAATAAATACATACACACAAACACATACACATTTTTACATAAATACAGACACATATTCACCTATACCTACCCACAAACACACCTCTACATAAACAGACACATACACCTATACACACATGTACATTAACAGACATACACAAACTTATACATACACAAACATATACACCTATACCTGCACACCAACATACCTATGGTATTATTCTATTACAGTCTCTATATGTCGCGCTTCAACTACAGAAGAAAAATGGAAGAAATAAACTAGTCATACTAGTAGTATAGACATAATATCTATATTATTTATAAGACATTTCATAAGCTACAGAGAAAAACTAAAGACATAATCTAGTATAGATACTATTGTTATATTTATATAATTTATAAGCTAGCAGGGAAAGTGTACGTTAAATGACAATGATGATAATATATTTAGATGCACACACACACACACATATATGCATACATACATAAATATATATATACATATTTAGACATACACACATATATATATAAGGATTAAACCTGTATTAAACCGGAACTGTCGAAACAGTAAGAGCTCAGCCATCGAGCCACAACTCTTTCTAATCTCTCTCTCTCTCTCACACACATATATATAGTTGTATTCATCATCATCATCATCATCATCATCATTGTTTAACATTTACTTTCCCTGACAGCAAAGGTTGGATGGGTCATCAACTGATTGGGTTGGTACTCAAAATAGAGGTACTGATTCCCTGGTGGGTTGGGACCCTGTATCTTGCTTACATTTCTGCACCCTACTGAGTGCTCAGACAGACCCAATGGCCCTCAACTTGCTTGCATTTAAACCATGCAGTACTGTGTGCATTTTAGCGTGACACCAGCACTAGAAAGGTTTTCTACAGCTGGATGCACTTCCTATCACCAACTACTTTACCGAGTGTATTGTGTGTGTTTCTCATGTGACCACCAACTAGGGATTTTTTTTTTATATTTACCAAAGGAGATTATTATGAACAGTCTGAAAGTTAACAGTATAAGTCATATTTCCTTTTAGCACATGAGCTAAAGATATGGCATGCATGTGCTAAGATATTAAACGACATCAACAACATTCCATCTGTCCCTTAACACCTAATTCTAAACCAAATCCTAAACATTATAAATCCTGAACAATCATCCCTAAACCCACCAGCTAAATATAACCCTAGACTGTGACCATCCTAAACACTACAACCGAAACCAAAACCTAAGCACTATACCCTAAACCCAATCTAAAACTGAACCCTCTCCCTAAACCTAATCCCAAAACACAACAGCAAACCCTAAAGCCTAACTGAACTCCTAACCATTATTATGTAACTTAAATAGTACTATATCTTATTTTGGTAATATTGTAAGCACAAAAATCAAGATGAATTGTAATGTCTACTATTTGTTATTGACAGGAGTTTCTTCATAGGAGAGGGTGGGATTATCAATATTACAATAGTGTGGCTGACACACAAAATATTTCCATGAAAATACTTCATGGCTTACAAAAAATGTAAAATCCATACCTATATTTGTGTTGGCATGGAATAATTCAGCAATTACACTTCTACGGTTTCATTCTTTATTAACATTCATAAATTGTTCAATTTGAAATAAAAAAATAGTGCAAGTGATTATTCAAACTGGTATATATTTAAAATTTAGACTCCAACAAAATCTATACAAATAGAAATATACCCATTTGAAATTTATCCCAATTTACCTGTTACACCCTGTACTTAGTGAGATTAGTGAGGAGGGAGAAAAGTGTCTGAATGCTACCATCATCATCACTGATTAACGTCCATTTTTCCATGCTAGCATGAGTTGGACAAGTTGTCCTGTTGTGAGAAAAGCCAGATCAAATGACCATGTCTTGCTCATACAGAACTGTTTTGGTTTGGTTTCTATGGCTGGATGCCTTTCCTAATGCCAACCACATTTACAGTGGGGGCCGGGCACTTTGTATTGTGGCACCAAAACGATCACTTTACAGTATGGACTGGGTGCTTTTTGTCATGTCATGTAACAAAATGGATTCCACTAAAGACACTCAAGAGCCAGGTTATGGTGTAAAACCAGGTGACAGATTAAGCCTACCAACTTTATACTAATGACAATAAAGAAATGAGGAAGAGAAGGAAAAGAAAACAATATGGACACCCCCACCAATCTCAATACTAAAAATCAACCTTTTATAAATGAAAAGTATATTTTCAATTTTTGCCCAGACTCGGGTTTTAACGTTTTTTTTTTTCTACATTGATAAGCAGTAGTGTCATAACTAATTTTGCTAATCTATCTCCAGCGAAATTTTATTTTAAGTGGTAGCATTCCTGCAATAATTATTTGCTTTTAACATTAAAAAACATTATACATGACAAAAAAACTACATTACTAGAAATCTCATACTTTATCAAATAAATAGGATGGGTTGGGGTCTCATTATGTAAACTATACGACTAATTCTGTTTTATAAAAAAGATCAAGACAACTTAGAAAAATTATTGATTTTCCACCCCTTCCCTGATTATCCCCCCTTATTATTTGGGAATTTCCACAGTTGTTTTGAAAGCTATAAGATTCTTGGAAATTTATAGAAAGCGATTAAATACATGAGTTCTTTTGAAATTGTTTTTTTTTTTTTTTCCTGCAGCATTTGATAGAGATAAGGTAGAGTTCATGTTGATAGTACTCACAGTGTAGTCAGGAGATATTTTTCAAGACTATCAGTTACTTACAATTGCCTATAAGAAAATAGTGGGGATTTTTTTTCTCTTTGCCTTTCCATTGTGATTATGTTAAGAACATTATTGAAAATGTGTTAAAATAATCTTCTTCTTCGTCTTTTTCTTCTTCTCCTCCTCTTTCGCCCAGTCCGCAAACTCTTCTTCCAGTTGGCCCTGTCAGAAACAACCGTTTCCAATTGATCCGGCATGATCTCCAAGCGAGACCAGCCAAGCTCATGGATGCTATCCAACCATTTTGCTCTCGATGTCTTGCCGGTTGGTTTTTGCCTGTAAAATCTCTCCAGCAATTCATTCCTGAGATATTCTAACCACATGGCCATAGCATTGGAGCTATGACCTCTCAATTTGGAGAAGTAGCGGCTCTATCTGGAGCAACTCTCTGATCTCTGAGCTATACATTCTATCGAGTAACATTACTCCTAATAATAATCTATATAACAAAAATGTCATGTCAGGCTTCTACTTGCTACTGGTACCATGTAACCCAGTGCAATCTGCTTCATGATTGAACAGTCGATGACTAAACCGACTCCCCCAATAGACCCTGGTTTGGCAAGGAGGGTAAGTAGGACCCCAGTAACACAAAATATGAACTGTTAAAGGGGCAGATAAATTCCTCAGTCAACTGCCATCCATCCCAGCTATGGGTTAAATAGCCTCACCAACTCGTAATTGGCCAAGTGTGGTGAGTACGGCTACACCCCTGAAGACATGACCAAAACCAAACAGAAAGTGGTGGAGGTCAAGCAAGGAGCAGTTCTTTCAGCAGGAGGGAAAAGGCACTGGATTGGATATAGCAAACACTTATACTAATACATTTACATACATTGATAATAGCAGTGTAATATCATAGATTACTACAAATATGTCACATCTTGAATGTTGGAATTTATGAAAATGCCCATGTTTACATTCTGCTGTCTAGAATACAACGATTATTTGTGTGGTATGTGTATATATGCACACATGTAATTTACACATCTATATAATGTTCTTTTCCTTGCCACTCCTGCTCAGTATAATTCTGCCTTCAACCCTTAATTCTCTCGCTCTCTGTCATGTTGTCAACTGTGACAGACAGACCAACCAGTTTTAACTATGGAATGAAATCAGACATTATTTGTAATATTGATCTGCTATGGTACATTAACATTGGTATATCCTTATTTTCATATCAGTGAAAGGTCCATGTGGTTGGACTTGAAACTAGAGGCAATGGTACTGTAGCTGCCACAGTGAGATGTGGCTGCCAAAAGAATATGAGGGTTGGCTGAAGTGTTCATAGGCTGATCAAGATACTCTTATGGAATGACCAAATGAGGTTTATTTTTCAACATTGTCCATGGAAAGAAACAATGTTGAAATTAATGCAAGATTTCACTGCTCTAGCATCACTCTTTCATAGTTGGCCTATGAACTTGTCAGCGAACCTCGTAATTTGTATATCACACTTAATTTAAAATATTTCCCATCTTGCAAATATCTGTTGTATCTATAGTTGATTATATCTCTGATTTACTTCCTGGTTCATCAGTTAATTGTCTTTCTTACAAATAATTGTTTCTACTGGAGGCCAGCAATTGTTTCTACAAGGCCAGCAATTAACCCAGTGCATTATTGGTGCTTTATTTTATCGACCCCGTAAGGATGAAAGGAAAAGTTAACCTCGACGGGATTTGAATTCAGACCGTAATTGACCGTAACTCTATTCTGCAAAGCATGGCGTGACTCTCTACCGATACTGCCAATCTATGAGGGTCAGCCCAAAAGTTCACAGGCTGACAATGAAGGAGTGATGCTAGAACTGTGAAATCTTGCATGCAATAATTTAGACTCTTCTTATTAATAACTGTGTCTCTTTAGGCACTGTGTTGAAAAATAAACATCATTTGGTCATTCCATAAGAGTATCTTGGTCAGCCAATAAACTTTTCAGCCGACCCTCGTAAATGTTTTGTGTTTCTGATTTCCTTTCATAGTTTATCAGCCAGTTGTCTTACAAATAATTGTTTCAACTTTTGGCACAAGGCCAGCAATTACCCCAGTGCATTACTGGTACTTTATTTTGTCGACCCTGTAAGGATGAAAGGTAAAGTTAACCTCGGCGGAATTTGAACTTAAATTTCCTTTCATAGTTTATTAGTCAATTGTCTTACAAATACTATAGTAAATGTTTTGCATATAATAATGTCTTAAACTTCGTTCCATAGTTTATTAATCAAATATACTTACAAATGATGAAATGTTTTATGTAAGGTGGATTGTCTTCGATTTCGTTCCATAATTATAACAATTACATACGTAAACAATAGCAGTGTAATATCGTAAACAGTCACGTCTTGAATGTTGGAATTTATGAAAATGTCCATGTTTACATTTTGCTGTCTAGAATACAATTATTTGTGTGGTTCTGTACACTCAGATCCCAAATAATGTATGGTGGGGGTCATTTTCTAGGTTGTCTCCCTTGATATTAAAAAAAAAAAACAGAATTAGTCGTTTAGTTTACATATTGAGACCCCAACCTATTTATTTTATAATGTATAACGTTTTTTAATGTCTAAAGAAAAGTAAGTATTGCAGCAATGCTACCGCTTAAAATAAGATTTCGCCAGAGATGGTTTAGCAAAATTTAATAAGCAGGGAGAGGGGAAGATATTTCCGTTTACTAGTGAAACTTGAAATAGGTTTCTTTCCTTTTTATTGTTTTGTCTGTTTAAAAGACTTTGTGAGACCCCCCGGGAGTATGCACACACATGTGATTTATGCATCTATATAGCGTTACTTTGCTTGCCACACATGTTTAGCATAATTCTGCCTTCAACCCATATTTTAATTCTCTCTCTTCCTTGCTTTCTTCCCCCATCCCTTCCTCTCTATTCTCTCTCTTGCCTTTCTCCCCCTCTCTCATGTCAAATGTGACAGACAGACCAACTAAGGGACTAACAAACTAATACACATTTGTATTATACGGATTAGAGAGTTTTCCTAATTCCCCTTCCATAATAAAATCCAAAACTTCATACCTATTTTGAATGTGTATGATCGAGCCCTTAGCTCTTGATAGTCGTAGGGGCACCATCCTGACACACCGCGTGTCTTGGGCATTTAAAACCTGGTGGAACCCATCCTTCTCCGGTTCGGAACACACTCAATATATTCCAGAGAAAGTAATAAAGAGAAGTGGAGGGGAAAATCAACCCCCAGCACTGGACTGCTACAAGCCAACCTTGATGAGATTTAAACTTACAAAAGCAGTGAGCTGGAACGAATATCGAAGCATTTTTTTTAAATCTGCCGCTCTAACAGTTCTGCCACGTCTCCGCCTTTTAAAATGTGTACTTGAAAAAGAAAAAAAGGTTAGTGGTGCTCACTTGAGCACACTAACATGTAAACCCAATAACAAACACTGGTTGTGTGGTCATGCGTATACATTTTGCTATGTAAACCTATTTATGTGACAGACTATATATATATATATAGACAAATCTTTCTATTTTTATTGCTCAATTTCTCTTCATTATTTGATTCTTTCTTTTTTTGCTTTTCATCCATTTGTTCTCTCTCTCTCTCTCTCTCTCTCTCTCTCTCTCTCTCTCTCTCTCTCTCTCTCTCTCTCTCTCTCTCTCTCAAACACATGCGTTTGTTCGGCTGTGGGAAATAGCTTTCGAGATTGGCGTTTCTTTTATCTTTGCGGCAATTTTAAAGAAATCAGACTCCAGCTGTCTTTGAAGTACGCCATCCGTCTGTGACGGATGCCCTTTATATCTAACGACGGCTCTCACTTCCAATGTTTTTGTTGTTGTTGTTTTTTCAATACCAGCTAAATTCAAACTAGCTTCTTTCAACGCTAGTGGGGAAAAAAAATTTTTCTTGATATATATATATATATATATATAAAATTCTATATATTTCCATCTTAATGTCTTTTTACTCTCATTCGTTCAAATGCCCCCCCCCCCCCTCAATCTTCTAAACACATAATTTATATAATCACGCATGCACATTGGTTGGTTTGTTTAATTTTATTGACCATTTTTTAAATCCTAATTTAAAACCTAGTTTTTAGTCGCATGAACATACTTGAAGGCATAAATTCATATATATAGGAAAAAGTATGACCCCGACGGCAGAGCTCAAGCCGTTTCGACGGCTATTTCTGGACTATATCCAGAAATAGCCGTCGAAACGACTTGAGCTCTGCTGTCGGGGTCATACTTTTTCCTATTTCCCACTCTACTACCCTAAGTATTGAGTGGTCTGGTTCCTTACCACAATTCCTTTGTTATATATATATATATATAATATATAAGAACAAAAGATGGTTAAGAGTTCCATGTATTTTATTATGCGCATTTCAAAAACAAATATCATCATGCAATAACATTTGTGTTTTCATCAGATAAAACAGGAAGACATGATATGAAGGGTAAAAAACACTTGTGGATAGTTCAGTTTTAAATCAACATATGTTGATTTAAAACTGAACTATCCACAAGTGTTTTTTAACCTTCATATCATGTCTTCCTGTTTTATCTGATGAAAACACAAATGTTATTGCATGATGATATTTGTTTTTGAAATGTGCATAATAATAATAATAATAATGAAATTATTGTGTAAAGTGCTGAGGTGCACTACAACTCGTCAAATACATGGAACTCTTTTAACCATCTTTTGTTCTTATATATTATATATACTCCAGTCCTACAAACTGTAGAGTGCTTCTTATCCGATATCTGCATTGTTTTATTGTACTACAATAAAACTCACCTCCTACATACATATATATATATAACGTGGAGGCAGCCATCATGCATGAATCTACACGTGCACACACACACACACACACACACACACACATATATATATATATATATATATATATATATGTGTGCACGTGTAGATTCATGCATGATGGCTGCCCCCTCGTTATCGAGTATGGCCATTGCACGAGGAAAAAAAACAATAATAATAGTAATAACAATAATAATAACGACAACAACAACAATAATAATATACATATATACACATCACACACACACACACACACACACACACACACACACACACACACGCACACACGATAGTAATTAACAGTGCTGCGATCGAATGTGGCTTTTTAGCCCAACCAATGATCTAAAATGTCTTGCACGGAGTTGGCAACCAAAACATTCACTGGGAATAGCCGGCTGTGGTTGGAGTTCATGTACTTTTGCATGTCGCTTGAGCCCTCCTGCTGATTTACATTCTCTACCACATGCTGGGCAGGCATGATGAGTAGCATCTCCAACAGCAGCCTGGCAGTCAACCACTGGTCTCACTTTATGACTACGAAGATGACTTTTGAGTCCAGCTTTGCTTAGGCAGTCTCTCGCACAGACGCTGCATGTCAGCGCCATAGAGGGGGACCTTCGCCGTCTGGAAATGCAATAGCAATGCCCTTCCTCACATCCCGCTTTACTTTCTCGTATGCGATTTGAGATGCCTCAAAGGCAACTTTCCCCTCGTATACAGTCTTTCTCCATTTATTACGATCAGCAGCAACATTTTCCTATGTATCAGCAGAGCTGTTAGCGTCTTTCAAAGAGGCTTGGGTTAATGTCGGAGCCTATCTCAGTAAAAAATGGAGTGAAATACATACATACAAATGAATATATGAGGGATGAACATCTATACAATTATAGAAGTGTTCGGATTGCAAATGACCAAGTTAGCTAGGTTGAAAAAATACTAATTTAACATAATTCCCTTCTTTGAGCTATTTAATTGTAAAAGACTATTTCGAGTTTATAACTCAATATTTGATACATACATTCATAGATACATACATGTATACAAACATGAATTCATTTATTCATGCATGCATACATTCATTAATGCATATATACATATATACATTTATATATATATATATATATTGTTATACTTGGGGAGGGTCATATTTGTGTAATAATATTGCCAGAATTAATAACAGAACACACTCAGTGTTTGGTTGGTTTTCGCTTCTGTGTCTTTTATATCGGTTAATTTAATTTATTCGGTCCTCAATGTTGCCATTGACTGACCAACGGTCAAAAATACAGATACAATATAGATACAAACACATATATATATAGTCTATCAAAGTTCTTTCGTTGCACATCTGCAACATCGTCAGTGGTGCTATTATGTTTCCTCCCGTTGCATTGTATGCTTACGCCATCTTTATTTAGTCTGTTTATTTATTTATTTATTTGTTTATTTTTATTTTTTTTGTATAACAATATTTGTTTCGACACACAATTTCATATAAAAACCTTGCAAAACTAATTCATCGCCGTTATATATATATATATATATATATATTATGTTATATATATATATAATTGTTTCTACTTTAGGCACAAGGCCAGCAATTATCCCAGTCCATTACTGGTACTTTATTTTATCGACCCTGTAAGGATGAAAGGCAAAGTTAACCTCGGCGGGATTTGAACTCAGATCGTAAAGGGACGTAACTATGCTGGAAAGCATGGCGTCCGACCCTCCACCGATACTGCCAATCCACCGCCCTTATATATATATATATATAATGTGTGTGTGTATATATATATATATATATATATATATATATTATATATATATATATTATGTGTATATATATACCACGATAAATTAACAGAGCTATAGGCCCTCGCCATTCCCTGTAAACAATGTGCTCAAAGGAGTAGAGATCCTGAGCTCTTTAAAATACAATATGTTGAAAAGGTAACACACCAGGGAGAGATATTATGTGTATATATATATATATATATAGATATTATGTGTATATATATATATATTATGTGTATATATATATATATATATATATATTATGTGTATTAAACTTCTCCTAAAGTCACCCATAAAGTCGTCAGCCTAGAAGTAAAATTCTCCTTCTAGTATTGTTATTAAATAATTATTCTAGAACCTTCCTGCATCTCGCTCGCAAACTTTGTAAACACTTTGCTCCTTCTCTCACCCCCCCCCCCCCCCCCACCTGATTGCAAGTATAAAATAAATCTTGCTGGATTCCAACGACAGAATTTATCTATCCTATCTAATCTATCTTAAGGGCGATCTGTCGATTTTATTTATCTAATCTATCTTAAGGGCGATCTGTCGATTTTGAGAATGTAAGCAAAACCTGTCTTTTCTTTATTTCCGTAGTCTCCTCAATTAAGCAGTGTTTTTAAAATCTTATTTATACCACTCTAAAATTCAAATTCACCGTTTTCCTCTCTGATTTTAAATTGCTATTACATGTTTTTAATATGTCCCAATCTGTTGAACCTTTCCTAAAAACTAAACTTCTCCTAAAGTCACCCATTTCCTGCCCTCCCACCCCCACACACCACCATTGCTATATGGTCCAATCATAACTCAGCGACTTTAGTAAGTTCTCTAACAAATCAGTATAGCAAAGCTACCACCCCGGTTACTACTCCTTAAGTTTAAACCTGTTTGATGGGTTGACTGCGGAAATTTGAAAAGTCTAAGCACTCAATGACAATGTCACAGATAAAGATAAATTCAACTCCTGCTGCAAGACGAGAATACAAGGACCCCTCTTTATTTCAGACATAGATGACCAACAAAATCCCACACCCCTCCCTGCCTCTCCAACCCATCCATCCCACCCTCCCAACTTCAGAGTTGGTACCATGAACGTAGGCACTTTGAAAGGTCGCTTAAATGAGGTTGTAGAGATGCTTGAACGTAAAGAAGTTAATGTTTGTTGTATTCAAGAGACTAGGTGGAGAGCGGGGGGTTTGCCAGATTCATTGTGGGTAAAAAATGATGCTATAAACTTTTCTGGGTGGGAAATGACAACGGACAGGGTGGTGTAGGAATTATGTTAGCTGAAAAATGGGTAGATAAGGTAATTGACGTAAATAGAGTGAATGACAGAATAATTGAATTAAGACTAGTTCTAAATAGAACTACTGTGACAATAATATCTGCTTATGCACCCCAATCTGGTCTACCTGATGTTATAAAGGACAGGTTCTATGAGATGCTAATGCACACTACCTCCTAAATAACCGACAGTGACTACTTAATTATTGCTGGCGATCTAAATGGTCACGTTGGACAACATAGTGATGGCTATGATGGAATCGATGGAGGCTATGGGGTTAGAAATAGAAATGAGGAGGGCTTCAGAATCCTGGAATTCTGTGACGCAAATAGCCTAACTATCTGTAACACAAACTTCAAAAAACGTGAAAACCACTTGATCACCTATAGATCAGGGGAACACGCCAGCCAGATAGATTATATCCTTACTAGAAGACAGGACAAAATGTCTGTTGTAAACACTAAATCCCTCCCCCCGTGAAGAATGCACCTCCCAACATAGCCTAGTAGTTATTAGTGACCTCATAGTCAGGAATAGACGTACTCGACGACAGAGGAGGCCTACCTTGAGGAGAAGAATATGGATGTTGAAGGACCCCATAGCCAGTGACAAATTTAAAAGCTTATTACTTGATGCCTTTGACAATAAGGAAGAGCAATTAGAGATTTGCAATATAGAGGAACAGTGGCAATTCTTGAAAGTGAACCTGCTGAAAGCAACGGATGAAATCTGTGGCTGGAGCAGACCTATTGGCATGAAGAGAGTAACTTGGTGGTGGAACAGTAAGGTGGAAGAGACGATCAAGGCCAAAAAGCAGGCTTGGAAAGTATGGCAGGATGGGGGAAATAGAGAGCACTATCAAGTGGCCAGTAGAGAAGCTAGGAGACAAGTGTACCTTGCAAAAAGGGTAGCAGAGGATAGAAAGTTCAAGCATGTTCTGCAACGTGAGGACCAAAACGTGAGGTGTTCAGGATTGCTAGACAATGTGTCAAGGAAACCGTGCTATTGTCGGGGAGAAGGGTGTCCGTAATGATAATGGTGTACTTGCGCTCACTGATACTGATAAGAAGATAGCCTGGAAGTGTCACTACGAGAGACTATTAAATGAGGAGAATAAATGGGAAAAAGATATTCTGCCCCAAATCGATCCAATAGAAGGACCAGCGGTGCAAGTTAAAGGTAGTATAATAAGTAAGGCAATCAAAGATATGAAGACGGGTAAGGCGGCTGGGCCTTTGGAAATAGTTGCTGAAATGCTGAAAGCATCTGGAACGGTGGGACACACTATGGTCACCCGGATAATAAACCAAGTCATACAGAATGGGGTCATACCGAAAGACTGGCGTAGCAGCATCATCATCATTAACTGCTACAAGGGTAAAGGGGATGCTCTAGATAGGGGAAACTATAGAGGCATTAAGTTAGTTGACCAGGTCATGAAGGTCACAGAAAGAGTTATAGCGCAACTAATCAGAGAGCGAATTGATCTAGATGAAATGCAGTTTGGGTTTGTGTCAGGTAAAAGTACCACAGACGGCAACTACAAGAGAAGTACCTAGCTAAAAGTAAACCCCTCTACTTAGCTTTTGTAGACCTGGAGAAAGCTTTTGACAAAGTCCCCCGCTCCATTATCTGGTGGGCTCTTAGAAAACTAGGTGTAGATGAATGGCTTGTGAGAGCTATACAAGCTATGTATAATGAAACAGTCAGTAAGGTTAGAATTAACAATGAATATTGTGAAGAGTTTAGTGTAAAAGTTGGCGTTCATCAAGGCTCTGTCCTTAGCCCCCTCTTATTTATTATTGCTCTTCAGGCTATAACAGAGGAGTTCAAGACCGGCTGCCCATGGAACTCCTATACGCAGATGATCTAACGCTCATAGCTGAATCAAAGGCTGAACTAGAGAAGAAATTCCAAACATGGAAGCATGGCCTAGAATCAAAAGGCCTTAAAATTAACCTGTCTAAGACTAAAGTTCTAGTTTGTAGGAAGGAAAATAGGACACCGGTCCCATCTGGGAAATGGCCATGCTCAGTGTGTAGGAAAGGAGTAGGCAGAAACTCCATTTTATGTCCAAAATGCAAAGTATGGGTGCATAAAAGATGTAGTAGGATCACAGGTAAGCTACTAAGAATATAGATTTTATATGTGGCTGGTGCTCAGGTGCAATAAGTAGCACAAGTGCAATAAGTAGCACAAGTGCCCACAGAATACTAGCTCATTCCATTGCACAGATGGTTCTATAGAAATAGTGGACACCTTCCGTTACCTGGGTGACAAAATCAGCAGTGGTGGAGGGTGCTCTGAAAGTAGAGTAGCTAGAGTCAGAACGGGATTCGAAAAAGTTCAGAGAGCTTATACCACTATTGACCGCTAAAGGGTTCTCCCTAAAAATGAAAGGTAGGCTGTATGATGCCTGCATACGAACAGCAATGTTGCATGGCAGTGAGACTTGGGCATTGTGTGCAGAGGATATACGCAGACTGGAGAGGAACGAAGCTTGCATGCTCCGCTGGATGTGTAATAGTAATATACGTGAACGGCAAAGCATAAACGAACTAAGGGAGAAATTAGGAATAAGAGGGATCAGATGTTGTTTACTCGAGAGACGACTACGTTGGTATGGTCACGTGATGTGCATGAAAGACGACAGCTGTATAAAAAAGTGCAGGGCGATAAAAATAGATGGTAGCCACGGAGTAGGCCGACCCAGAAAAACCTGGGACGACTTGATAAATTCCGACCTCACACACTAACACCTCTCCAGGACAATGTCACTGGACCGAGATCTTTGGCGCTACACAGTAATACAGAAGACCCACCTTGCCTAAGTACAAAGCGAAACCTACAGTCAGTAGGCACCTCTAACAAAAATACACCCCGTCCCACTACCCCCACCCCATCCACACCACCCATTTCAATGTAAAGTTATGTTGGTACCACAACATCCAGGCCGAAACAAATGAGGTCGTGTAGGTGTCACGACAAAAAAAAACACACAGTCCACGCTGTAATGTGGCCATGTAGGTAACACGGTGAAAACCTCCCAGTTCCACACTGTAAATGTGGTTGGTGTTAGGAAGGGCATCCAGCCGTAGAAAACCTGCCAGACAGTCCTATACGGGCAAGTCAACCAATCTTGCCTCAAGTGGGAAAATTCCCATCCAAACCCATGCAAGCGTGGAAGATGGACGTTAAACGATGATGATGATGATATTATATATATATATATACATATAGGACAGGGGCTCCTATCATTAAAACACCTGAGAAACCACCTATGAGATGGAACCTCAAAGCAGGTTAACTAAAACTGCATAGGTCTGAGCTGTTTATTTTCTTTCTTTTTCATTTTACATCACCCTACAGCAATCACATTGCCCACAATAACATAACTTTGCTGTGCCCATCCTAGCAGAAAAATTTTGTCTGCTGAACTGCTCATTGCAAGAACTGAATGAGAAGGATGTAAGGACTTGCAAGCTGCTCAGTGTTACTAGAAATTTAAACATTAACAGAGAAGTGAATAGGCTATACTTCTCATGTAAAAAGACTTGCCAAGGCCTAAAATCCATATTAAGATCATATGAGACCTAGATACCTAGATAGTGATATTGAAGCAACATCTTCAATAGAAGAAAAAGGTCAGGAACCATGTAGTTTTACAAGCATGAAAATAACAATATTGTTAGAGTAGCCACTTATCTAGCGGAGAGAGATGAACTAAAAGCTGTCACAGATTTCTCTCTTCAGAATATTCAAAAATTTTACTCAAAGCCCAAGCAAAATAAAAATAATTGACAAGTTCACTAAGAAAGTTGTAAATGGGTACTTGAGATGAAAAGCGCAGAACATAGAGGGGATAAACCACACTAAAAGCCTGGCATGGAGTTCCAACAATTTCATAACATCTCAACTTGAAATACTTCCATGTAATCCAGAAACAAAAAAATCACCAAGTACCTACTTCGCTTAAGAGGAAGGCTATCAGTTGACAATAAATGGAGGCTGTGTAAAACAAAACTGAACATGTTAGCTACATTGTTGCCAACTGTGAAATAATTTCTTCTTCGTACTACCCTCCACCCCACCCTCATGAAGCATCATGTGGTAGCCAGAACAATCTGGAAAGCAGTATGGAAGAAGAAAATAAAAACAAATAGAGGGGAATATATTGGGACCTGTGATTCAAAGGAATATTGGTAGAACTTAAAATTAAAATCCACTGCCAAATTTAAACACAACTGGCCTGATATTTTTGTTTGGGATTACAGATTTAAAACATGTTCTGTTGTAGAAATCAGCTGCCCACCTGATAATGTAGTAAGATACAAGAGAAGGCAGATATTAACGGGCCATTGTGGAAGAGTTTGCACATTAAATTTCATACCTCTATTATTGAAGCTACAAGATACATATTAACCTGGCTGGACCAAAATATGGCAACACTTAGATTCTTAATTCCCCTTCAACATCTGTAAAATATTCTTAAGATGGAAATTTTCATTTTTTTTAGAACCGGGAAGGTGGCCATTGAAAAATAAACTCAAATTTAGAGACAAAACATAGACAGACAGACAGACAGGCTTCATAGAAACATACATACACATACATATATATAGAAATATACATACTTATAGAATGCATACATACATATACATTAAAAGTATGTGTATTAAAAAGGTAACATATAAAACAAAATAAAAAAGTTAGAAAAAGAATTTAGTAAAATAAATAGTGAAAGCCAGGTGCAAAGTTCTCCATTCTTAATAGACTTATGGAGTAAATAAACAGTCTTTTACCTCAATTCAACATTGAATAACTATTGTGTTTAAACAAGTAGATTGTTTTTGTGTCTATTCATGTACACTTATGTCAGGTCTCTATCTATTCCAAAGACGAGTATTCCAGTTGTTTAATCAATAGTACAGACTACTTGTGAGGTTAACGTGCAACTGGCTGAGCATTCCACAAAATTGTTTAGCAATCGTCAGAAGAGATGCACGATGATCCTCATCCAGAAATTTGTAAATTTTGATGACCAACTTTGGTGTCTTGATGTAATTCTTCTTGCCACATCTCTCATCGTCCCTCACATTCCCCCTGCCCTTCTGGAACCTCTTGTGCTAGCGGAAAACAGTCATCAGGCTCATGAAAGCAGTTTTGACCATTTCATAGATTTCTGCAGCATTTTTGCTGAGATTGATGCAAAACTTTATTGCATATCAAGCCTCCAAGTTGTCCTCATATCCCAACTGCATTGTGAAACCAGTCAGTTGTGATAAGATGTGTATGACAGGTAATGTTTAAAGTGCTGTAGCAACACAAACCTTCCACCTGGAACAAAAATATTTGGCATATTAGCTTATCATAACCATATCAAGGACGTATTAAAGTGACAATTACATAGGTCAATTAAAAGTGCCTGAAAAGAAAAAGTCTCAAAACTTCTTGAGTGTACTGTGTGTGTGTGTGTGTGTGTGTGTATATATATATATATATATATATATATATATATATATATATATATATGTGTGTGTGTGTGTGTGTGTGTGTGTGTGTGTGTGTGTGTGTTTGTCGTCATCATCATTATTTAACGTCTATTTTCCACGCTAGCATGGATTAGACTGGTTTGTCCCACTTGAAGCAAGTTTGGTCAGGTGACTGTGTCTCACTTGTATAGAACTGTTTCTGGCTGGTTTTCTGCAGCTGGATGCCCTTCCTAGCGCTAACCACATTTACCGTGTCTGCTATACGACCACTTTACAGTGTGGACTGGGTGCTTTTTGTCGTGACACCTACACGACCACTTTTGTGTGGGCTGGATGTTCTGTGGTACCAACATAACTTTACAGAGAAAGGGTGGTGTGAGGTGGGGTGTATATTGGGTTAAGAGGTGCCTACTGACTGTAGGTTTAAGTTTGTATGTAAGGGAAGGCAGGTCTTCTGTATTACTGTATAGCGCCAGAGATCAAGATATATATGTGTGTATATATTTGTGTATGTATATATATATATATATATATATATATGTATGTATGTGAGAAAAACCACAGACCCTCCATCTCAACTGTACTTTTGAAAAGCAGAAGAACTGCGAAACCGGTAAAGGAACCAAATAAATATATATATTTAAAAAAAAAAGACTCCAGTTGCATTTTCGATTTCATCTTTATTCCTTATACTTTCAGTCGCGTAGGACACCTCGGTTATTTTTCATTTTGTAAGAAAAAAAACCTCACTTTCTAATTATATATACATATATATATATATATATATATATATATAGGAACGAGAAGGACCCTGATGGCTGAGCTCAAGCCGTTTCGACGGCTAATTCTGGACTGAATTCGCGTCCAGAATTAGCCGTCGAAACGGCTTGAGCTCAGCCGTTGGGATCCTACTCGTTCCTATTACCCACTCTACTACCCTAAGTATTGAGTACTTTGGTGCATTATGGTCCACCTGGTTACTTACCACATTTCCTTCGTTATATATATATATATATATATATATATATATATATATATTACTTCAAAATATTAATAAATATAGACATTTTATTATATATATATTTCAGAGGTACTGAGCTATTTCATCAGTACGTCCGCATCAGGTAAAATAAATTGATGTCTGACATACCTCAACTGTGCTGATGGTTCTAATCTATTGTAAAACTTTATTCATTGATTAATCAATGAACCTTGTTAAACTTTTGATTATATATATATATATGTGTATATGTATGTATATGTATATATATATGTATATGTATATATGTATATATTTATATATATATGTATATATATATATATATGTGTGTATTTATTAAAATAACAGATTAAAGTTTAAGCAAAGAATTGCTGCTTTCATCCTTAACAAGATCTTCTTAAGATCCCGTTAAAGGTGAAAGCAGCGATTCTTTGCTTAAACTTTAATCTGTTATTTTAATAACTGTTTGCTCTATGGTTCTTATGTTTGATATATATTTATCTTTATCGAGCTCTCTTTGAATTTTAGTCTTCACATTTATTATTATTACTATATATATGTGTGTGTATATATATATATATATATATATATATATATATATATATATAATACACATGTGTGTGTGTGTGTATATCAGAGTGACCTCCTAAAAAGATGTCTTTTTGAAGACATCTCTCTGAGGAAAGGCTTTGCACAGGTCCGATCGCACTCTTTGAACATCGAATGCATTTGTCCAAAAAGAAGAACTTGTCTACATCATTGGATGCAAATGAAGCCGCAGGTTTTATATCAGGTCGCTCTTCAGTGCGACCTGATATAAAACCTGTGCATTGTTGGGTTATTGGCGACTAAACCGGCAACCTCACTAAGCTTGCTTGGTGAGGAGGGTGATTTTAAACACCCTGCGGGATGAAAAGCAAAAGGCGGAGGAGGAATTCAGGAGAGTCAACAGCCATCCAAATTAAGATTTTTTTTTTTTTTTTTTTGTGTGTGGAGCGAGAGACTCCTAGTCTTCATTAAGACATCTCTCTGGGAGGTCACTCTGATATAAAACCTGCAACTTCATCTGCATCCAATGATGTAGACCAGTTCTTTTTTGGGGGGGAAAAATACACTCCATGTCCAGAGAGTGGGATTGACCCCGTGCAAAGTCTTTCCTCACTTAAAAAAGCCTCAAGCACAGGCATCGCTTGATATGTGATTTTGTTGCTGACCATAGGCAAATCCCTAGTACGTCCGTGGTGCTCATGCTCAAGTATCAAGCAATGGCATTACTCGAAATCGAGTTGCAACCATCATATATATATATATATATATATTATATATATGTATGCATATCATCATCATCATTTCATTTTACGTCCGCTTTTTCCCTGTTTGCAAGGGTGGGAGGGGAACTGGTTCTGGCTTGATTTCTACAGCTGGATGCCCTTCCTAACACCAACCTCATTTACAGTGAGTGCTGGGTGATTTTTTGCCGTGGCACCTCCACGACCACTTTGCAGTGGAATGATATGGACCCCAGTCCCTATCATCTCATTTCTACAGCTGAGTAAACTGGAGCAATGTGAAATAAAGTGTCTTGCTCAAGGAAATATATATATATATGTATGGATATATATGTATGCGCATATATATGTATGTGTGTGTCTGTATATGTGTGTGTGTGGGTATATATGTGTGTGTGTGTGTGGGTATATATGTGTGTGTGTATATATATGTATGTGTGTGTGTATGTGTACATATATATATATGTATATATATATATATGTGTGTGTGTGTTTATATATATATTAGTTACAGAGGATATATATATATAGAGAGAGAGATAGATACACATATATATCAATGAACATCCACATACACAGATGCACCCCCTCACACACACACATGTGCAACATCACTTTGATAGTCTGTATTAAAGTGGGATTTGCTTTTTACTACATAACCATTGCTGTCGGACGTTTTTCTTTGTAGTTCAGTTTCTTCGATCGATCTATTTATTGATCATGGCTTATTCTTCTTCTTCTATTTCACTCCTGCATATATCGTTACTGTTCTGTTCACTAGCCTAGCAAGAGAGAGTGCGGAGGAGGGGAGAAATAAAAATATACAATGCTATTCTATCCATAGAAAATACATCTCTCTCTTTCTCTTTCTCTCTCTCTCTCTCTCTCTCTCTATCTATCTATCTATAGAGAGAGAGAGATGTATTTTCTATGGATAGAATAGCATTGTATATTTTATATATATATATATGTGTGTGTATATATATATATGTGTATACACACACACACACACACACACACACACACACACACACACACACACACACTCACACACACTCACCGAATTAGCTTTTCAAAACGGCAAGAGCTCAACCGTCGGGTCCCGACTATTTCTAGTGTATACAGGGTTTCCCCAAAAAGAGTATACACACTTTTATAAGAATGCTGTTGAGTGTATACATATTTTGGGGACAACTTGGATATATGTATATGTGTGTGTGTGTGTGTGTGTGTATAATTACACACACAATGAGACAATAATTTCAGTCCGATGGTTTATCTGTTCAAATCGGACACCCTGCTTCGCGGCATGGTGTTACGGCCCTTTACATTCTGAGTTCAAATCCCGCCGAAGTTAACTTTGCCTATCATCTTTACGGGGTCGATAAAATAAAGTACCAGTAACGAACTGAGGCCGATTTAATCGACTTTTCCCACCCCTCAAATTGTTGGCCTTGTGCCTAAAGCAAAAGCCATTATCGTTATTATTGTTCTTTACAAATCTTAGCTTTCGGTGTTGGATTTTAACATTTCAGATTTAGAAATTAATCGGTAATATGTATATATTTTTGTATATTTTTTAGGCCGCTTATTTCTGCAGTTCTTACAGCAAATAAATGATTATTATTATTGGTAATATATATATATATATATATACTTCGTTTTTGAATTTGTATAACAATATGTATATATATATATATATAACCAATAATAATCATTTATTTGCTGTAAGAACAGCAGAAATAAACAGCCTAAAAAATATATTAACATTTGTGTATGATTTACATGTACATGCACTAATCTGTACGTATATGTGTATGTATGTAATCATGTGATTAAATCCATACCATGATTTTATGCATGTCTCTAACTCTATACGGTTGATTATTTGGTAGCTAGGAATATTGAATATTATAATAAAGAAGATTTTACATACCTTACCACAAGCGTGTATTATTGTGCATTTTAATCTCTGGCTTAGTGGTTAGAGCGTCGGATTCACAATCGGGCGATGTATCCTTGAGCAAGTCACTTTACTTCACGTTGCTCCAGTTTACTCAGTTATAGAAATAAGTTACGGTGTGACTGGTGCCAAGCTGTATCGGTCATTGGCTTCCCTTTGACAACATTGGTGGCGTGGAGAATGGAGACTGGTATGTAGGGGTATGGGTGGTTGTTAGTCTTCCACAAAACCACCTTGCTCTGATTTGTGTCACAGAAGGGAAACCTTCTTGGTGCAAGTTCCATGGTCATTCGTGACTGAAGGGGACCTTTAGTACAAGCATGTATTATTGTACATTTTAATCTCTGCTCTCATGGTTAGAGTATTGGCTTCGCAATCGTGAGGTTGTTGTTCCCAGAGCTGGTTGTGTGATGTGTTCTTGAGCAAGATACTTTATTTCATGTCACTCCAGTTCATTCAACCTTAGAAATGAGTTGCAACGTCAGTGGTTCCAAGCTGTATTGGACTTCGCTTTTCATTTGGACAACATTGGTGGCATGGCGACCCAAGTCTTCCTCTACCATTCTCTACATCTTTCTTCCACTTTGAACTCCTGGTACTTCATCACCAAATGATCATCTTCCCATCTTCCATATACATCATGTATCCACACCAGCATAGCCTTTTGTCTTTCATGTTACATCTGATTGTTTTTATACCCTTAGTTCATTCAGACTTTGTTGTTCATATTGGATGTGACATTCCACATACAATAGAGCATGTTTGATTTGCATTTGTTTTGCTCATTAATAGCAAAAGTACAGTACACACGCGCATTAGCAGCAACCCAGCCTTAGCCTCAGTCGGTAATTCATAAGGCACCTATTATCATTTGTCATAATGTCCATTTTAATTAGAATAAAAGATAAAAGGTATTTAAATATTGCATAACATAATTTAAACATTTATTTAGAATATCAAAATACGGAAATTAATAAAGAAAATAACAGAAAAATGTATTCTACGAAAGATGTAAAACATTTACAGAACTTATACAATGTTTCTAACTTTTTTCTTTGGAGCATATATGAAGAGTTTGTGGGGTTTTCCTAGTCGGGAATAACATACATACTATGGACCATGAGAGAAACAGCCCTCTTCTAAATGGGGACTGACAACCTGCAGGGTTTGACCTTGGGACTTGTTAATGGCCATTGCATAACTCTCACTGGAAATTGCAATCATTTGAAATAAAAGGGAGCATCTGTTGGTATTAGTGGCATTCTAGGTATAAATGTGATGTCTCCCATACCACATCCAGTGAAGAGTTTGGCTGTGATAACATGAGGCTGTAGTTCAGTCACAACTGTTGTGCCATCTTGGCAAGTTTCTGAGAAGCATGGTGAATGTGCCCTTCCTCAAGTCAAGGTTGTGTAGTAGCATACCGGACAGCTCCAGATTGTTGAGAAATTCAACGGGATAATGAACAGCTTCATCCTCGTCGACAACTTTGTTGATAGATTTATAGGTCTGGCTACCTCCAGGGATCATTTGTGAGAGATAATGTTGATAGCTTTCACTGTGATATTTTGCAGGGAAAGGAATGCTTTTTCACACAGCCACTCCTAATTGGAATGGAAGATTTGGTAATTGGGGAACACTTAATTAATGTAGCTTACAACACTTTCCACAACAGTACAAAATGAAGTATCAAAAAACTCTTCAGTATCAAGCGATTGCTTTTTTATAAATTTAAATGGCTGAGAGGTGCTCATCCATAACTCTGTGTGTCCCTCTCCCTTCCTGCCTCTCTTATTCGCACTGAAGAAATCTCCGAGCCGGGGATAATCCAAACCCTTCCACACACACACACATTTTTGTTTTGGAAAATAAGGCAATTGCAAGCATGTCGAAGGTAAGATTAGTTGAAAACACAAAAAAACCTAGGAAAACAAAAATATTTTCACGATCCCCAGCAGGAGACTTCCTATAAATTTAAACCTCACACTATGCATCCATTTTCAGAAAAAGGAGTCATTAGTGAGTGAATCGAATGTCAGATTGTTTGAAAACATAGTAAAATGGTAAAGATTGTGCCACGACAAAACACGCCTGGTTCAAGCTATGAGGTGGTTGGTATTAGAAAGGGGAACTAACCACAGAAATTATGTCAAACTGGAGCATATGAGCAAGATGCAGACATCTGACCTGTTTGGCTAACCTCATTTATGAGACAATTTATCTAAGCCATTCAAACACAGAAAATAGACATAAAATAGTGATAAATATAAGACCATTTTGTTCCAATCTGACCACAAAACACTGATCAAACACCCTAAATTGAATGCCAACCTACACTCATGACTCCTGCTAAACTAATCTGACACCCACCTTCCAAACTTGGCAAATTGAATGTGGACTTCCCACCTTCTCAAACTTTGGAAATTGAACACAGACCACAACAGCCTCCAAAAGGACAGCTATTATCAAGCTGCAGCTCTCATATTACGTAGTTTCTATATAATAAAGCTATTATTATCTGATGGTTGACTTTGCCTTTCATCCTTACGGGGTCGATAAAATAAAGTACCAGTAATGCACTGGTTAATTGCTGGCCTTGTGCCTAATGTAGAAACAATTATCTGATATTAGACAAAAATATACCTATTTTTTCTTCAAAGTCCCGACTGCAGTTTCGCTGATCTGTGTATGCAACCAGCCTCACAGCAATGATGCATTTTATAGTGCAGAAATGTTGCACATAGATCGGCGAAACTGCAGCTGGGACTTTGAAGAAAAAATAGGTATATTTTGTCTATTATTTCCTCATATTTTGTAATTTGATAAATAGCTCTAATTATTGAGTTATTTTAATTATTTGGATTATTTTAGCTCTTTCGGTCATCGAGCAAAACTTGTTAAGGTGGACACCACACACATATGAATATCTGTGTATTTCATTATTATATATATATATATATATATTATAACTTAGTAACAGGAAGAAAGACAGGAAGTTATTGTTTGACTGAGAACTTGATCTAAATGCTTGCAGCACAGTGTATTATGCTAAAGTCACCCAAGGGCCTGATAGTAATGTTAAACCCGGAAGTACATTAAGTCTACCACCCAAGAACAGGAGTGGTCTCTCCAGCAGGCTTCCACACAGTGTCTGTATACTAAATTTCATTCACAAGATTCTGGTCAAACCTAGACAGTAGTAGAAGACAATTGCTCAGTGGAATTAAATTTGAAAACATGTAGACTTGCAAAGCAAAATTCTTAACCACGCAACTATGCCTAGATTACTACAAAGTCAGGCATTTTTGAAAAGGTATAGTTGATTATATCAGCCCCCAGTACTTGAATGGTATTTTCATTTTATAAACTCTGGAAAGATGTCAAAGTAAACCTTGATGGAATTCATACTGAGAAGCTAAGAAATGCTATAAAGTATCATTTAATGAGATTCTGCTATTGACTGCCCTATAATAATGGTTTCTAATTTTAGCCACAAGGCTAAAAATTTTGTTGACCCCACTGCGCTACTGGTACTTTATTTTATGGACCACATACTGATGAAAGGTAAAGTTAACCTCAGGTGAGGTTTGAACTCTGAGGTAACTATATACTGCAAAGCATGTCATCCAATGCTCTGTTGCTGTCAATCCACCACCCTTTGATTGCCCTTTAATAATGATAGTGTTTATGTAAAAAATATTGATCTCTTAGATAACAGATAGTTATTACATGAAAGAATTCTCTTGATAAAATCCTTCTGTTTGTCATTTAAAAAAAAAAAATAAAAACATGGCCCAGATCCAAATTGGCAATTTGTATGATTTAGATCTTATAAACTTATTGTTGTTCTGTTGCCAGTGATCGCTGTAATTGATTAAAACTTACATTGTTATAGATTCATGACAAAGGGACCGGATAGCTGAAATATTTTGGTTTTGATCTACTATAGCTGTACTGCCTTGACCCCATTAGCCTTCATTATGCTGTACACTATCTACACCACCCTGACCCCATTAGCCCTGATTATCTTGTACTAGAGCTGTACCACCTTAATCCCATGAGACCTGATTAAGCAGATCTATGAATTAAATCATTCTAGGTATGACCATTTTGTCTTTTTGTTTTTATGACACCATGCTGTACTGCAAAAGACCCAACTATAAAACCAAGATACCCCTCCATTTCTGCCATAATATCCGCTACAGCCACCTCTTCTGCATGTATATGCCATAGCCTATCCTGATTGTTCATGCCCTATCTCCACACCATTGCTCTTTACAAGCTATCCGCCTCATCACTATACCCACCCCTACCATTACACTATTGCTCTTTACAAGCTATCCGCCTCATCACTATACCCACCCCTACCACCACACCATTGCTCTTTACAAGCTATCCGCCTCATCACTATACTCACCCCTACCACCACACCAGTGCTCTTTACAAGCTATCCGCATCACTATACTCACCCCTACCACCACACCAGTGCTCTTTACAAGCTATCCGCCTCATCACTATACCCACCCCTACCACCACACCATTGCTCTTTACAAGCTATCCACCTCATCACTATACCCACCCCTACCACCACACCAGTGCTCTTTACAAGCTATCTGCCTCATCACTATACTCACCCCTACCACCACACCAGTGCTCTTTACAAGCTATCTGCCTCATCACTATACTCACCCCTACCACCACACCATTGCTCTTTACAAGCTATCCGCCTCATCACTATACCCACCCCTACCACCACACCATTGCTCTTTACAAGCTATCCGCCTCATCACTATACCCACCCTACCACCACACCAGTGCTCTTTACAAGCTATCTGCCTCATCACTATACTCACCCCTACCACCACACCAGTGCTCTTTACAAGCTATCCGCCTCATCACTATACCCATCCCTACCACCACACCAGTGCTCTTTACAAGCTATCTGCCTCATCACTATACCCACCCTACCACCACACCAGTGCTCTTTACAAGCTATTCTCCTCATCACCTACCTACCCTGCTCTATCTGTGATCACTACCATCCCTTGTTTCCCTTACCACCCTCCATCTCTTTTTCAACTTACTCCAACCACCCATCAACCTATTAGATCCAACCAGACATGTCATAGCTCCTTTCTTTTGCAGGATGCCCTTCCTAACAACAATTTTACAGTGTATGCTGGATGCTATCCTATCTTTTCACTCCCATCAGACATGTACTCTGTACACTCTGTAAAATCGTGGTTAGGAAGCGCATCCTGCCATAGAAACCATGCCAAAAGATTTGAGAGGACTCTTCATTCACATCAGACATAACCTCTCTAATGCAGGTGTCACAAAAGATGCACCTAGTGCATTGGTGTCGGGCAGGGTTTCCAGTCATAGAAATCTTGCCAAAACATAGGGTTCAGAGGACTCTTCAGTTTGTGTCAAGAACGTAACTTCCCTAGTGCTGGTGCCATGATAAAATGCACCCAGTATACCCTGTAAAGTGTAGCAATGTACATGAGGAAGATGTGAGGATGGTGGATCCTATTGAGATGACCCGTCCAAACTATGCTGGCTTGGAAGAGTGGACGTTAAATGATACTGAAGATATATGTGTGTGTGTGTGTGTGTATATATATATATATATATGTATGTAAATATCTTTAAGTCGTTTGGAAGCCTCGACAATGCAAATGGGTAAATCTCCGGGTAACAAGATCCGGTGGTGGAGAGAGAGATGTAAGTGAGTGTACGTTGAGATGCGTGGTGTGTATGAGATGTGTAGAAGAATGAAGGAAAAAGTATAAAGGGTAAAATAAAATAACAACACGAGAGAGAGTTACCTTGGGAGAGATTTAATAGTCCCTATATATTTCGGATTCACATCCATCAACTGGGGGTTTTTCCGGGGTGGGGGAAAGGTTGTCTGTCGGACAAGTGCGAAACGCGTCCTCCGCTGTTTGTTGTTTTGAATATCTGAGGTATTCGGTAGAGCGCGCGTGCGCGTGAAATGGGGTCGGTCGGGCAGAGGTCAGCGGCCGAATGAGGGAGTGGGGTGGTGCTAGCTGTCAGTCCATTCTCTGCCTGTTTGTTAAATGTTACTGTGTGTGTGTGTGTGCGTGTGTTGTTGTCTCGCTTGAGTGTGTGTGTGTGTGTGTGTGCGTGTGTTGTTGCCTTGTTCCTCTGTATTGGCAGTGTAGTATGTTCGTATGGTGGAATGCTACTGTGTGTGTGTGTGCGCGTGTGTGTGTAGTTGTCTCGTTTGTGTGTGTGTGTGTGCGTGTGTTGCTGCATCGTTTGTTAGCTTAAACCAGCCATCTCATTTCGCTTCTCTCTGATCGGTTGTTTATTTGCGGTTGCAGGCGTTTGATAAAAAGCGCTTCCTTGATACGTAACGTGCCGACGTTTCTTTCAGTCGCTAGAATTGTGACAATGGGCCTTCCGTTTTTGTTTCTGCATTTGTCTATGTGTTTCCGGAAAGACGAGGCCCTGGTTTTAGTGTGTTCCTTGATCCGGATGTGCAAAAGTCGGATTGTGCTACCTATGTAGTATTGGTTGCACCTGTCACATTCTATCTTATACACGACGTATGTGCATAGGCAACAGTTCGCACGGCGTATCGGGCAGTCTCTGAGGGAGCATGCGTCAGTAGATTTCCCGGGTTTCCTGGAGAGGCATCTTCGCAGGGAGGGGCCCGAGTGGGCCAGGTGGATGTTGAGGCCCTCCCTCCGTATAGCCTTGCGGATAGCGTTGTGGTATTCTCGCCCAGGTGTAGCATTTTAAGGAAGCACTTGCCTTGGGTGCCTCTCTGTCTCTTGCGTCTGGTGTCTCCTATTCTGTCTGTGATCGAGGTAGGGTACCCGTTCGTCTCCAGCACCTCAAGGAATCGCTTGGTATGAGTGACACCACTCGCGGGATCGCTGCATCTGTTTTTGATTCGCGCGATCTCGTTCGTGATGTATCCTCTTTTGGCACTGTTAGGGAGGGCGGACTTGTAGTGAACGAACAGGTCCCTGCAGGCTGCCTTTCGGTAGAAGTTGCAGTGGATCCCTCCCTGTTCCGTGATGTTGATTCGGAAGTCGAGGAGGGCAAGTGACCCGTCTTCGTTGGGGTGTTCAACACTGAAGTCAATGTTCTCGTCCGTGTTGAACGTCTCATAGATTCTGTTGACCGTGTCTTGGGAAGATGTGAGGATGAGGATATCATCCACGTACCTTGAGAAAAAGGCTACGGTGTTGGGGTGGCAGGCGTTGAGTGCCTTGCGTTCGAGGTTGTCCATGTAAGAGATCGCTAGCACACCTGATAGGCTTGATCCCATGGGCAATCCCGATTAACTCACTCGATATGCAAACTAGGCTGCTCAGCCGTTAATATGCATGAGGAAAGTAAATACTTTCAGACGTTCAATCATCTGGCAGGAAGGTATACGTTGCTGACGATAGCTAATAAGCTTGAAACTAGTACAGCGTTCCTTTGTCCGTGTTGAACAAATGAGCAACGATGGTTGCTATACACTGTATGGCTTAATTCGGGATGTTTGTTTACAAACACACCGAGCATTATAATACATGTTCGGTGAATCCATACGTACATATATATATATGTGTGCATGTATGTATATATATATATATATATACATACTACTGTACGTCTGTATACATATATGCATGCACGTATACATACTTATATTTATATATATATGTGTAGGTGTCACGACAAAAAAACACACAGTCCACGCTGTAATGTGGCCGTGTAGGCAACACGGTAAAAACCTCCCAGACCCACACTGTAAATGTGGTTGGTGTTAGGAAGGGCATCCAACTGTAGAAAACCTGCCAGATAGTCCTATGCGAGCAAGACAATCACTCTTGCCTCAAGTGGGAAAACCCCCGTCCAAACCCATGCAAGCATGGAACACGGACGTTAAACGATGATGATGATGATGATGATACGTATATGTATATATATGAATATGTATATATATATATATATATATATATATGTATATATATATGTATGTATATGTATATATATATGTATATATATATGTATATATATATATATATATGTATATATATGTATATATATATGTATGTATATATATGTATATATATATGTATGTATATATATGTATATGTATATATGTATGTATATATGTATGTATATATGTATGTATATATATGTATGTGTATATGTATATATGTACATGTATATGTATGTATATGTATATGTATATATATGTAAATCAGGTTGGTGTTAGGAAGGGCATCCAGCTGTAGAAATAAAGCCCCGTCCCACCCTTGCTAGCAGGGAAAAGCGGACGTAAAATGAAATGAAAAATGAAAAATATATATATATATATATATATATATGTATATGTATATATGTCATCATCATCATCATCGTTTAACGTCTTTCTTCCATGCTAGCATGGGTTTAGACGGGAATTGTCCCACTTGAGGCAAGATTGGTTGTCTTGCTCGTGTAAGACTGTCTGGCAGGTTTTCTACGGCTGGATGCCCTTCCTAACACCAACCACGTTTACAGTGTGGACTAGGAGGTTTTTACCGTATTACCTACACCGCCACATTACAGTGTGGACTGTGTTTTTTTGTCGTGACACCTACACGACCTCATTTATTTAGGACTTAGGACTGGATGTTGTGGTACCAACATAACTTTACAGCGAAAGGGGTGGTGTAGGTGGGGGTAGGGGTAGAGGGATGGGGGTGTATTTTGTTTAAGAGGTGCCTACTGCCTATAGGTTTTGCTTTGTACTTAGGCAAGGCGGGTTTTCTGTATTTCTGTGTAGTGCCAAAGATCTCGGAATTTATCAAATCGTCCCAGGTTTTTCAGGGTCAGCCTACTCCGTAGCTACCATCTATTTTGATCGCCCTGCACTTTTTTATATAGCTGTCATCTTTTATGCGCATCACGTGACCATATCAACGTAGTCTTCTCTCAAGTAAACAGCATCTGATCCCTCTTATTCCTAATTTCTCACTTAGTTCATTTATGCTTTGCTGTTCACGTATATTACTATTACACTTGCTACTACTTATTGCACCTGAGCACCAGCCACATATAAAATCTATGTTCTTAGTTAGCTTACCTGTGATCCCAATACATCTTTTATGCACCCATACTTTGCATTTTGGACATAAATGGAGTTTCTGCCTACTCCTTTCCTACACACTGATCATGGCCATTTCCCAGATGGGACCAGTGCCCTATTTTCCTTCCTACATACCAGCACTTTAGTCTTAGACAAGTTAATTTTAAGGCCTTTTGATTCTAGGCCATGCTTCCATGTTTGGAATTTCTTCTCTAGTTCAGCCATCGATTCAACTTTTACACTAAACTCTTCACTATATTCGTTGTTAATTCTAACCTTGCTGACTGTTTCTTTATACATGGCTTGTATAGCTCTCACAAGCCATTAATCGACACCTAGTTTTCTGAGAGCCCACCAGATAATGGAGCGGGGTCTCTGTCAAAGGCTTTTTCCAAGTCAACAAAAGCTAAGTATAGGGGTTTACTTTTAGCAAGGTACTTCTCCTGTAGTTGTCGTACAAGGAAAAGAGCGTCTGTGGTACTTTTACCTGACACAAACCCAAATTGCATTTCATCTAGCTCAATTCGCTCTCTGATTAGTTGCACTATAACTTTTTCTGTGACCTTCATTACCTGGTCAATTAATTTAATGCCTCTATAGTTTCCCCTATCTAGGGCACCTCCTTTACCCTTGTAGCAGTTAATGATGATGTTGCTACCCCATTCTGTATGACTTGGTTTACTATCCGGGTGACCATAGTGTGTCCCACCGTTCCAGATGCTTTCAGCATTTCAGCAACTATTTCCGAAGGCCCAGCCACCTTGCCTATCTTCATATCTTTGATTGCCTTACTTATTATACTACCTTCGACTTGCATTGCTGGTCCCTTTATTGGATCGATGTGGCGCAGAATATCTTTGTCCCATTTATTCTCCTCATTTAGTAGCCTCTCGTAGTGACATTTCCAAGCTACCTTCTTATCAGCGTCAGTGATGGCAAGCACACCATCATCATTAAGGACACACTTCTCCCCGACAATATCACAGTTTTCCTTGACACATTGCCTAGTAATCCTGAACACCTCGCGTTTTTGGTCCTTGCTTTGTAGAACATGCTTGAACTTTCTTTCCTCTGCTTCCCTTCTTGTGAAGTACACTCGTCTCCTAGCTTCCCTCCTGGCCACTTGATAGTATTCTCTACTTCCCCCCTCCCACCATACTTTCCAAGCCTGCTTTTTGGCCTTGATTGACCCCTCCACCCCTTACTGTATATATGTATATATATATATAAATATATATATATATCTGTGTATATATATGTATATATATGTATGTATATATATGTATATATATATGTACATATATGTATATATATATGTATATATGTATGTATATATATATATATATATGTATATATATATATATATATGGATGGCCACTGATGAGGACAAACTTTTTCATATGTAACCCATTTGCAGCGCCGCAGCTCCATTATTATCATATTTACATATATATTTATATATATATATATATATTGATATATATATATATATATATTTATATTTATATATATATATATATTTATATATATATTTATATATATATATATATATATATATATATATATTTATGGAAGCACATGGCTTAGTGGTTAGAGCATTGGCCTTGCAATCAAAAGGTTGAGAAAAAAAGAGCAATAGAAGAGGTGAAGGAGATGAGAGAATAGAAGTGAAATAAAGAATAAAAGAGAGTGTTGTTTCCTTGAGCAAGACACTTTATTTCACATTGCTCCAGTTTACTCAGCTGTAGAAATGAGATGTAGAAATGCAAAGTAGTCGTGGAGGTGCCACGGCAAAAAAGCACCCAGCACTCACTGTAAATGAGGTTGGTGTTAGGAAGGGCATCCAGCTGTAGAAATCAAGCCAGAATCAGTTCCCGTCCCACCCTTGCAAGCATGGAAAAAGCTGACATAAAATGAAATGATGAAATGATGATGATATATTTATATATATATGTATATATATATTTATTAAAATAACAGATTAAAGTTTAAGCAAAGAATTGCTGCTTTCACCCTTAACGGGATCTTCTGAAACTAACAGTCAATCTGTAAACGCAGAAGTGGATATTTAAAAAAAACGTTGCAACCGGAGGAAGACAGGAAGACGATACTTTGGTTCGTGGAAACGTTCCCTGGCAAAGAACGGGAAAAAACGAATATAATACGTCATTAATAGGAGCGGTGAAAAACAATTACGCGCAAAGACAGAACCACGTTTATGGTATAAAAGAAGTTGTAGACTAATATTCTCTTAGGTGGTTCATAGAGACGTTCTCTGGCAATGAACGAAAAAAAACGAAGATAATACGTCATATGTGGAGCGTGGAGAACAATTGTACGCAAAGACAAAACCACGTAAATGGTATAGCTGAAGTCGTAGACTAAAATTCTAACTAGGAGACCGAATGATTCTCCGCTTCAGAGTTAAGAATAAAGTAAATAAAATACAATACAGAGGTAATTGAAATTAAATAAATACATACACGCATCCAAATACGTACATACACAAGCATACGCGAAAACACTCGGCATAGGTATACAAAACCACGCACATATACATGTGTGTGTGTGTGTGTGTGTGTGTGTGTGCGTGTATACAAATAAATAAATAATTAAATAAACGTATATAAATAAATAAATATGTATATAACAAGCGCACACACATACCTACATGTAAATACACAAATGTTCGGAGACGTACGTCAACCAAAACATGAAGTACACATATACACACACCCTACATACGTACGAACCCGCATACTCACACAGACGCAAAACTCCCGTATACACATAACCAAAAGCATATGTACCAGAATATATAAAAATATACGCCATAACATATACAATCAAATATACGTACGACAAAACATACAGGTAATATATACTTACCTATTCAAATAAGTAATGGTATAAACATAACATATACTTAGCTACCACATCAAGACGTAAAATATCCACGTATAGATCGTATATACCGTTAGGGTATAATGTGGGGCTGTAATACAGGAAAGTTTTGTGCAATTTATGTTTACAAGCCGAAATTGCCTCAGATTTTTTGTTTAAGATGTGGTCTGTGGCGTAGAGTATTTCCAGGGCCTCAGCGGTGCAGAGGTCACATGGTCTTTTATTTCCGTTATACGATCTAGCCCTAGCTAGGATCTCCCAGTGTAACTTATATTGGGCGTACTCAGATATAAGCTGAAAGTGACGTCATATTCCTTCTTAGAGGGTAACGAAAAGAATGGGTATACATGTAAAGACGCTGCTTGAATCTATTGGCGGTTAACCCTCTGTAGGCCCTACGGGACGTGGGTGTTTCAACCTTACATTTGTAGACAATGTCACTAGAGAGGCATTTCCCGGATAGGGGGCAATCAACCCGATTCTTACAATTACAGTTAGTACTAACTACAGGGTTGCACGTGTTCCTACGGCTAGGTAGTTTAGCTAAATTTGAAGCTGTGATGTTATGTGCAAGGTTAGGAGTCTTAGAGTAAGAAATTTTAATAGTATTTCTATTAAAAATGTTACTATATTTATGTGTAGGGCGAAAATGCTTTGTAATAAGGGATAGAAAGATCTTAGCTAATGGTGTGGCCACCTCCATATTATAGGGTGAGTTATACCATATAATGCGACGGGATCTATTTCTTCTAGGTCTATTCTCGTACTCTGTATATGCTACCTTATCGACAAATCCACTCTGAGCAAGAGCTTCATTGTAATAAGTGGAATGGTCGTTGAAAATATGCTCATTAGTAGATACACGGGAAAGCCTCAACGAAACGTTTCTTACCAAGTTCTTGGTTATGCTGGCAGGATGGTTGGAATGCTTACTTATGTAATTAAGCGTATCATTCAGTTTTCTATACGGGGAATACAAGCCATTCGATAAATTGAGAGTAACGTCGAAGTAATTAACGACCGAGAGGTTGGCCTCAACCTGTATAGAGAGGTTGAAGCCTTTTAAGAAGGCTGTGAGTTCTTTTCTGAACCTGTCGCAAGCACGAGGGCCGCACTTAGTCATGGTCAAAAGACCATCATCACGGTACAAACCACCGCCCGCGTTGGGGAATTCGTCCTTGATAGAGAAAAGAAGGAAAAGGCCGATAAGATCAGTAACCTCCGCACAATCGCTGGCGCCTATACTCACATCGAATGGGGTACTATTGGATTTTTTAATCCAAATAGAGTCGTCGAAATTAATCACCGACTTTCGGGCATTGAGGATGACATCAACTTCGAAATCCTTAACCACTGTGAGTGTTTTAGTGAGATTGATAGCTCTAAGGAGAAGTGGTAAAGTGATGGAGGAGTAGTAATTGTTGATGTCGAACTGGATAAAACGGCAATGTTCCTTGTTGCATATGCCATTGAACCAATCAATCACCGCAAAAGAATTGTTCCACAGTGCAAGAGGGGCCAAACTTCTAATTTCAGGTATAATTCTATCAAGAATCCTTTTACTAAGTCTACCTAAATTGGACTTTGTAGGGTTAATAAGCCAAATAGAGGGGTTGTTCTATGTATATATACGTATATATGTGTGTATATGTAGATATACGTATATGTGTGTATATATATATATATATATATATATATACGTGTGTGTGTATGTGTGTATATTTGTGTATATGTGCGTGTGTATATATATGTGTGTGTGTGTGTATATATATATATGTGCGTGTGTATATATATGTGTGTGTATATATATGTGTGTGTGTGTATATATATATATATATATATATATATATATGTGTGTGTATATATATATGTGTGTGTGTGTATATATATGTGTGTGTGTGTATATATATATATGTGTGTGTGTGTATATATATATATGTGTGTGTGTATATATATATATATGTGTGTGTGTGTGTGTATATATATATATGTGTGTGAGTATATATATATATATATAGGAACAAGTATGACCCCGACGGCAGTCAACGCTTGACTGGGCTTCCCCCACTCCCTCTTTGTCCTACCAACAAGTTCAGCAGCTACCCCTACCCTACCTTCCACTAAATGCCATGATAGAATCAACTGTCTTTACAACAAATTGTAAGGTTGTGAGTTTGAATCGCAACCGGGCGGTGTTTTGTTCTTGAGCAAAACACTTTATTTCACACATTACTCCAGTTGACGCAGCTGTAGAAATAAGTTGCAACATCACTGTTGTCTTTCCCTTAGATAACATGGGTAGTGTAGCGATAGAAGTTGGGTATGCATGGCTGACTGCTTGGTCATCCACAACACTCCTTGTCCAAGCTTGTTTCTCAGAGGGGAACTTTCTAGGTGCAAAACAATGGTCATTCATGACCGAAGGGGGCCTATGATGTAATTTTATGTATAAATAGACAATTTTAATATATTAAAAGAGATGAGGAATGAAATTGCATGAGAAAGGCATGAACAGCACAAAATCCAATTTACTTTCATTTCTTTAAGATCCTGTGACAATACATAAAAATTGTTTAAATTTCAAGAATATCGATTAACTATACTCTCCTTTATTTATTTTAGGAGGGGAATAAATGCATTTGTTTTGTAAAAAAGATACCTTTTGTAAATTACGTTTTCTATTGTAAATTTTCTAAAATTGATTTTTTTTTTTTTTTTTTTTTTTTTTTTTTAAATTTTACTTTTCTTCCTCCCCATATTTTTTTGTTCTTTCTTTCTATTTTTGGTATTTTTTTTTAGCTCCTTAACCTTATGTCTCATTTGAGTAGATTTATTTTTGAAATGCTACTGAACAACTTAGCGCAAACCTATTACTATGAGGTTTTTCTCTTCACATATTCTAAAGATGCTTTCATGTTTGGTGATTGTTTCCGATTGGAATTATTGTCAAGATGAATGAAAACAGCTCTTTTGTTTTCACATGAATAGAAGCAAAGCCAATATTTTGATGCTTATCCAGAGACACTGTAATGAATTAATTTCTTCATTTTTATACATGCTATTTTATTATTTTATTTTACTTTTTTTTTATTTCACATTTTTATTTTATTTTATTTTACATTTTATTTTATTTTACATTTTTATTTTTTGTTTTATCACATTTTTATTTTATTTTATTTTACATTTTTATTTTATATTTTATTTAAAAAAATTTCTCATTGTGGTTACATTCATCTGTTTTTGTTAGTCTCATCATGTTCAGATTCAACTCTTTTGTTACAATATTAGTTGTTGTCATTATTATTTTCATCGTCATCCTTATGTGTTTAACAGTCATTTCCTTCTGCTAACATTGATTGAAAGGTCTTTAGAAGAAGAGTTTCTCCCCACCTTCCCTTTAACCCTTTGTCATTTCATTTAGGGAATATTCAAGGATAGGGGACAAGCACATTTTTTTGTACTTTGCCTCAAGTTTTTGTTAGCTTCATTCTGTTTATTTACCATATATATATATTTTATTTGTTTTGAAAATATGTAAACCCCCAGCATGCGGTTATCTACTGGATCTGCAAAATCTCAGTTTAAAATCATGTAGTGATCCATGAAGGTTGTATGTAAAATAGAGGTGCAACATAGACATGATTATATATGATATTAGACCACCCGTGCCCCGTTGGGTCACATTCACTTAAAAATATATTTTTTAAATCATGTTTACTTAAAAATAATTTTTAAATAATTAAGTTATACCCAGGCATATCTCTCATTCAATCTACTCTCTCACAACCACTATCTCTTTCTCTCTATCTTTCTCTCTCTCTCTATTTATGAAGGTACCTGGAAAAACCCTGTATCTCGAGAACCAGTGCTCCAATTTACGCAAAACTTGTTTTATTCCATTTGTATTCCCATTTCAGGAGAAACTTCCTTTCAAAGTATTTTCCCATTATGCGCTGTTTTTGGCTGTATTACATTACAGGCAAGACACAATTACAGAGTTTTTGCAGTATATATATATAGATAGATAGATATATAGATATCGGAGTGATTCTGGCGGTAAGAAAATGAAAATTTACAGCTAAAATTTATGCAGGTTTAGCTGGCTTCCCAAGAGATTGTATCTTGTAAGAGGTTACTCGGGTGTTTTAATGATATGGAAAGTAATATGAAATGAAATGCCTTGTCTGAAAACACAACACACTGCCTGGTCTAAGAATTGAACCGTAGATCATATGATCGTGAGTCTAACACCATACTATTTGAAACTAGACATTATCCAATAACATAGTTGTCTAAAGTCTGTCTCAAGCCTGGGAGCCTCATCAAGCTGGTGCTTCTCCTGGTTTCCATGGCGACTTCCCCCTGAACAGGATACCAGTCCATCGCAGGGTTAAACCCCCAGGTATTTCTGGTACTCATTTTCAGTTGAGTGTGCTGGAGCAATGTGAAATGAAGTGTCTTGCTCAAGAACACAACACAACACACAGCCCAGTTCAGGAATGGAACCCACAACATTATGATCATAAGTCCGACACCCCCAGGCCATGTGCCTCCACAACACAGTGGTAGAATGGCATAAACGGTGGAGCTTCTGATCAAATCAAATGTTTTAACAGAAATATGCTTTGTTTTTTTCCCCTCTGCTCAAGGTTCGAATCCTGTTTAAAGAAGTTGACTTTGTTTTCCCCCAACCTCTCTCTCTCTCTCTCTCTCTCTCTGATCAATAAATCCAGTACTAATGAATATTATGCAATGATGTGAATTCAACTGACTACCTACCTCATTCCTCTACAGATATGTGGCTTTGTGCCAATGTAAAAACAAACAAAATCAATATTTCTCATCTCACTAACATTACTCTCATCATTTAGTAATACAAATGCAAGCTCTCTCTTCTCTTACATGCATCAACAAACATCTCCAATTACTAAATACATTTCTCACATCATTTACACTTCTCTCAGATTTACTTAACACATCCAACTTATCACACACATTTATATGGCTTTCCACTTGCTACAAGTATTTTTCTGCCTGTAGCATTACAAAGCACTGTAAAGCTTAACTTTATGGAGAGAAGCTCTTTCTGTCAACAACAAAGTTATCATCATTATCATCATTACCATTTAACGTTTATTTTCCATGCTTGCATGGGTTAAAAAGGTTGTCGCATAATAAAGCCAGGCAAGTTAGGTGACTACATCATGCTAATATGAACCGATTTTGGCTTGGTCTTCTATGGCTAGATGCCAATTACATTACAATATGTACTGGGAGCTTTTTCATGGCACCAGTATGACGACCATACAGGGTGAACTGGGAATTTTTTCCATAGCACCAGTATGACCACCTTACAGGGTGCTTTTTTTTTTTGTTTTTGATTTTTGTAGCACCAGCACTGCCACTTTACAGGGTGAGCTGGGTTGCTTTTTGTTGATGGTTGGAAAGAAATATCAGATGGATATGGTATAGGCTGTCAGCTTAGAGATTTTGTGTTCAATGCTCAGTGAGCTGGTTTTTGTGTATTTAGGTAATACACTTAATATGTAACTTTAATCTCACTTCTACTACTAATTAGGTGACTTACGTATCAAAAGCTATCAACTATTTCAAGGTTGCCTTGCAAGCACTTGAATAAATTTCACATGAATTTTTACTGCTATCTATTCTTAATCTCGGGTCTTGAATAATCGTTCCCTCCTTTGTCCCTGCTTATTAAATTTTGCTAATCTATCTCTGGCGAAATTTTATTTTAAGTGGTAGCATTCCTGCAGCAATTAATTTTCTTTATACATTAAAAAAAACGTACCTGACAAAAAAAGAACATTACAATATGTTATAAAATAAGTCGAATGAGTTGGGGGGTCTCAATATGTAAACTAAATGACTAATTCTGGTTTTTAAAAAAATTAACGTTCTCAGACATGACATCTTTAATTTTGTTAGTACATAATATATATATATATGTATGTATGTATTTTGTATATCTAATGATATACGGTATGTTTACGAATAAACACTTGGAAAGCCTTCTGGCTATGAATATTGAAAAGTTGACAGCCAGCACCGTCTAGCAGATATTCCAGCAGAAGTAGCAGAGGACAACTGCCAATGCATTTCCGGCTCTAGCCAGCATCAAGACGGTGCTTCTCCTGCTCTCTGCTGTAATTTGAAACATGCAAAAATTTATAGTTTTTTCACTTATGTAGATGGAGTAATTAGCCTTGTTTGCATATGGAGCTGTACAAGCCAGCTCAACTTATATTTAATTTCACTTTCAAGCTGAATCAGCTCGTACAGCTCCATATGAAAATGAGGCTAATCAGCCCGTCTACATAGGTGAAAAAACTATATATTTCCATGTTTCAAATTCCAGCAGAGAGAAGGGGAAGCACTGTCCTGATGATGACCAGAGCCAGAAATGCATTGGCAGTTGTCCCCCTCTACTTCTGCTGGAGCCACCTAGAAGGTTTCCCAAATGTTTATTTGTAAACATACCGTATATCATTAGATATACGAAATTCACATACTTATATGTATGAGCGAAAACTTTAATATATATATATTTATATATATAATCATCATTTAACATCTATTTTCTATGCTTGCATGGGTTAGACAGGTTGCTACATTGTGAAATAAGTCAGGTCAGGTGACTGTGCCTTGCTCATACAAAACTGTTACATATATATATATATATATGTGTGTGTGTGTATAAATATATATGTATAACTATATATGTATATATATACAGTCAGTAGGCACCTCTAACAACAAAGTGAAACCTACTACAGTCAGTAGGCACCTCTAACAAAATACACCCCGTCCCACTACCCCCACCCCATCCACACCACCCCTTCAATGTAAAGTTATGTTGGTACCACAACATCCAGGCTGAAACAAATGAGGTCGTGTAGGTGTCACGACAAAAAAAACACACAGTCCACGCTGTAATGTGGCCGTGTAGGCAACACGGTAAAAACCTCCCAGACCCACACTGTAAATGTGGTTGGTGTTAGGAAGGGCATCCAGCCGTAGAAAACCCGCCAGACAGTCCTATGCGAGCAAGACAACCACTCTTGCCTCAAGTGGGAAAACCCCCGTCCAAACCCATGCAAGCGTGGAATATGGACGTTAAACGATGATGATGATGATGATGATGATATATACAATGGTCTTCTTTACAAGTTCTGCCCATTTACCAAATTCACTCACAAGGTCAGTCCAAGACTCGTAGAAAATATTTGCCCATGTTTCAGCAAGATTTAACTCCAAATTACATGGTTATGAAGTGAACTTTTTAACCACACAGCCAGGAAGAAAGCACCTTTCTTCTCCACACCTTACTTCACTAACTCAATGAAACAAGCTCATACAAGTTTGTAGAGAGGGAGGACATTAAAGGAAATAATGTTATAATGTTTTTGTCTTTGTTCAGTGGCTGTTCTGTAAGAAGTATAATGATTTACTTGATTCACTTTTATATATACTAGACACTTATTTGTAGATAAGATACCATAGATACTGTAAAACACTAGTTGATTTCTTTTCTGTTTCCACTGAGTCTTGTTTCTATATAAAACGAAATAATGATAGTGATCTGATCTGGTCTGATTTGATTTGTAATCACTAAATGATTCTCTGTAATGTCTGTTCCTCTATTGTATAGACTATTCTAGATAAACAGTTAAAACCTTTTCAATCTGAAGAGCCATTTTTAGCTTATAAAAAAAGGAATAATAATAATAATGACTATTAGAACTGCAAACAAAAATACACACAAGAAAACATGAATTCTTCTTAGTCAATCTGATTTCTGGCTTTGAATCTTATTTGAAAATACTTCAATATTTGGATCATGAGTCATGGTTATTATTTTAATACAAGAATGAATTGTGGTTATTAATACAAGATTAAGGGCAGTGGATTGGAAGAACCATTAGAGCACCAGACAAATTGCCTTGCAGTATTTAGTTGTGCCTCTTTAAATTCCGAGTTCAAATCCCACCAAGGTTAACTTTGCATTTCATCTTCCCAGGGTCGTTAAAATAAAGTCCCAATCAAGTACTGGGGCAGATTTAATACAAACTACCCTTCCCCAAAAATTCTTGGTCTTTTGCCTAAATTAAAAATCATTATTCTAATACAAGATTGCAAATGCAATAAAATGAAAAAAAAAAATTCAGAGCATCTCAGAACCTCAGTAAAGTACCCATCCAATGCTGGTGGGACCCTTCTCTCCTTTCAATTGTTCTGTTGTATGAAGGGTTGTAGGGTCAAGAGGGTGTCTATGTTTACTCTTGATTACATGGGAACCTAAAACCCTTAGTACATATTGGTACAGAGTTGATTGAAGAGTTTAATTTTGTTTATATAAAATGGCTTAGTGGTTCGTGTGTTGGACTCATGATTACATAGTCCTGGGGTCAATTCCTTGACCAGGCATGATGCTTCATTTCAACCCCTGGCCTATCTATGAGGACTGTGGCTCCAATTGAGTGCTGACTTGGTCTGTGATGACCCATCCAACTTATGCTAGCATGGAAAAGAGACATTAAATGATGATGATGATGATGATGATGATGATGACTTTGCTATATATATTCACAAATTGTATTCTTTTATATAAACTTAAGAATTATTTGATCTCTAAAATAACAATACATTTAGTACCTAAACGACCTTTTGATGGAACTTGTCAAACAACTTACAAACATCATAATCCAACTATTTACTACTATGCTTTGTTAACACCTTTATTAGGTAACTATTTCTCCATTAACTACCTATAGATGTTTACAATCTACCTCTGATCTAACTTTAATCTTTCTGTCTTTTATTTGAAGTTACAACCTCCAACTTTTGTATGGGTCATTAATTTCTGTAAACCTTTTTAGTTTCCATCTTTTCAGCTTTATCCAAAGTGATAAAGCTTTGTTTACAACTTGTGAATGTTCTCAGGTGAACTCAATAGGATTAGTGGGAGAGGGCTGGCTAAGCATAATGTAAACTTAACATTGCATTTGAATTGAAGGTTTGTCCAACCCATACAAGCATGGATAACGGATGTAAAATGATAATGTTAATGATGATGATGTGGATGATAATTCAATGAAGTTGTGTGTATAAATAGGAAGAGTATCTAAGACGTCTGCAGTTTTACTGAGAAATAAAGTTTTAAGAGAAATTTTCAAAGCCTTTGTATATTTTTCTTTTAAAGGAAGGGTGTGAAACAGCACTTATATTTATTAGTCAATTAGAATTGTGAGAATATCAGACAAAATGATTTGAAGTAATAATAAGTCTCAACAAAATAGCATCCAGTTCACCCTGTAAAGTGGTCATGTAGGTGCCACAGTAAAAAGGCACCCAGTACTCACTGTAAATGAGGTTGGTGTTAGGAAGGGCATCCAGCTGTAGAAATCAAGCCAAAATCAGTTCTGTAAGAGCAAGACATAGTCACTTGATCTGTCATTGCCCACAACAGGACAACCCGTCTAACCTATGCTAGCATGGAAGAATGGACGTAAAACAGTGATGATGTTGAACATTGTGTTCGAATCCTACTGAGATCAACTTTGCTTGTTATCTTTCAGAGGTTGATAAAGCACCAGACAGACAAACAGAAGATAAATAGATTTTGTAGACATTCCTTTATTCTATTTTAAGTATTATCATTGTAAAAAAAAAATTTTATTTACACCTCACACATATGTAGTTACTTCTGATAGGTTTCAGAGGTGTTTTAACCCCTTAGTTACCAACCTGGCCATAACCAACTCTGGTTCTATGAAATAAAACCACCCATTTTAAAGGTTTCCAATATAAATCAAAATCTTCTAACATAATTTTATATAAGAACCTTATATTAAGTTACTATCTTAGTAATGAAATAATTGATAATTTTAGTTAATCCCTCAAAATTATACATTAATTAATTAAAATAGGATGTATTTCATTAGAAATGCAGTCGTGAAAGGGTTAATGATAGAAGCCCCAGCTCTATCATGAAAAGCAATGTAAAATGAAGCATCTTGCTCAAGAAAACAGTGTTTCCTGTTTTAAGATTTAAACTCATAACCTTATTATTGTGAATCCAACTCCTCAATCAGTAGGCCCTGCACCTTATCATTAATTCCATCATCATTGTTATCAACATTACTATAATTTACGATTAATAGTAATGTATGCATGTTATTATGCACACATTCACACACAAGCATGTGCATTCATACACACACATATGTGCACGTGTGTTTGTGTGTGTACACACAGCTTCATGATGCATACACACAAAAAAATGTGTAATTTTAATATTAAATTCTAAAACAGGTTTATTAATTCTTATAGTTCTTTAACTCGTGGACAGATCATAGTAAAAATTTGCATTATTATAGTAAATACTGTAATTTTTAATGTGATGTAATCATCATTATTATAACCCGCCGAGGTTAACTTTGCCTTTCATCCTTACAGGGTCGATAAAATAAAGTACCAGTAATGTACTGGTTAATTGCTGGCCTTGTGCCAAAAGTAGAAACAATTATTATAACCATTTTATATCCATTTTTGATACTGGCATGGGCTGGGCAGGTTGTCACAATTTCAGACCACACAAATCAGAACAACCAATCTTGTTCATTTTATTCCATATTTTGCATGGTTTCTATGGCTGAATGCTCATCCTATTGCCAACTACTTTACAAAATGTACTAGGTGTATTTCTCTTTTTTAGACCATCATTACAATGTTGACTGAGTGCATTTTATCATGGCACCAATACTAACACTTTTTTATCATGGTTGGCACTGATAGTAACACTTTACACAAGATTTAGAGAGGTGGTTTTAAGTGGTACAGGACGTTTAGAATTAAACGTTGAACTACTGCACCCCCACCCCCAATCTATCCATTTATCTATTTATTTTTTACCTGAAGAAATGAAATCACAAACATTACTTAACAGCTATATTGCCATTAACATATTTGCTAGCTTTTAAACCTTTGCCTATACAGATTCTATGTTCAGCTATTAAGTTGATTGCAATTTACACACACACACACACACACACACACACACACACACACACACACACACACCCACACACACCCTCCTCTCTCTCTCTCTCTCTCTCTCTCTCTCTCTCTCTCTCTCTCTGTGTGTGTGTAAAAGGTAATCAGAAATAACAACACAATCGGTACAGTATATGGAAGAAATTAGTTTAATGGTTGAATATGTTTGTGTGTATATATATATATATATGTGTGTGTAAGGGAAAATGTAAGACTCTTTTCCTACTATATAAAGTGTTAAACGAATATATATTATAAAACAATTTAACATTTAGGAATTGATAGAAAATTAAGCATTTTTATTGTTATACTATACTCTTTGAGTTCAAATTCCGCCAAGGTCATCTTTGCCTTTTATTCATTCATAGTCAGTAACTCTGCTTCAGTACTGACTTGGTCTATGAAGACCAGTCCAATCCTTGCTAGCTGGGAAAGCAGATGTTAAACGATGATGATGATGATAATAAAAGACAAGGTTTTTTTTACATATGTCTATATCTACAGTGTTGTCTAAAGAGATATGATCATCATCATCACCATTTAACGTCTATTTTTCCATGCTTGCATGGGTTAGATGGGTCATCCACGTTATGAGACAAGTCTGCCCAGTTGGAAACTCCGTACCTTGCTCAGGGATTTTTACAGCTGGATGTCCTACCTGACACTAACCACGTTTACTGTGTGATGCTGGGTGGTCCTGTTATGAGACAAGTTTAGTCAGATGGTTGTTTCGTACCTTGCACATATTGGGACTGTGTGTTGGCTCGGCTTTACGGCTACTGGATGCCCTTCCTAACACCAACTAGATTTACAGTGTGGAGCTGAGTGGCACTGTTACGAGGAGGGTTTAGCCAGTTAGCTGCACTGTACCTTGCTCCGAGGAACCGTATTTTGGGAGTTGGGTGGCCCTATTATGAGGAGGGTCTGGCCAGTTGGCCATGCCATGCCTTGCTCATAGTGGGGCCATGTTTAGGCTGGGTTTTTACGACTGCAGGATACCCTTCCTACTGCCAACCACATTTACAGTGTTTCTAGATATATTCTGTAGTATTGTAATTGTATAACCTATTAACACACCTGGAATTGCCAACGTGTTATATATGCAAATGAGTCTATCCAATTTACATAACCCATTTGATACCAACCTGCCCCCAAAACTACCCCTGGTTTTAAGAAACAAAATCAGCCATTTTAAAAAGTTCTTATTTAGATTAAAATCTTCCAACATAATTTTATGTCGGAACACACAACCACAGATGAACAAGCCCACACGCACATTTACCGCCCTCACTTACACACACATACACAAATAAGCTCATACATACACATGTATGTGTTGTGTATATTTGAGTATGTGTTGGGAGTGTGTATGGGCATGTGTTGTGTATGAATAGGCATGTGTTTTATTTCATGTGTGTATGGAGTATGTGTTGTGTATGTTTATTTTATATCAGAACTGTATGTTAAGTTTCTATCATAGAATAATGGAATAATCAACAGTTTTAGTTAATCCATCAAAATTCTTCATTACCATAATGAAAGTGCAATGCATTTCATTAGAAATATGGTAATGAAAGGCTTAAGCCCTTAATAATAATAACCTGCTTATAAGCAAGGGTTCTATGGACATTTAATTTTTAAGCAGAGTTCCCTGAGGCTTGAAAACTATTTCAAGGATCACACAAGGATAAAAAGGTTGAAAAATGCTGGTCTATTACATACAGTAGGGGCCTTTCACATGCAAAGCATGGGATCAAAAGAGATGGCTCCTACCTAACAGATTCCTGAGTGGCAGATAGAGGAATGATCTCTAAATATATGGGCTAGCAATGAATATGGAAATAAAGTACCCTGGACTAAATATGGGCTGCCGGTTGACATGGCACAGCATCCAACAGCCATGCAGCCTAGGTTTATAGGTAAAACTATGGGAAGCAGCATTGTAGATGTGCAATCTTGACAAAAGTGTCATCCATTGACCAACATTCACATGATGCTGAACTGACAAGCCTCTCTGTGGTCAATGACCAGGATCATCAAGTTCCTGACAGTGAATGTAACTCTGCGATATCTCTAGACATGGTGACCACAGATGTTATTAAACTAGAGTGAAACACTTGATGCTGGTCAGAGGTTCCTCTGTCAGGTCAGTGACCAGGATCATCTTGGTCCCTACAATGTACTACTGCTGACCTTGTGACCTGATAACCTTAGATATTTTTAAGCTACTGAATGATTTGAAATTACTCACACTACCAGCTCAGTTGAAGCAAGATCTACCAGATGATGATGGTCATTGCATACTGTGTTGACTAACATTTATACTAGGGTCGGGGAAAAAGTTAAAAGACGGACAAAGGTACTCTCACGGAATGACCAAATGAGGATTATTTTTTCAACATAGTCCGTGAAAAGAAACAATACAGTTGAAATGGATGCATGCAAGATTTCACAGCTCTAGCATCATTCCTCCATTCATAGTGAGCCTATGAACTTTTCAGCCCATCTTCATATATGTAACTCACTCTTCTTCCTCTAAGCGTGAAACTAATATGACTTTGTTAATGCATTCTCTTGTATATTTGTTTTTTGTTTCCGTGATTTATATATATATATATATATATATCATCATCATCATTTTACGTCCGCTTTTCCCTGCTTGCAAGGGTGGGACGGGAACTGATTCTGGCTTGATTTCTACAGTTGGATGCCCTTCCTAACACCAACCTCATTTACAGTGAGTGCTGGGTGCTTTTTTGCCGTGGCACCTCCACGACCACTTTTCAGTGGAATGATAGGGACCCCAGTCCCTATCATCTCATTTCTACAGCTGAGTAAACTGGAGCAATGTGAAATAAAGTGTCTTGCTCAAGGAAACAACACATCGCCCAGTCTTCCATCCCACTTTTCCATACATCTCCCATGAGGACAGGCTGAAGCATACATCTAGTAAAGCCCAAACTCTAAAGTAGTTGTGATGGCAACACAACAAAAAGCATCCAACCCACACAGTTAAGTGGTTGTGTAGGTGTCATGACAAAAAGCACCTAGTACTCACTGTAAATGTGGTTGGCATCCAGCTGTAGAAACCAAGCCAAAATCAGATGTGTATGAGCAAGAAATGGTCACCTGACCTGGCATTGATCACAACAGAACAACTCGTCTAACCCATGCTAGCGTGGAAAATTGGACATTAAACGGTGATGATGATATATCTACGAGGGTTGGCTGAAAAGTTTATAGTCTGACCAAATGAAGTTTTTTTTCAACATTGTCCCTGGAAAGAAACATGGCAGTTATTAATAAGAGTTGAAATTAATGCATGCAAGATTTCACAGTTCTAGCATCACGCCTTCATCGTCAGCCTATGAACTTTTCAGCCCACCCTCGTAGATAAATATTTTTTAATGCAGTATAGCATTGAAATAATACTCCTCTAATGTGAGTGTGTATGTATGTATGCGTTGTCTGTAGCCAAGTTAATGACTTCACAAAGAGAAAATAAGCGTCATAATATTTTTGTAAGCTTTATATGAAATTCTGTCCCCCTCTTTTTCCTCCATGTCCATTTTACTTTTCTCTTTCTTCTTCTCCTCCATCTCCATCTCTTTACCGTTCTACTTTTTCTTCCAAACTATTTATTTTCTTCTTTATATATATATATATATACATACATACATATATAGTGTGTGTGTCTATATAAATAAATATATATTTTTGCATTGAAAAAGCTTGTTGATCACAAGCTGAAACCACTTGGCACTGCAGTTGGGGATTTTACCTCTCTCTCTCTCTCTCTCTCTCTCTCTCTCTCTCTCTCTCTCTCTCTCTCTCTCTCTCTCTCTCTCTGTGTCTCTCTCTCATTTTATTTTAACTATTAACAACCATTTGTTCTATTTTGTCTCTTAAATTTAATTTCATTTTTTATTATTTTCTCCCTTTTTTATTTTCATATTCTTAAAAAAATTATATATGCATGTGTGTGTATACATATATATATATATATATATATATATATATATATATATATATATATTCCTAGAAAATGACTTGTAGGTTTTAGTTAGGAAAAAATCCGATACAAATCCCAACAATAGCAAAAGACACACACACACACACACACACACACACACACACACACACACACACACACACACACACACACACACACACACACACACACACACACACACACACACACACACACACACACACACACACACACACACACACACACACACACACACACACACACACACAAGAAGAAAAATATTAGCAACATTCCTTCTTCTTAATACATTGATTTGCAATCATCACTATCATCATCATCACTCATACACACCAAACAGGCTTTAGAATAAATAAAAAGAAAATAGTAAAAATCTGTGCCATATCAAAACCATTTAATGATTAAGTATTACTCATGTTTTCTCATGGAGCCTTTATAGCTCATCTCACTCAAAGACCCATGAAAGGAATTGACAGGATAGAGTTCTATGCCAATCAATTTCTATGGAATACTGTCTGCTGATTATTGCACTTCTGACTATATAGCAACCTTGAAACTGTGTGCCACTTATTAGCTGTTTCCTTCTTAAAAGCAATAAGTTAGTTTCAGCAGTAAGATGCTTTAGCAGTGGGCGAGTGAGTGATTTTTATTTTTTATTTTATTTTTTTTTCAATATTCAGCATTAAGCATGTTTGCTTTTAAATGCAAGTGACTGGTTGTGTTTTTCAATATAATGGCAATAAGAGAAATATTGGAGGTGGGGGTAGGGAGGTGAAGGAGGCTTCTATGGGTCTGATCCAGTTTTGGGGGAATATTGATATTTCTGAATCTTTAGATTGGATGCTTTAACCATTTAGTTACTAGCTCAGCCAAAACTGGCTCTGGTTCTATCAAATAAAGTCACTCGTTTTAAAGGTTTACAATTTATATTAAAATCTTCCAACATAATTTAATATAAGACCCTTACATTAAGTTACTATCTTAGTAATGAAATAATTAATAATGTTAGTAAATCCCTCAAAATTCTTCATTAATTAATTGAAATAGTGTGTATTTCATTGGAAATATGGCCATGAATGGGTTAACCTTTTTCCATACCAAACAGCCTGAAGCGGTCTCTGGTTCTATGATACAAAACTGTTTATTCTAAAGTGTTTTTATTTATCTATCATAATTTTATGTGAGAACCTTTATTAAGTTACACTCTAAACATTAGCTTAATAATGAGAAAGTTAGTTATATTACTAAATCATTCCAAATTTTTTTTATTATTTTCAAAACTATTTGTAAATCACAGGCAGTATTTTTCATTAAGAACCAAGGGATTAATGTTAAACAGTTTATATTTATCTAAAAAAAAAAAAACTTCCATCATAATCTTATGTAAGAATCTTTGTTATTTTCCAAACACCAGCTTAATAATTAGAAAGTTAGTTATATGACTAAATCTCTCCATATTTTTGATTATTTTCAAAATCATTTGCAAATCATGGCAGTTTATTTCATTATGAATAAAAGGGTTAAGTCTTGTGTATTATTTTGAATACAAAACATTAACTATTCAAATTGCAGGTTAAATAAAAGGCGTCGTAGGGGTTGTGTATGTATAGACATGTGTTATGTATGTGTGGGATTATGTTATGTACGCATAAACATGTGTTATGTATGCGTGAGCTTGTGTTATGTCTGTGTGGGCTTGTGTTGGATGTGTATGAGCTTAATTGTGTATGTGTTTGTATGAGCTTATTTGTGTGTATATGATCATGTATTTGTGTGAGGGAGCTTGTTTATGTGTTGCGTGTGTGTATGAGACCCGAGAGTATAAGGCTTAGGTTGACTCTAGGTTATGATAAAAGACACTTGCTCAACATGCCAGAGTGTGTTTGAGCCTGAAACCTTATGATTGTCAAGTGAATTTCACCATTCTACAAGAGAAAATACCATTAACTGAAATGTTCCAATGTTTTTTATACCATCTCAAGAGGAGAGCTCGCATGTTGAGCAAGTGTCTTTTATCAAAACCTTGAGTCAACCTAAGCCTTATACTCTCGGGTCTCATACACACACGCAACACATAAACAAGCTCCCTCACACAAATACATGTTCATATACACACAAGTAATCTCATACAAACACATACATACACAATTAAGCTCATGCACATCTAACACAAGCCCACACAGTTATGTTTAAATGTAACATGCTACATGAAGATTTGTGGAAAATAAGAAAGAACATGGAATATATTCTCTTAGTTATAGGACAGCATACATTCAATAAATACACTTACAAGAAATAATGTTATTGTGCAAGCTGGCAAGAGAGACCTAAAGCTTCAGTTTTCTATTGAATGGAAGTGCAATGGGATTTACACAAACTCTAGAGAGCTGAGTTATATCTAGTTTGATATCTTATTCTAGATTCAAATCCCATTAGGTGGTAGTAGTAAAGTATCATTGTATTTTCTCTGACTTGGAGATGGATAAAATATATCCTATCAATAATATTATATTGCAATTGATTCAGTTTATTATATTGCAATTGATTCATTGTATTGAGTTTAAATCCCACTACAAGTTAGCTTTGTCTTTTGTCTGTTTCTAAAACTAGTGAAATGCACTTAGTCTATGCTTTAAAATAATTAATTGTTGATAGTCTTGCTAGCTCTCCTCTTGAGATGGTATAAAAAAATCCCATCAAGTCAGACAGTTAAAAACATGGATTAATGCAATCAACTTGCATCTTGTATTAATGTCTGATCCTTGCATATATGTGAAAGTATGTAGCCTAGTGAATATGTTGAACTCACAATCATAAGATCATGGGTTTGATTCCTGGACTGGAGGAGGAGATGCATTATGTTCTTGAGCATGTTGCTGTTCATGGTAGGATTGGGGGGTCACTACCATTAAAACACCAGAGAAACTACCTGTGAAATGTAAATTTGTAAGAAGCCAGCTAAACCAGCATTAGCTGTGAGCTGCACATGTCATTTCATTTCATTACTTGTATATATGGTGTCTGTTGCTGGAATCATAGCTGGCTGACAAACTCAGTGCCAGATGGCACGGACAGGTTTTGTTTGCAATGCTATGAAGTGAATCCCTTGGTTGAACTCAGCTCAACCCATTCCAAGTGAACAGCAACTTATGTAAAAGTAACTTAGGAAGAGCATCCAGCTATAAAACCCATACCAAAAATGAAATTAGTTCAGCAGCAACAGAGTTGGTCAGTTTTTCTGTTTTGCTGTGTATCAAATGACAAAGACTGTACCAAGTGATGACATAGAGACTTGTCCAACCCATCATGTGTGTTGTGTGCATTGAATTTCTGTTAATTAACATGCAGGAGGCAAAGCATTCCACAGACATGTGCACCCATAATGTAATTCTCAGGGAGATTCAGCATAACATGGTTTAATAAGGCAGGTCCTTTGAATTATAGGTACAACATATTGTTTCTAGCTGAGTGGACTGGACCAACATGAAATAAAATGTCTTTCCCAAGGACACAAAACACACCACCAGGAATTGAACTTACAACCTTATGATCATGAGCTAAACCACTAAACTGCGAGGAACGACTGAAAAGTTCATAGGGAGCCAATGAAGGGGTGATTCTAGAGCTGTGAAATCTTGCATTAATTTCAACTCTTCTTATTAACTGCCATGTTTCTTTCTAAGGACTATGTTGAAAAATAAACATAATTTAGTCATTCCATGAGAGCACATTTGGAAACCATACAAAAATGAGAAAATGTAGATAAAATGGTGATGATGATGAGTATATACTGCAGTCAAGTCACTCATTCACCTATAACCAATAACCAATAACCATCTATCTCTTTACATACATTCATAGTAATGTATCCAGTTACATGAGATCAATATTTTCTAATAAATGGCTGTATTAAGTATTTGTTATTTTCACTATATTCGTAATGTCTCCTAGAAATGTCATAAATAGATGTATGCCTCAATGGGTGATTAGCTGTATTGACTTTAGAAAAGAGAGGTTGGTTGGTGGAGAGGAACACCCAAGGTAAACAACTACAACTGAAGACTTAAAAGATATCAGATTAAGATCTTGAATTGCCAGAAGCCTATCATCTTCAATATTATTGTACTCAACTTGACTTCTGATGTGAGTCAGTTTTTTTCCTTCTATCTTCTAAGAACTTCTTGTAGTAGTAGTAGTAGTAGTAATATAAATATATTTGTTGCACTAATACCGATGTACCATTTTTGATGGTGTGTAAGGCTCACTTTGTTTTTAACCATTTTTTTTTACCAATTCCCCAGAAACTGATTCTCTTTTATAATAGAAAGCTGTTTATTTTAAGGCGTTTATATTTATCTAAGAACTTTCCATCATAATTTTTTGTAAGAACATTTGCTAAGTTATGTTTCAAACACCAACCTGATAAAAAGAAAGTGTGTTATTTTAAGTGTGGTGAGTATGACTACACCCCTGAAAACATGATCAAAACCAAACAGAAAGTGATGGAGGTCAACCAGGGAAGGCCCTGGATTGGACTGGATGGAAGTTATATTTAAAAAATCCCTCCACAAATTATATTTGAAAAAGTGAGCTGCATGGCTAAGAGCATACACAATGACTAAAAAATGGTGGGCGAAGACAACGGAAAAATGGACGAAACACAGGACAGTCCCTTCTCATTGGTCAACTGCTGTGTGTGTGTGTGTGTGTGTGTGTATATATATACATATTCATACATACATGTGACTCCCAGGTTCAATCAGACGTAACCACAGTTAGTAAGGTACTCAATGCATTAGTAGAGTGTAAACATCAAGTCTAATATAGAACTGGCTTCTACAGGACTAGAACTATTTCATTCAAAAGATATCATTCCTGATGATTTCTTTTGAATGAAACAGTCCTAGTCCTGTAGATGTTTTTTCTATATTAAACTTTATATATATATATATATATAATAAATGAAACAAAGCAATGAAACAGGTAATATTACAGTTATATTAGGTTTATTCTTGGAGGAAGTGGAGGAGGTTTCAACGTTTTGGGGGGCACATACATATATATATAATTATACAGTAAGTCTCCACCTTATGAACTTCTGCAGATACAGTCACACAAAGGAAAAAATTTTGTCTGAGTTTGAAACTCGTATTATTGTGATCTCTTTTGGGCCCTGGGTTCGTACTTTTGCTGCATAAAAAAGGGCTCCTTCTTTTGCAGCATAACGACAAACCAAAATCGTACTTACGCAATGGGGTACCATTCTGCTTTTGCAGAATTGAAAAAGTACTTTTTTCTTTAACAATTTATTGTCATTAGCTTTACAGTATTTAGATTCATTATTACATGTTATATATACCTCTATATACTGTGTATATATATAATAATATATATATATATATATATATATACATATATTACTCATATGAAAACCTGCAGTATCAATGTATTTACTGGTACATACTGTGTTAGATGATTAACTTACGAACAAATCAGCTACCAAACAGCTTCTTGTCACATAACTCGTTTGTAAGTTGGGGGCTTACTGTGTGTGTGTATATATATCATCATCATCATTTTACGTCCGCTTTTCCCTGCTTGGAAGGGTGGGACGAGAACTGATTCTGGCATTATTTCTACAGCTGGATGCCCTTCCTAACATCAACCTCATTTACAATGAGTGCTGGGTGCTTTTTTTACGTGGCACCTACACGACCACTTTGCAGTGGAATGATAGGGACCCCAGTCCCTATCATCTCATTTCTACAGCTGAGTAAACTGGAGCAATGTGAAATAAAGTGTCAACCTTTCGATTGCAAGGCCAATGCTCTAACCATATATATATGTCAGAATGGCTTACTCATTAAATTAACGTGTAAGTGGCTGAGCGTTCCACAGACAAGTGTAACCTGCGCAACTTTTAGGGAAATTCAACAGGTACAATCCATCCAATGGATTTCGAGACAGTTAATTTTTGTCATTCACAAGACTTGGGTCAATCAAGGTTATGGTAAAAGATGGCATGCGGTGGGACTGAATGCAGGACTTCATGGTTATGAAGCAAACTTTCACTGTTCAGCCATATTACATACACACACACACGCATATATAGTTGTCCCCCGGTATTCGCGGATCTTACATTCCTAGAGCACCCGCAAAGCGTGAAAAACCGCAAATATTGAACGTGGTCCATAAAAATGCCTATAAACGTCAAAACATAACGTAAAATATAGGCCGGCAAATACGGTATATTGTTATTAATAATTTAGTGTTAAAAAGCGTAAAAAAATATATATTGCCGTTAAAAAAATGGCAGGAGTTATTTACGATTCCGCTGAGATGCGGTGGTTTCCATGTACAATTATTAGTTAGGTTCTAAGGAAAATTCCGCAAATAACTGGGACCATGAATGCTGGGGGAACACTGTATATATATATATAATTGTTTCTACTTTAGGCACAAGGCCAGCAATTACCCAGTACATTATTTTATCGACCCCGTAAGGATGAAAGGCAAAGTTAACCTCGGCGGGATTTGAACTCAGACTGTAAAGGGACGTAACTATGCTGGAAAGCATGGCGTCCGACCCTCTACCGATACTGCCAATTCACCGCCCTATATATATATACAACTATTATATACATGCACACGTACACACACATATATATCAATGTTTAACGTCCACTTTCCCTACTAGCAAATCATCTGTGTGTGCAAAACAGGTTTTTTTCCTCTCTCTTTTTTCTCTATTTTCCTTTTTTTTCCCTATTGTCTGTCTTCCTTCTCTCTCCAAAAATCTTCTCTTTTCTCTGAACCTACCTTCCGATGAAGGACTAGTATCTGAAACGTTAAGATAGCTTTGTCACATTTTATAAACATCATACTAATATACCATTATTGTAATGTGTTATTCTCTGATAGAAGTCCCCCCCTCCACCCTTGTTTTTGACAAATATATATATATATATATACGTGCACACACATGTACATTATATAATATAGGTATTTATAGGTATAATTATATAGCCATATGTGGAGATGGTTACTATGTTTATTATCTAAATAATTGTCTAAAGATTGCATAGTCTGAAAAGATTGAAGTATATTCCGTTGGCAGTTGCTTTTAAATGATATTTTTTAATTTTTTTTATTTTATTGCCATGTGCAATTGAAATTGTTTTAAAAAAAGATTTCTTATCCGTGAATGATTGATAGCTAGTTCTTTTAAATACACCATTTACAGACTTAAAGATCTATTTGTAAAAATGTATTTCGTCTAAAGAAACTTAATTCATCATTATTATTGTCACTGGCCCTGCCATCATCAGCAATAATCTTCCACAGCCAATACCAGCACAAGCCAATCTTACTGTTTGTCATATGAGCCAATCAGAAAACCTCTATATGCTTGCTTGATCTGCTAGAAATAATAACCAAATCTCACTCAAATCATACACAGTCTTAACCCTTTTTGTTACCATATTCCTAATGATATGTATAGTATTTGTAACAAACATAACAAATGGTTCTCATAATTCACTGCCAATTTGTACATGGTGGATCTAACCACAAATCCACTTCACCTGGAAGCAATATACACTATAACCTTCAACCCTCACATGAATCCTATAGATCTTCATATTCTATGTACTTTCTTTCATAAGCCCACTCCATATTTTCAGAAGGAGTGACATGACAAAAAGCACCCAGCCCACACTGTAAAGCGATTGTGTTGGTGATATGACAAAAAACACTCAGCCCACACTATAAAGTGGTCATGTAGTTGACATGACAAAAAGTGCCAAGTCCACACTGTAAAGTGATCATGTAGGTATCATGTCAAAAAGGGTTCACCCCAAACTGTAAAGTGGTTGTTTTTGTGTCATAACAAAAAGTGCCCGGTCCACACTGTAAAGTGGTTGTTTTGGTGTCACAACAAAAAGCACCCAACAATATATTTTTCAAACCGACCCCTCTACCTAAGGCCTGAACACGTCCCTTATTAACCCGCTCGAAGGACGATGCGAGATAGTTCGTTTTGGTTTTCTCATCATTTTGCAGTTTCAGTTTCAGTGGTCTTATTCGGGCAGTTACCAATCTGGTACTTTGTCAAACTCGTGAAGACTAGGCTTTTTTTAGAGGCGGCCTTTACTCGCCTCATCACAGCTACATCACTGGGTTGTGAGAGTTTTCTTGGGAGCTACAGGTGTCACCCATAGCTCGCACTCACCTAATAGTTTACCCCTGTTGGTCCATGGTTGCTTGTTTGTCCAGCAATTACCCATTTATATTGCAACTAGTCATCATATCTGGTGGCTATATCACTATCCGCCAGCTGCGACCTGTCCTCTAGCAGAACAACTCTGGTAAAAAAAAAAAAAAAAATGTTCTTCTGCAAAACACTTTATTTCATGTTACTCCATTCCACTCAGCTGTGAAAAAACAAGTTGTGATAACTCTGGTGCCAAGCTGTACCTGTCTTTGCTTTTCTTTTGGTCAACATTGGTGGCATGGGGGAGAGGAGACTTGCATATACATAGGAAACTGCTTGTCATCCACAAAACACCCTGCCCAGGTTGGTGTCACCAAGAGGTACTTTCTGGCCATGAAATTATGGTCAGTTATGACTGAATGGGGCCTTTAATTATATATATATATTGTTATACTTGGGGAGGGTCATATTTGTGTAATATTGCCAGAATTAATAATGACCCTCCCCAAGTATAACAATATTTATTTCGACACGATTTCATATAAAAAACCTCGCAAAACTAATTCATCGCCGTTATATATATATATATATATATATATATATATATATATATATATATATATAGTCCACGCTGTAATGTGGCCGTGTAGGCAACACGGTAAAAACCTCCCAGCCCCACACTGTAAATGTGGTTGGTGTTAGGAAGGGCATCCAGCTGTAGAAAACCTGCCAGACAGTCCTATGCGAGCAAGACAACCATTCTTGCCTCAAGTGGGAAAACTCCTGTCCAAACCCATGCAAGCGTGGAACATGGACGTTAAACGATGATGATGATGATAGACCCAAGACTGTTAATTGTACATTTAACTGATCAACATATATTTTGCCAGGTTACATTAGAACATGCAATATGTATATATTACTCTGTGAAAAACATACAGTGATTGGATCATGCCCAACAGATTAACTCCAGATGCTCTACACCATTGGTTCCCAACCAGGGGGCCATGGCCCACCAGTGGGCCATAGCAAGTTATTGGGGGAGCCATGGGAATTAACATAAAATCACAAAATTTCATACATAAAAAAGAAGAGTAGTTTCCTAACATAATTTTTTCTTTTTCTTGCTTCAAATTTTTATATTCAACTTTTTATCAACTTTCTACCTTTTCTAATTATGATTTTACTTCACTTGATAATTATTTAAATCTGGATATAACAATTTATGTTTTAGTAAAGAAACTTATTTTTTCAACAGGATACATATTTATTTTAAATTATTAGATTGAAATAAAAAGACATGCCGAAATTATTTCTACATAAAAAAATTATATCAAAAATTTTAATTTTTTTGTGGGGCCATACTGTTTTGCTATATCATTAAGGTGGAATTTATTATAAAAGGTTGGGAACCGCTGCTCTACACCCTTCGCACCTGTTCTACACCCTTTGCACCTGTTCATTATCAACTCACATCAAGCTTAAACTGTACTGTGCTAAACATAGTTATCTTAACTTGTCTAAACTTTTATATATGTATATATATATGTGTCTTTGGTACTGTACAGAATAATACATATAAAAGAAAAATTGTCAGCAGTAATAAGTCAATGTAAAAAAAACTTGGGTAAAAAAAAATATAATAATAAAACATTTATAATTTGAATCTAGTATTTTCATTTTTCACAAGACTTATATATATTTAGATATTATGTTTTAGATATTATGTTTTAATAAAGTAAAATTGTCAGAAATAATAACAGGCTGTTTATCACCTTGGTAAAAATGATTTTTCTTCATTATTAAATAAAATATATATATAATAATTGTTTCTACTTTTTGGCACAAGGCCAGCAATTACCCAGTGCATTACTGGTACTTTATTTTATCGACCCCGACATGGATAAAAAAATATAATAATGATTTTCTTTATTATTAGATAAAAACATAAATACAGAAATCATTATTATATTTTTTGATCCATGTGATAAACAGTGTTTTATTATTTCTGATGAATTTATATATATATATATATATATATATATATATATACACACATACAAATAAGATAAATGTAAATGAAGTGTCATAACCATATATCTGAAATGTAATTTTCGGATTCATTGCAGGAGATCTAATTGGTTATATTTTAGCATGGTTTAGTATGATACCAGTCTTCATCTCAGTTGGATTCGTTACTCTTATAATTATCCGGAGAGATCTCCATACTGTAAGTATATTTTCATAACACTTTTCTATGTATTAAACTTTTTGAGACCAATCCTCCCCAAAACTGGCCCTAGTTCCATGAAACAAATTCACCCATTATAAAGGATTCCTATTTAACCCTTTCATGATTGCATTTCTAATGAAATACACTCTATTTTTATCAATTAATGAAGGGATTTACTAAAATTATTATTTCATAACTAAGACAGTAACTTAATGTAAGGTTCTTATTTAAAATTATGCTGGAAGATTTTAATTTGAATTGGAAACCTTTAAAATGGGTGGTTTTATTTCATAGAACCAGAGCCGGTTTTGGCTGGGTTGATAACGAAAAAGTTAAATTAAAATCTCAATATTATTTGATGTAAAACCCTTTTGTAGTGTTATAAATACCATACTTAATGATTTAAAATGCAAAATGGCTGAGTATTCCACAGACGCATGTACCCATGATATAATTTTCAAGTGGAATCAGCATGATACAGTATGACAAGGCTACATCTTTTTAATTGCATGTGCAGACTGTAACGGACTTCCATATAGCTTCATAGGTTGGGTCAACCCAAGGCTATGGTGCACTTGTTCAAGCTGCCTCACAAAGTGACATCAAACTTAATCACTTGGCTGTGCCAGCACCCATTAACCCTAATATAGAAACTGCTTTAGTTGGCATTAGTAAAGGAATTTAGCCATAGAATCCATGCCAAATAAAGGGTTGTGAGGAGTATTCAGTGTCAAGAACATGGCAATATTCCTAGTATTGGTGTCATCAGAAAATATATCTTGTACACTATGTAAAGTGGTTGGTGTTAGGAAGGACATCCAGTTATAGAGGCCATGCTAAAATGTAAGCGAGGTATGACCTCAGGCCTGTCTAAGCCTGATTAACCCTTTCGTGACCTTATTTCTAATGAAATACACTCTATTTTAGTTAATTAATGAAGAATTTTGAGGGATTTACTAAAATTATTAATTATTTCATTACTAAGATAGTAACTTAATGTAAGTAAGATTCATATATAAAATTATGTTCGAAGATTTTACTTTAAATAGGAACCCTTTGTAGTCAGTGGTTTTGTTTCATAGAACCAGGGTAGAGTTAGCATCAACCCATGCTAGCATGGAAAAACAAATATAAAAGGATGATGATGATGATGAAAAGTTGTGAATTTGTCTATGACCTTTGAAGCTTTAGTCCAGATATTTCTGTGAAGGATATAGACAAAAAAAAAAAAACTATGAGTGCAGGGAAATAAAATGTCGATAGTATAGTAGTTGAAAGAATTATTAAATATTTAATCATTTCTATATAGACTAATTAATTGTGTATATATACTTTTTGTATGTATTGATCAGAGGATGAAGGGCAATGCCCATGATGACCTTTTGCAGGTCTTCAGAGACTGTTGAAGGATGAAGAATTATAATTCGTGTGTTGCTGCAGTAAAAAGTATTGCAGTAAAATATCATGTTTTCCTTAGATCAGACATTTGTTTCAAAGACTTGCTACAAAGTGGTCTCCATTCAACAACCAGGTGGTGGCAGTATTAAACCAGACAAGTTTACAAAGAAAAAAACTCAAATACATTACAAGAGACTATAAGTCCATGAGCACCCACCATCAACAGTAGCATAATTATGTCTATTTTCATGTTCAAGTCATATTCTTATTTGGCATTACCTCCCTCTTAGATGGCTCAGGAGACTACATCACACTCAGACATTCCAATTTTTTGGCATAGTTTCTATACTGAGCGGCCTTCTTAACACCCATCATTTACAGATTGTAGAGTGCATTTTATCGTGACCCAATTAGTAGAGAAGTGTTCACGTGTCCTCTCTTTTTGATCATCAATCCCTTTACAATATTTCATAGATTTTATCGTGACCCCAGCACTTGAAAGGTCCATGTTCTCTCTCTACCCTAAATTCTCTCAATTCAATCCCTTTACACTATTTCATATATTTAATCATGACCCCACCACTTGAAAGGTTCGCAATGGTAGGTATTGTTCAACAGCAAGTGGGCAGCACCATTAAAGGAATGATTTAACAAATATTGTAGTTGATAAATCAGGCAATTGTCTTGATTCATTAAACCTTGATTAAGAGAAAGCATGAGAGAGAGAGGAATAAAGTTGTTCATATTAAAAGTAGGACTTAGAAAATTTTTATAAACAAATTATATAAATGTGGCATCACGCATGCCATAAACAGCATAAATGTTATAGATTGCTCATGCCTGATCTATGGCAAGTCAGCTTGACATGGCTCATATCTCTCTCTCTCTCTGTCTATATATATATATATACACATACATACTTGATCACCCATGACCCGTTGGATCACGTTTTTTAAAAATCATGTACACTTAAAAATAATTTTTAAATAACTAAAATGTACACAGACATGTATATAATGTAAAATGAAATTGCAAGGCCCATATATATATATGTGTGTCTGTGACCTATATACACTGGTCACAGACAGACACACACTTAGAAACCCTTCCTATTTAGCAGGAAACATTCGCTACACACACCCTGCCCTAACACAAGTTATGCTACATATGACTTAATATTCAGTCACCAAATTCAAGCTAGATAGAGTAATGCTGTATTGGATTCTTTGAAGTTATGTTATAATTTCATTCAACCCCCCCCCCTCTCTCTCTCTCTCTCTCTCTCTCTCTCTCTCTCTCTCTCTGTCTCTCTTTTAATTTACTCTCACAACCACTATCTCTTTCTCTCTCTATTTATGAAGGTACCCGGAAAAAACCCATATCTCGGGAACCTATGCTCCGATTGACGCAAAACTTGTTTTATTCCATTTGTATTCCCATTTCAGGGGCAACTTACTTTCAAAATATTTTCCCATTATGCGCTGTTTTGACTATATTAAATTACAGACAAGCACACAATCACAGATTTTTAGTAGTATATAGATATATGTGTGTGTGTGTGTGTGTGTTAGATAAGTGCATAACTACAGTTACAAGCAGTTTGCCAGTCTAAGCACTCAATATTATTACAATGGTCTGTCTCGTGTTGGGTTGTATTCCAAGGCAGCTGTAGTGTGATAAAGTGAAAATTATATAATGCAGGTGTTTCTTTTTATTGGCAATAATGGTAACATAACCATCCCCAAATATAACTATATGTGTGTGTAAGTAACTACAGTTACAGGCGATTCTCCATTCCAAGCACTCGATTCTGTTGCAATTGTCTGTTTCATGTTGTGTTGTATTCCAGGATTAAGACGGCTGTAGTGTGCTGAGTGTAGATAAAAGGATGTGTTTTAGCGTATATAAACTCACATATCTGATGAGGTATCAAGGCAGAGTCAGGGCCTGGTCATTATGATTATAATATGTCAATAAAGTTCTGGCTTCTTAGAGAGATCAGGATTACACCAGTTTTAAATTAGTAAGACCATTATTCAGCAGTGTACTTGATACTCAGAATGCATGATCCCATAACTCGCAAGGGAGTCATAGGGATGCTGTATTGACATACAGTGTTACATCTTTTAAATCTGGCGGAACCCATCTCTCCAGATCTGAATACAACAGATTTCTTCCAGAGAAGGATAAAGAGAGAGAGAGAGAGAGAGCAAGAAAATGATTTCTGGAACTCGAGATACAACATTGGCAATTCTAGGACATTGGAATAACTAATATTGGAAGAATTTCAGCTCCTTCATCAGGAAGTGAATTCTTTCTTAGGAATAAAGGGACAAGTTGAAAATATATCATACATATCATTTTGTTGCATGGTGAACATGTTGCATTGCTGAATTACTGTATGAATATATTCCACTTAATGTATTAGGACAATACAATGGGCTTATATTGATGCTAGAAATAGTAGTAAAACTGTCTATCCTTTCATTGAGATGTTTACATATTAGAAACAAGTAACTTTATAAAGTTATAAATTAATATATATATATATATATGTATATATATGCATATAAATTGAGAGTTGAGACACTTTAGTGTATCGTTGTTGATTTCTAGCTGTGTCACAAAAATAAATCCTGCCTGATCCAACGTTAACAAATATATGGCTTTAATGTATATTTAGGACGTGAGAACTCTGTGGACCATTAGACATAGTAATATCTAATTGTTTATTTAATCATTGTCTTACTAACAATAGTTGTGTCAGAAAAAAAAAGTTTTTAAAAAGTATGGTACCAATATAAAACATGTGGAAAGCTCTGTTCTATACTGTTTGCCTTAGTAGGAGTTGAACTCAGTATTGCAAGACTAGAAAACACTCATCAAATTTATAGTGCTGCTTACACTAGTGAATTGTCCCCAATTTTATAGTTTTTATTTACAGCTTGTTGAGCTGGGTTCATTTTGGGAATCCAAGTTTCTTGAAAGCAAATACAATATATTAACATTAATTTGATTTACTTAAAAAAAAGAAGTCCCATGCATCATTAAGGAATATAATGATAATTTATCAATTTCTTGACACCCACTGTCATTGTCACTATTGCCCTTATCATAACCATTACCATTGTCACCACCACCATTTTACCTTCAACAATGCTACCATTTTTAATCACCTTCATCATAATTTTATAATTTTTATATCTTGTTCTTATTAAAGGCATCATATTTTGGTGGAATTCTGCTAAATGGAGCGATCAGTATAGCTCTTAAACACATCATCAAGGATAGACGGCCGACACCTTCACCAAGTAAGTAGTTCTTTGTGATATTTTTCTTGAATCATTATTATAAACAAAAGAAAAGGCAGTGGATTGGCAGAATTGGTAGAATGTTGGACAGGTTTTGGAGAATAGAGTTATGGCCCTTTAAGTTTTGAGTTCAAATCCCGCTGAGGTTAGCTTTGCCTTTCGTCTTTACAGGAATAATAAGATAAAAACATGAAATTTTTAGTGAAGTTTCAAAACTAATTTTTTTAAAGGATATTACAAGAAATGTCATTATATTTACATGGATCCCACTCTGTTGTAAGCATTTGGGCCTGGTCTCTAGTTTGAGGGTACCTTTCTCTGTCACCCCCACCAATCTTGAAGTCTTTGAAAAGGGTCATGGACGCTGCCCTTCATTCCTTCATGAAATAGTAAAAAAAGAAATAATGTATATTTTTCATGGCCATACCTTAATATTGATGATTGGATACAAAGCCTTCATCTGGTAGCTCAATGCCCTATTAACCTAGACAGTCATGCCTCACCCGTGAAGTAAATTGGTGAATGACAATTATTATTATAAAATTTAATTACATTATTTAGAAGTAGCAATTCGTTGATTACCATTGTTTCATTTCCTTGTGGCACATTGGGAAATATAACTATTATTTTATATGTCAATTAATATTAAGTAGGTTAATGGACTAATTAATGTGATATCTTTAAATTCACCATGAATTATATTATATGTCTACTGAATAAAATTGAAACATAGACAGTTATAAAAACATCCAAGTGATTATCAGTTAGGAGCATTCCAAAAAGGCTTAGGGTTGTATAAACTATAAAATATAAACTGGCATCAACATATTACAACGAAAGTTTATACGGTAATTTGCCCAACATAACAACTATAATTGCTTAAAGATGGTTACAATTTGCAGGACATTGTTGGAGGAGTAAGCAAGAAGTTATACACAAGTTACTTTTGTGGGAACCAACTAATGGGAGACACAGAAGAGGAAGACCTGCTAGAACAATCATCAATCAACTCTCAGATAATACAAACCTCAGTAGGGGGCAGTTGCCAGGAGCAATGGAAAATTGTGAATTGTGAAGAGACTGTCAGGAATGTTTAAGTGTAATCGCAATGATGATGATATGTATATGTGATGTTGTGGGAACCCACTTACGGGAGATGCAATACAGGAAGACTTGCTCAAACATTCATCGACCAACTCTCAGATGATACAAACCTCAAGCAGGAGCAATGGAAAATTGTGAATTCTGGAGAGACTTAGTCAGGAATGTTCAACTGTCGCATAGACTCACATTGGAATGAACAGCTGGTGTTTCAGTTGTTTGATCAATGGAACAGCCTATTCATTAAGTTAACATGTAAGTGTCATGTGTACCTTTAACATAGTTCTCAGGGAGATTCAGCATGACACAATGTGTAACAAGACTGACCCTTTGAATTACAGGTACAGTCTATATGGCAGACTTCCAGACAGTTTCCACCTGCCTAATTTCACTCACAAAACATGGGTTATCCTGAGGCTAAAAGTAGTATGAAGTATTGTGAGATATGTAAGAAATGATTCATAAATATTTCAGAAAGCTGGTATAATGCACTAGAAATATGTAAGGGACACATTGATTGTTCATTTTGTTTTACACCATTTTTGTTTTTACATTTGAAAAGAGGGTATTAACCCTGAAATATTATGTTGAAATATACTGGGTTTTGTTTGTCATCATTTGCTCTTTATATATTTCTACTGCATTGTGCTGGCTTTCTGAAACTTAGTCATTTATTGTGTGCGTGCGCACATACACACACACGATGACAAATAAAACAAAACAAAGTAATATTTTACACACACATTTGAAAAGAGGGTATATATAGCCCTGAAATATTATGTTGAAATATACTAGGTAAAACATTACTTTGTTTTGTTTTATTTGTCATCCTTTACTCTTTATATATTTCTACTGTCTTGTACCAGCTTTCTGAAATACTTATCAGTCATTTATACTCTATACTGGACTGAAATAGTAGTTATCTGGATGGCTATTATATCTGCATGTACATGCAGATATAATAGATGTTACAACTTCTGTCCCTTTGTTTTGTTTGATGGAAATAACTAATGTATATAGAGTTGTAAAGAAATGGTGAAGTGAATTACTTATAGAAAGTAATTTTGATGACCCTTATATAGAATATATTCAGTTATCTACTCTCGAATCTGAAATAATAGAGGGCTGGTTATTCAAGACGAAAATTTAATTCACAAATGGTCTTTGAATGTTGTCAAGAATGACACAACGAGCTAGGAAAGACACAGTTATCTGGACATCAGCCATGTCCCTGCTCACAGCTGTGTTGTAAACATGTCCTTAATCTCAGTTGAGCAGTACCTCACTTCCTCTCATAGCTAGGCAGCAACCATATTCCCTCTGTGTCCCTACTGTTGACCAGGCTATAGACATGTCCTCACTCTATTCTAGGCAGTAACTAAAGCTAGCTTTATGAAAAGAACAGTGAATACTATGCTGTCCTGATAATGTCAGAATAAGACTGAAATCCGACCAGAGTTGCCTCCCATAATTTCCTGTAAAATGAAAATAATAATACTCATTGACTAATACTTTTTTCCGCTGCATAATTATTTCTAGTCACCCTTTTAGTGCTCTTTGCATTAAATCTATTATCATTAAGTTGTTTCAGAATTTATAATTTGTCTATTTCACCTGTTCATTACTATATTTCTAATGAATGACTCATCACCATCATCACCATTTAACGTCCATTTCTCAACGCTAGTATGGATTAGATGACGCAGTCTATGATTTTCAATTAACTTTGAAAATAATCAAGAATTTGTAGGGAATTAGTAAAATAACTCAACTTTTTAAGCTGGCACTCGAAACATAACTCAACAAAATTGTTTTACATAAAATTATGATGTGAGGTTTAACTTTAAATATGAAGACATTAAAACAAATGGCTTTATATTATAGAACCAGCAGCAGTTTAAATGTTAAATAACAAACTTAATTTTTAAGCTGGTGTTTGTAACATAACAAAATTTTCTTAGATAAAATTATGATGGAAGATTTAAATTTGAGTATAAATACTTTAAAACAAACAACTTTGTATCATAGAACCATGAGCAACTTCAGGTATTTTGGTGTCAAACAGGTTAAATGAAAGTAATAAATTTTGATTATGAATTGTAAAAGTTAGATTTGTTATGGTATGGTTCTGTAACTCTTGAGGAAGTCATAGGGGCGCCATAGTGACATACACCATTTCTTGGGCATTTTAAAACCCTGGTAAAGCCCATCCCCTTTCCAGGCTTGACTACAGCAGATTTCTTCCAGAGAAGGATTGAGAGAGAGAGTATGGAAGTGAGAAAGAGATATAGAAGAAGAATCGACCCCAGTACTAGACTGGTACTTCTTTTATCAAACTCGAAAAATGAAAGGCAAAGTTGACCTCGGCAGGATTTGAATTTTGATAGCAGGGAGCCAGAATGAATACTACAAAGCATTCTATCTGATGTTTTAATGACTCTACCAATTCTTTGTCTATGTTTTATATCTAGATAAGATATATTACTCTTCTCCAACCATTAAGTATGAGTGGCAACTGATGGAAGTTAAAAATCTGTCTCAAGTTCAGAAGTTCATCAGGTTGGAGCTTATCCTGGTTTTGTTGGTTTTAAGTGACAAAGAGTACACCTCCTCCTGGATAGAATGCCAGTCTATTGCAGTGTAACTTTCCCCTCCCCTGCACCCAGTTGCTGGTATTCCTTTCTTTTTTCAGCTGAGTAAATTGGAGCAATATGAAATGAAATGTTTTACCCAAAGACAACAGAGAATGACACCCAGTCCAAGAATCAAACCCATGACCTTATTATTGAAAGCCTAACACCCTAACCAGTAGGCCACATAACTTCTCTATATTTATTTCACTGCTAATTAGCCGCTTTAAATATAAGTATGAACACATTAAAACAAACAAATTTGTATTGTAGAACCAGGAACAACTTCAGGCATTTTAGTGTCGAAAGGGTTAAGTGAAAATAATAAATTTTGATCATGAATTGTAAAAATAAGATTTGTTATGATAACTAATTTTAGATGTTGCTTTAACACACATCCTCTTGTTCAAACCCTCTACATGATAAATACATTAACCCTTTAGGTACCAGCCTGGTAAAAATCAGCTGTGGTTCTATAAAATAAAACCACCCATCTTCCAACATAATTTTATTTAACAACCTTACATTAAGTTACTATCTTACCAATGAAATAATTATTAATTTTAGTAAATTCCTCAAAATTCTTCATCAATTAATTAAAATAAAATGTATTTCATTAGAAATGCAGTCGTGAAAGAACAATTGTTCTTTTTCTACTTCTGTTTTATTTGCAGTATATGCACATGAAGAATTTGGTCAGCTATTTTGGTGATAATTGATCAGAAATTCTTCACCACCATCACTATTTATTAAATTCATTCTATTTTTTTATTACCTCAAGTAGAAAGAAAAGCTATCTTGAAGTCTAATTTTCTAATAAGTTTACTAGAGACCCATACAATTACATACATATCTACATTTACATAAGAAGATTATTTTTAGAAACAATCATATACTTTCCCCTCCTCTTTTTTTATGTTTTAAAATTTCCTTTTTCTTTTTCTTTTATTAAAAAAAATTAAAATAATAATTTTGTGTTGAAAATACTAATTTTTTTCTTCAAATTTTTGTTTATTTAGATCAAATTCATCTTGGTATTTATGGAATGCCTTCAAGTCACTCTCAATTCATGGGTTTTTTCAATACATATCTTATCTTATTTTTGTTATTTAGGTAAGTTTTTTTACTTATTTGAATCTTATTTCTTTTTTTTTATTACCATCATTTATATTTTTATGCTTTGCAGCATAGAGCTACATCCTTTTACATTCTGAGTTCATATCCTTTTAATCTTTATGGGGTCAATATAGTAAAGCACCAGTAACATACTAAGGTCAATTTAATCGACTTCCCCTAAAATTGCTGGCTTTGCCTAAATTAGAAACCATTATTATCATTTTATTTATATGCTTTGCAGCATAAAGTTACGTCCCTTTCTGTTCTGACTTCAAATCCTGCCGTGGTTAGCTTTGCCTTTCATCCTTAGAGGGTTGATAAAATAAAGTACTAGTAACGCACTGGGGTCGATTTAATCGACTTTTTACTTCCCTTCAAATTGCTGGCCTTGTGCCTATAGTAGAAATCACTATTTTTTGTATACTGCATTTTATGTAATTATTGTAATTTTATAGTTTGTTGCTCTTAATGTTAACCCGCTGAAGGATTAGATGTGGTATAGTGTGTGGTGTGATTATGATGACACCAACACTAAAGAATGACTTTCTTTCAGTTGTAGCTTTCTTCAGTGACCTAGTGGTAAGGGTGTTGGACTTATGATCACCATGTTGTGATTCAATTTCTGGATTGAGTTGTGTGTTATGTTTTTGAACAAAACATTTCATTTCATGTTATCCCAGTATACTCAGCTGAAAATGAGTACCAGCAATAGCTGGGGGGGTTTCAACCTGCAGTCGACTGGCATCCTGTCCAGAGGAGAGTCTTGTACTCTCAGTCACTTAATGCCACAGAAACCAGGATAAACACCAGTCTAATGACTTTTTTTTTTAGACTATTCTTCAGTTTAGTTTTTACTTGTTTATACACCAGCAGTTCCTAACCTGTTGTCTGCAAAACCCTGAGGATCTGTCAGCTAGTTGAGTAGACTAAATTTTGAAAAGTCTGCTGTCTGTAAAGAAATTTATTTAAAATATAGAGGGTCCTTGATAGTGAAAAGGTTAGGAACTATTGATATACACTTACAATTAGAGAAAGCTGTCTTCTCTGACCAATCATGTAGAGCTCTTTTATTGCCTTATTGCTTCTGTTAGACATTACTACTAATACAACTGCCATCACTACTATTACTACTGCTGCTTCTATTACTTATACTACTATCATTACCACCACCACCACTACTACTGCTGCTGTTACTACTATCACCACCACTAATACTACAACTAAGACTACCCTTATCACCATCACTACTACTACCACCACCACCACCTCCACTTCTACTACTATTATCTACCTTTCTATCTATTCTTTAGTTACTTTACTAGTTTCAGCCATTGGACTGTGGCCATGTTGACGATAAGACAATGGTTACAGTCAAGTATATTCTCATCCACAAAATGTTATTCCTTCTTTACATTTTGCTTCTTTGTTTCTATTTTTCAGGCTTTATAGAAACTATAATTGGATAGATGATTCATGGAAAATTGTAGTTAGTGGCTTAACATGTATAGTATCATTGTTAGTATGTATTAGTCGGTAAGTAATTTTTTCATTATTTTAAAATATTCATTTTTGTTTCTTAAGTTTAAAATATTCTTCAGAGCATTTGTTGAGACAGCGTTGTTTTATAGATCAGGTGCATGGACTCTGACACAAGGACTTGAGAAGAAACTAGATGGTGCATACACTAAAATACTTAGGGTTGTACAAAACATAAACTGGCATTAATTTATTACAATAAAAGTTTATACAGAATCTTGCCCAAGATAACAACTGCAATTGCTGAAAGATGCAGGACATTGCTGGAGGAGTAAGCAAGAAGTTATACACAAGTTACTATTGTAGGAACCAACTCACGGGAGACACAGTAGAGGAAGACCTGCTTGGACCTTCATTGATCAACTCTCAAATGATAGAAACCTCAGTAGGGAATAGTTGCTAGGAGCAATGGGAAATTGTGAATTATGGAGAGACTTTGTCAGGAATGTTCGACAGTGGTCGCAATGATGATAAAGTAAAATAAAAATGCCAAATTTGATCATTTTTACAAATCATAAAATGTGTTTTAAAAAAAGTTCCATTTTCAATCTAAGGGTTAGTAGGACTCTTCAGTTGTGTCAGGCACATAACTCCCTGATGCTGATGACATCTTTGTAGAGGACAGGAATATATGTCAACTCCCTAGCACCGATGACATCTTTTTAGAGGACAGGAATATATGTCAACTCCCTAGTACTGATGCAATCTTTTTAGAGGACAGGAATATATGTGTTGATAGCTCCAACTAAGTATGATGATGAATAATCCCATTTAGTATAATTTTGTGAGAGTGGGGGAACCCTGGTGGAAAGGATATATCCTGTGTAATAATATTTATATAGATAATCTTGCTACTTTAACCTGGTTTTGTTCCCATGTAAGAGAGAGAGAAAATTGTTTTTACATCCATTTACCTTGCTTGCTCAGGTTGAACAAAGACTAGAGCTTACGCTGGTTTCATCTGGTGTTAAGCAACTGAGAGTACAAGACACTTCCTTAGCTGTCAGGGTAAACATCCAGTTGCTGCTGGTACTTTTCTTCAGCTGGTTGAACTGAAGCAACGTGAAATGAAGTATCTTGCTAAAAAATACAACATACCACCCAGTCTGGGAATCAAACCCACAACCTTTATGATTGTGATCACAACCATCTTAACACTGGGCATTGTACCTTCTAAAGTCTGTCTTGAATCCGGAAGCTTATCAAGCCAGTGCTTATCCAGGTTAAGTGACTGGTGTTAAGCGACTGAGAATACAAGACTTTCCCCTGGACAAGATGCCAGTCCATCACAGGGTTACCCCCACCCCAGCTATTTGCTGGTACTCATTTTCAGCTGAGCTAGGATTTACTCCGTTTTTAAAAACCTTTATTATTATTATTATCACTCTGTCACACAATGCAGATAAATAGAATGATTGATAGATAGACAAGCCGACAGATAGATAGATACATCAGGGTATGTAGTCATCTGTCAAGTCACAACAAGGGCCTCAGGCAGATAATACTTCCCTCAAAATGTGCACGGTACCTATCACAGCCACCTTTTGTATTACACCCAACCAGTATGGTATTCTCAGTCGCTTTATGAAGTCTTGAAGTTTCAATAGGATTGACTCTAATGCACCGATCACAACTGGTATCACTTTCACATTACCTTCTTTAACTCCAAATAGTCTTGCCAGCTCAACTTATTATGTATTGTCCCTTATATGTAGGCACTAGTGGTCGATAAAGAAATTTTTTTTTTTTATCATGCTAGTATTATCATTACTAAATCCATGGCATTGTTAATTAGCATCAAAATATATTAACAAATTATTTTTAGTTAATCTGCAAACATAGATAATACAAGTATTTTTAACACCTTAAGTAAAAAGACTGTTTGCATGTGGGTGGGTGTTTGTTCCAATATAGATATATATTTATAAATGTATAACACACACACACTATAGCCCAAGGCTATAGAAGACAAAGTGGCACACTGTAGGAGTAAATTTTGAATCCTAAATTATTTTATAAAGCAAACTCCTTAAACTACACAGCCATGCCTGCACCTATACTGTGTTTGTGTACACATGCACATACACAGATGTACAGTTAGAGATTTTATATATCTCTACCCACTCTTCATCTCTCCATATATTGAGTATTCCCGTGATGAATAGTCTTTCCGGTCTGATCACTGCAGAATCTCTCTCTCTCTCTCTCTCTCTCTCTCTCTCTCTCTCTCTCTCTCTCTCTCTCTCTCTATCATTTTTTCATCATCATCATTTCATTTTACGTCCACTTTTCCCTGCTTGCAAGGGTGGGACGGGAACTGATTCTGGCTTGATTTCTACAGCTGGATGCCCTTCCTAACACCAACCTCATTTACAGTGAGTGCTGGGTGCTTTTTTTGCCGTGGCACCTACACGACCACTTTGCAGTGGAATGATATATATATATATATATAACCCATGCAAGCATGGAAAAACAGGCATTATATTTATAAACAGTTACAACACAGTGACATATGCAGATACTTAATTTCGTTGGGTTTGATACCAACTCAATCGCAAACTCCCAATGAAACTTATCTGCGTATGTCACTGTGTAACTGATTATACGTAACTCAACCATCAGACCAAGTGCTCTAAACCCTTGGATATTTATACGAAGTTTGTACTACAATATATTTATGCGTGTGTGTGTGTATCTATCTATATATATATATATGTATATATATAATGTATGTATGCATGTCTTTTATAAAATTTGTTAAAATATAATTGAATAAAAATTGAATAAAAACTTAGATTTAAGGTTTACTCAGCTTGTGAATTTTATTATAAATGAAGGAAAAATTTTAAATATTTCTAATTAAGGCACTTTTCATAAATGTAATGTAACTAATATGAAGAATATGTGTGTGTATGGATACACATACTCACACAAACATCATCTGTTTCTCCTTCATAAATGTACATGCATCTAATATGAAGAATATATGTGTGTATGGGTATACTTATGCACACACACACACACATACTATCATCTTTTTCCCGTGATAAATGTGTAATTAATATTAAGAATACATATATGCGTGTGTATGTGTACACACACACACAAACACACACACACACAAACACACACACACACAAACATACTCATGCACGCACATACACACAAACAAACATATTGTCTGTCCCCACCTTTGATGAATGAGTATGTAATTAATATTAAGAATACATATGATGAAGGACCGTGGCAAGTGGAGAGATGCTGTGCTGAATAGGACCCATCCCACCCTTGCAAGCAGGGAAAAGCGGACGTAAAATGATGATGATGATGTACGTGTGTATGTCGACACTCCCCATACAGACCATAGTATTACTGTATGTGTGTCCCACCTTTGATAAATGTGTATGTAATTAATATTAAGACTATACAGTAGCCCCCCCCCCCCCCCCCCGCAGGGGTTATGTTCCTAGAGCACCCGTGAAGGGTGAAAAACCGCGAATATTGGATGTGGTCCGTAAAAATGCCTATAAACGTCAAAATAGAATGTAAAATATAATAAAAAGAGAGGCAGCGTCTTATGCAAAGAGGCGTCCAATAGACCGGTAAATACAGTATATTATTAATTATTTAGCTTTAAAAAAATATATCACCATGAAAAAAAGACATAATAAAAATCGCGGAAGATATTTACGATTCTGCAAATGTGCAGTAGTTTCCACGAACAGTTATTAGTTAGGTTCTAAGGAAAATTCAGCGAATAACTGGGACCACGAATGCTGGGGGGGTACACTGTATATATGCATGTGTATGAGTACACATGCAGACACACACTCACATGCACACACAAACATACACATACACACATGCAGACACACACTCACATGCACACACAAACATACCCATGAACACATGCCACATAGACATACATAATATTACCTGCCCCCACCTTTGATAAATGTGTTATGTAATTACTATTTTTCTATTCTACTCCAGAGTTTACTTAGGATATCACTTTGTTAGTCAAGTGGTATGTGGTGCTCTACTAGGAATGGTTCTAGGTGCAGCATGGTTTTGTACAGTTCATCTTATTTTGACACCATTCTTTCCAGTTATTGCAGCAAGGCAAGTAACATTCTTTCTCTATTTCTTTCTACCATACTGTTCAAACTGTTCTTACATGAAACAGATTTCTCTCTCGATTCCTGGTCTGGGTTGTGTGTCATGTTCTTGAGCAAAACACTTCATTTCATATTGCTCCAGTATACTCAGCTGAAAATGGGTACCAGCAATAGCTAGGGTTTAACCCTGCAATGGACTGGCATCCTTTTCAGTGGGGAAATCATGTACTATCAGTCGCTTCACGCCACAAAACCGGGATAAGCGCTAGCCTGACAAACCTGGCTTTAGACAGACTTTAGACTTAGATATACTTTCTACCCCTACTCATCAACTATTCTTACATGAAAGGGATTGTTATCTCTATTCTCTATTTCTATGAAGCATATACTAGATAGTAGTAATAACTATTTGTTGTTGTTGTTGTTGTGTATAAGTATGTATGTAGGTAGGTTGGTGTTTGATATTAGGGTTATTGTCTATTATTCTTACAAATGGATGTTATTTATAAGCTCTATATAAATAAATGCTTATTGAAAACAAAGGGATTCTTTGTCTTTGTATAACATCAGGAGAGATTGTATATTGTTTGTATCAGAGGTAGGAGACTGAGAGTCCACATAACTTCTGCTACTGTGTATTTCTTTTGTTTTTAGTACATTAATAAGATTAGGTGTAGAAAGAGTCCATGATTTGTTCAGGTCATCCATATGACCAATGGCCAGTCTGAACATCATTAGGAAAAAAATATTGGTGAGGATGGAATTGGAAATGAAGAAGGTTTTCTTCCAATGCTTGCAACAAGATTAAACTCCTGCCAAAGGTACCCAAACAGACATCCTAAGCTGCATCTCTCACAGATGCCTTTCAATCTCTAGTTCACAAACTAGAGCTGTCTCCTCTCTCTTCCTCTTCTACCATGCTCTCTACTTCTTAGAATCTGCAGTCTTATGCCACCTGCACACAAGTTTTCTGAACTCTCACCTAATCTCCTCTCATTGTCCATATTGTTTTCAAGATCCCAGACTTTACACTAATCACTACATACAGTCCTTCCTACCCAGAACTTTAGCCCTCTGGAACTAACCTCTCTGCTTCTACAGGAGCCTTAAGTTGAAGATCAATGGCATCAATCTCTCTGGTCTTGGAGGACCTATCTATGAAATTCAAATGTACTTGTTCTTCCTCCAGATCTACCACATAAAAAAATACTAGGTGGAGTGTTAAGCCTATCGTCTTCTGTTTAATGTAAGACAACTAAAGTAAAGATAGCTGTGTGTCTCTCTGGTTTAGAATAGATACACCATACCCTTGTGTGTCATACAAGATAACTAAAAGGGTTGGCATCAGGAAGATTATCTGGCTGTAAAACATTGATCAATCTGTTTTTTTAGTATATCTATGACTACATTCTACAATGTAACTCATGAGGGAAGTGTGATCCTTCAACCTGTCCTGGAGACATGGAGGTCAGGAACTCTGAATAAAAACTGACACAAACCATGACAACCTATCCAACTCATGCCAGCATGGAAAGCAGGCATAAAATGATGATGACATTGCCCAATGTGTTCTTTCTTCTTTTTTTAAAATGCTAGGGTATGATTTGAGGTAATTTGGCTGCTATTTCTAGATATTTAGAGGTAATAAATGTACAGTTGTCATGTTGGTGCACGATAAAAAGCACCCATTCTATGCTGTAAATGTGGTTGTTATTAGGAAGGGCATCCAGTTGTAGAAACCAAGCCTGAAACTGTTCTGTATGAACATGACATGATCACCTGATCTGACTTATCTCACAATGGGACAACTCGTCTAACCCATGCTAGCATGTAAAAATGGACATTAAATAGTGATGATGATGATGATAAGCTCTGGAAGGGTGAAACTTTAGTTCAACAGTCAACTATAGTAAAACCAAAGCAGGCATAACAGGTTTTTTTTTTTTTACATATACACAAGACCAGAAAATTTGACAATAAGTATGGTTGATTAAATCAGACCTCAGTATTTGACTGGTATATTATTTTACTGACACCAATACAATGAAAAGTAAAGTTGATCTCAGAAAGACCTGAACTCCATAAAGGGACATAACTGAATGGAGCAAACCATTATTTTTCCTGCAAGATAACATCTTTTTGATTATCTAAAGTCTGTCTCAAGCCAGAAGGCTCATTATGCTGGTGCTTGTCCCAATTTCGTTGCATGAAGCGATTGAGAGTACACGACTCCTCCATGGATAGGATGCCAGTTCATCAGCTGAGTATGCTGGAGCAACATGAAATGAAATGTTAATTATCTAGTATTTACTAATTATTTCTCAGTCCATTATACATTACTTATTTAGTAGATTAGATGTATTTCTTTTGAATTAATAACTCATGCTTACAGTGTTAGCTGTATATGTTCAAATAACCATTCCTCTCCTAAACCTCTCTATGTGGGACAGATTATCATTATGGTACAATAGTCAGATAGATAATTAATGACCTGCTAACCCTTTCATTATTAAATTAATGTTTTGTGTCTATATTAGTTTCTATAATAGTGTCTATAATTGTATATTTAGGCTATAGTTTGAATGTCAAACTAACAAGTTTGTTCCACCATACTTACATGATAAACATCTTAATATTTTGTTACCATATTTCTATTGAAAGACATTGTTTATGTTATATCATCATCATCATCAACGTCATCACTGTTTAATGTCCATTTTTCCATGCTAGCATGGGTTAGACAAGTTGTCCTGTTATGAGACAAGCCAGATCAAATGACCATGTCTTGCTCATACAAAAATGATTTTGGTTTGGTTTCTACAGCTGGATGCCTTTCCTAATACCAACCGCATTTACAGTATGGACTGGACGCTTTTTGTCATGTCACCAACACGACCACTTTACAGGGTGGGCTGGACACTTTTTGTCATGACACCTACACAACCACTTTATATATGTATTTGTTTTGCAAGATCCTTGATGTGAAATTCTGTGTTGAAACAGATATTGATATATTTGGGATGGTCATTTTGCCAAAAAAAAACATGCACTATTTGTTTTCCACTTCAGCTTTGTTATTAGTCAGTTCATCGAACCTCTTTTGTCACACCTGTGACCTTCTCAATGACATTTATTTTTCTACTCTGTGTCTCCTCTTCTTTTAGGTTTTAATCCATTTATAACATTGCTTATAATTTTCTCGTTATTAAGCTGGTGTAAGCAATCTAACTTAACAAAGGTTTGTACATAAAGTTATGATGGAAGGTTTTTTAGAAAAATATAAACACTTTAAAATAAAACAGTTTTGCATTGTAGAACCAGGGGCAGTTTCAGACAGTTTGGTACCATAAGAATTAAACTAGTTAGAAATTGGCATGGTTAATGTGCTTGTACTAATGGGTCACTTCAAACTTATTTCAATTAACAATATACATTAAGATAAGCATGTTTGAGGCTAGGATGTTGAGCTCATAATCATATGGTCCTGGGTTCAATTCCCAAATGGTATGTCACAGTGTGTTCTAGAACACAGGACTTCATTTCACATTATTCCAGTCTACTCAGATAAAAAAAGAAAGAGTACCTACTGCAGACAGGGGCTAAGCCTGTGACAGACTGACATTCTATCCTACTGTCAATAACAGTGATACTGGGGTAAGCTCTGGTTTGTTGATTAAAATGTTTATACTATCTTTACCAGTGGACAGATGGTTGTAAAAATTTGGTATATTAGTGTAATGGAATCTTGGGTAATGACTGAAAGAATACAATCGTGAATACAAGTGGCTGAAATGGGGTTCTTCTGAAGGGTCTTTGGAGTAACATTACTTGATAGAGTGCTGCTTCTTTGAATTGAGGGATCACAGCTCTGATACTATGGGCATCTGGTTAAAATATCTCAGTAAATAATCGCTGAACAGATTTTACAAGCAAAAACCAACCTGCGAGAGACTCAGGTTTAGAACCCCGAGCAAAATAGTTGGATAACATCCATGAACTTGGCTGGTCTCACTTGGGGATTCAGCCGGATCAGTTGGAAATGGTTGCTTCTGACAGTACCCACTGGAAGGAGTGTTTGATGACCCTCTCCCCACGGCCTCCTGAGGAATAAGTGGGCAAAGAAGAAAAAGAAGAGTAATGAAATGCAGTCACAGTGCTATTTAGTAATTTTCACTGATGTCATGCTAATGTACTTTCATGTGGTATAGAACGTTAAGAGTTAAAAATTGTAGTTTTCACTTCAATTTTTGCAAATTTTCACAATGATCTGTCAAATAGTAAAGTTACTTTAAACATTTGTATTAAGAAACTCATTTTTAGATATTTTCTACTAAATGATTATAGTATTTTAAGAGTTAATATCACTGAAATGATAATGAGCCTCTACCAATCACAGAGGCCCTGGAAAGGCCGTGGGTGCTATCCTTCCCTCCGTGACTAAAGAGTGAAAAAAAAACAAAGAATCTTTTATCAAACTTCATTATTGCAATAGATTAGGGGCGGTGGATTGGCAGTATCGGTAGAGGGTCGGACACCATGCTTTGTAGCATAGAGTTACGGCCCTTTATGATCTGGATTCAAATCCCACCGAGGTTAACTTTGCCTTTCTTCCTTACGGGGTTGATGAAATAAATAATAATGATAATAATAATAATGAAATTATTGTGTAAAGTGCTCAGGTGCACTACAACTCATCAATATAGTACATAGAATAATACACAAATGCCAGGGAAGTACATGTGTGTATGTGTTAGCTGTAGTGTTGGCGGATCTCGGGAAGCATGGAGGCCTTAAAGGATGCAGCGTCTCGACAGCTAACAACTGATGCAGTACCAGTAATGCACTGGTATAATTGCTGGCCTTGTGCCAAAAGTAGAAACAATTATTGCAATAAATGATATGGTGAGAGGAAGAAAAGTGTAACATTTTGGGCAGAATCCGTCTTCGTCAGATAGACTTCAAATGTTAACTGGTGTTGAAGAATATATACATTGGAATTAGTGAAAAAGAAAGAGATAGGTGAGGGAGTTATTATAATTGTGAAGAAAAAGGCAGGGAGGAAAGGAAACTAGTATTAATGGCAGTAGTGGGGGTGGGAGAAAGGGGAAAGTAGAAGGAACACAAACAGATTTGTAAATCTTTGTGAGCAAGGGAAATGGTAATAACATGGAATTGCTCTATTGAAATATGCAAGCTGTCTTATTTTGATAGGAGGAGCCAGGGGAATTTATATCAAATGCATATGTGTGTGTGTGTATATATATATATATATATATATATACATACACACACACAGACACACACACATATATGTACTTAATGTGTATTAATATTGCGCTTGAAACATCTTGTTACCGTATGTGCCAGGTTATCCTTGGCTTTCACAGCTAAACTAAATAAAATAAACATTGGGTATGAAAGGAATTGTGACTAATAAGGAAATTCCCAAACAGCTTTCGTAAATAATAACAATAATATTAATAATAATAATGGTTTCTGAGTTAGGCACAAGGCCAACAATTTTTTATGGGGAGGGGAAGTCAATTAAATCGACCCCAGTGCATTACTGGTGCTTTATTTTATCGACAAGGCAAAGCTAACCTCAGCAGGATTTGAGCTCAGAATATAAAGAAACGTAACTATATACTGCAAAGCATGTTGTCCAATGCTCTACCGACACTGCCAATCAACAGCCATAGCTTTTTTAAATAATGATTTCTTTATTAACCACAAGGGTTTACATAAAGTAGACATTAAGGACAGTGCAGGACAATGCAGGACGGTACAAATGGGCATTTCTGCGTGTAAAAAACAAAAACAGAGGATGTAACAAAAATAACAATGAAAATAACAATGAAAAATTCCCCAATAGGGGGGAGACTTCGGAGGGACATTTGTGGTGAAAGCCCAGTAAAAAGCCACAATGACCCTGACCACCAAGGCAAGTGCCCTCTCCCAGTTTTCCACCTTTAATTTACAGATATATACTCAGAGTAGGCCCATTCACTCGGGCCATTCTTGCTTCTCTCACCCATCTTTCAACAAAATGCTGGGAAGAGAGCACTTCCCTCTCTACCCTGATTTTCCTTTTCAAATTAAATTTGAAAAAGTCAATCAGAGCATCACCGAAGAGGTAAGTGCTCGTCTTCAGCCCTTTCAAACGTGTCCACCATACTATCTCTTTCACCATGGCCACCAGGCAGATAAAAACTGCCTGCCCTTCCCGGCTAAAGGAGGAGGGCGGGGCAATCCTCACGATGGACTCAGATGATAGCCGGATCCGTCCTAAACGCGACAGCAGGTGTTCGACATAAACCCACAAGTCAGCAATTTTCGGACACTGGACGAGTGCGTGCAGGACGGTTTCGTCGCCCTGCGCGCATCTCGGACATGCCCGGCTGACGGCACCTCCATGCCTGTAGAGTTTATCCCGAACTGGCAAGGCTCCTCGGTAGCACTGCCAGGCCAGAGATTTCTGGAAGTTGTCCATAGGCCCCGGCCCGAAAGTTCTTCCGAAGAGATTGGCTAGTTGATTTTCGTCGACGCCTAGAGTTTCCCCAAGTACGTCATCACTCTACCCCTCCACTAATCCTCTATAGAACGCCGAGGTGGAGTTTCCACCGATCACATTGCCCGATTGGTCGAGGGCTGTGAGCGCCTGAAGACATTAAATAATGATAATAAATATATACACTCCATCATTTGGTGCTTCTAGGTACAGCTCATATCCTCCGAAAAGTACTGCCAACTAACTGGTTAAGAAAGACCAGTTGTTAGTACGTCAGATAGAATGTTTTGTGGTATTTTTTCAGCTCTCTGCTTTCTGAGTTCAAATCCCGCCATGGTCATCTTTGCTTTTCATCCATTTGAGGTCGACAAAAACAGTACCAACCTAGTATTGAGGTCTATTCTGCCACTATATATCTTTCTCACTTCCATTAACTCACTTTCTATCCTTGTTTGGAAGAAATCTGCTATTTACAGCTTCAGGAGAGAAAACAAGCTCCACCAGGTTTTAAAATGCCCAAGAAACACCATATATCACTACAATGCCCCTACAACTCTGTCAGGAGTTACGGGACCATGCATACCTGCATTAAAACAAATTTGTCAACTGACTCATTTCATTTCCTGGTAATTTTTCTGTTTTATTTTTAATTTCAGTTTAATAGGTGAATTTTTAATGATAAGGGACTCAACTTTAATTCCTCATGTTATGTGGTTTGAATACAAATCTTCCAGAAGTGAAGCCAGGTAAGGAATATACTTTCATTATACAGTGATATGTTTCTATGTTCAAGGTTAAGATTAACCCAGCTGTAATTGGTGTTGATCTGTTGGATCTTACTCCATATCTCGTATAGCCATTGTGGGGCACTGCTGTAAAGGGATTTAGTCAATCATATTGACCCCAGTACTTATTTTTCAAGCTTGGGGTTTATTTTATCAGTCTCTTTTTGTCAAACTGCTAAGTTAAGGGGCATAAATACAGACACGGATGGACGGACGGGCACACACTCACACATATATAAATATATATATATTCTTTTTAATATTGTATATATAGTTTTATATATGTATGTTTATATATATATATAATCAGTTTCTGCCTACCAAATTCACTCACTTGGCATTGGCCTATCGGAAGTGATAGTATAAGACACTTGCCCAAGGTGTTGCACAGTGGTACTGATCCCAGAATCTGGTGGTTAAAAAACAAGCTCTGTAACCACACAGCTATGTCTATATTGAAAAGAATAGTTTAAAAGAATATTTCTTGTTTTTTTTTTAAACTGCCCTGAAATATAGCAGAGTGTGGACATGAAATGAAAGCTCTTTACACTAATTCTTGAAGAATCTTACTATTTATCTAATATAAGGACTAGTCACTTATATATATATAAGGACTAGTTACTAAGTACTTGCATTGTTAGGGAAATATGGGCCCATAAAAAATTGGAGGTAATATAGAGTTTGAGAGGACTCCTCAGTCTGTCTGAGCATTATAGTGCTGGTACCTATAAAATATGGTGTACCTAGTGCACCCTGTAAAGTATTAGTGCTGGTGTCACAATAAACTGCACATAATGCACTCTGTAAAGTGGTAGTGCTAGTGTTATGATAAAATGTACCTAGTGCACCCTTTAAAGAGTTAGTAATGGTTTCACGATAAAATGTACCTAGTACAACCTGTAAAATGGTTGTACTGATGCCACAAAAATTGCATCTAGCATGCTCCATATGGTGATTACATTAGGAAGTGTGTTCAGCTGTAGAAGCCATGCCCAATGTGAAACATAGTAAGCAAGATAAGGTTGTTCCAACCCATCTGGTGTTGCACAACCCATTCAACCCATCAAACCCATCACGTAGAAAGCAGATGTAAAATGATGATGATGATGATGATGAAATCAGATATTAGCAAACACCAAGTGGGTTTCTCAATGAAAATTTCTTAAACATTTAGAAATTAGGTCTTTAAACCTACAAACTTTGAGTAACCCCTTAGTCACACACGATTCAAGAGAAATTCATCAGTGACACCATAATAGAATGCATCTTGTACACTCTGGATAGTGATTAACTTTCAAATGGAGATAACATAGGGTTATAGGAAGGCTTTTAGCCCTGCTGTGGATATATCAAGCCCCATAAGAGTGGTATCACATTAAATCACCCTGTACACACTCTGGAAAGTGGTAGAGCTGGTGCCATGATAAAATTCACCCAGTACAATCTGGAAAATGGTAGTGCTGGTTCCATGATAAAATGCACCCGATGCAATCTAGAAAGTAGTAGTTCTGGTGCCACGATAAAATGCATCCTGTACACTCTATAAAGTGGTAGTTCTGGTGCCATGATAAAATGCTCCCAATACACTCTATAAAATAGTTGGTTTAGGAGTTAGGAAAAGCTGTGGAAACCATGTCAAAAATGGAACATATGAACAAACGTGGTTCTCAGACCTCTTTAGTCTAGTCTTGAACATTGACAACCCATCCAACCCATGCCAGCATGGAAAACGGACATAAAATGATGGATGATGATGATGATGGTAATGATGATGATTGGAGGCTTAAAGAATTAATGGTCAGTCAATCATTCAGCTAGGATTGTCTTGTTGTCAGGTCTAAATTCAGAGAAGTATATCCTGTCCTGGAAGTACTGAAGAACTATTGGTCAAATGGCTGATTTAACCTCTTGAAGGTCATACACTAACGTAGGTAAGAGTGCACTTGATTCCTGCTGACTTGCTTGCTTAGTTTTAGAAAATAAAGACATAATGAGAAGGAGCCTCGATGCAGCTGGCTACCCATCACAACTAGAGCCAGTAGGCCTTGACCATGGTGATGGTAAGTGCCCCAATGGAATTACCCTTTTCCCTTTCAAGGGAGGAAGGTCCCTCATCTGGGATGTGAGATGTTGTGACACATTCTCCACCTCCAACGTAGTCACCTCAGCCACAAACCCAAGTATCGCTGCTCACAATGCAGAGGACAGGAAACAAGCAAATACTGGAGCTTGTCTGGCTGCTGCCTCTTTGTACCAATCACTGTTGAGACCTCAGGCATCCTCGGACCCCAGACAGCTGACCTTCTTTGTAAAATTGGATCAATAGCAGCCCATCTGAAGAAGGAGCCCTGAAGGGAGGTTGGCTGTTGTAGCATGTATTGCTGGCCATTGTCTGCAGAAATACCTTTGCCATTCTGTTCACAGGGCACAGCTGAAACACCGGTCTGACCTAGGTGTAGAGTCTGTCACCCTCTCCCCTTCCTCCTTTCTTTCTTCCTTTGTTTAGTAGTCCTTGCTCTTTCCCTCCATTTCTTCTCATTTATGGCATTTATAGTCCTTTTCAATGCTGCTTTCTTTTTCTGTATTTTTAACCAAATAAAAACTTTTAGATTTTGAGGATTATTGTTTAAAATCATTGAATTTCTTTTCAAATCACTACAATACCCTATATAGTGTTTGAGCTGTCTCTGCTATTGTTTCTAAATAGGAAGTTGTCATAATTACATCAATATATATTTTCTATTAACCCTATGGTAACCATATTTCTAATGAAATACAGTTTCTATTTCAATAAATTTTAGGGGATTTACTAAAATCATTAATTATTTCATTACTAAGATAGTAACTTAATATATGGTTCTTATATAAAATTATGTTAGAAGATATTTTAATTTAAATAGGAATCCTTTAAAATGGGTGGTTTTGTTTCATAGAACCAGAGCTAGTTTTAACTGGGTTGGTGGTATGATATACTTATATTTAGAAATTTTTTAAAAAAATATCTTGACTGATATATGCCCCCACTCCCTATCATTGGTAACACATGAAAAGTTTCATTCAATTCTGTAGCAATATTTGATGAAGACAAGTTTCAGGTGCTTTATTAGGCTCAATCTACAGTCTATTTCAGTAAAAGTAGCTTAAAACAGAAAACCATTCCTACTTTTATAAGAAAGTTAGACCATCTGTGCACCCTCAGTTTATTAGCAAATTCAGCATATCATTTGCTCTTTTGCTCCCTACAGTTATTAGACTGTGGCCATGCTGGGGCACCACCTTGTATGGATTTAGTCAGTCATATTGACCTCAGTACTTATTTTTGTTCAAGTCTGGTACTTATTTTATCAATTTCTTTTTTACTGGACTGCTAAGTTGTGAGACATAAACACAGACACAAACACATGTACACACGCACACACAAACACACATATATATATATCTCATAATCATTGTGTAATGTCTGTTTTCTATGCTTGCATGGGTTAGACCTATATATCCAAATCCCCATTGCCATCACCCTTATTTTAACAACCGTTTTGTCATGCTTTGTCATGCTTGCAGGTCTTTTCTAGCCCTATATGACATTCATCATCATAATTCTTTATCTCTTTCATGTTCAGCTTCTTCAGGTCAGATGTCATCCTATTGTTCCATAGGTTTCCTAGGTTTTCTTTCACAGGTTCCAGCCATTTTAGTTGCTTGGCACTTTATATAACTGGTATCTTCCATCTATATTGCATCGCTACACCTGTGCAGACCTCTCTCCTAGCCACTGCATCTGATACCCCTTCTATATTAAATACAGCTTTTTTACCTAAACTCATTTATACTTCCTTGCACATCTAGCAGAGCATGCTTGCTTCATTTCTCTTCAGCCATTGCAAATCTTCTACAATCATTGCACATATTTCATTACCATGCAATATTGCACATCTTACACACGTGTTATACAGTCTGCCTTCACCCCTTTCATTCTGAGAGAGAAGCCCTTTGTTACCAGCAGGGGTAACAACTCCCCCCCCCCACCCCACCACCACCACCCCCACCCAGCCACACACAGATTCTTTTAATCCTAGCTGCTATGCATCCGTACATCCAATGTTGCTGCTAATCAGAGCATCTAGGTATCAAAAGCTATCAACTACTTCTTGTAAGCCTTTCAAGCATCTGAGTGGATTTATTTTGCATGTATTCTTACTGCTAACTATTACTGTGCATGTCACTAGCACATCTGTGTATGTGTCAACCTACCTCTGACCACTACTACATCCCTAGTGCATTCAGAAGTTACATTAAAGTACACTGTTTAGAATTTCTATCCCTTTTTTTCATAACAAGTACTGTAATTTCTTTGGTGGTAGCAGAGTCATTGTTTACCTACTTAACTAAAACTTGAGTTTTTACTAAATTTACTTTGGGGGCCTTTAAATTCCAGGTTTTGCTTCCATGTCCGGAATTTCTTATCCAGATCTTCAGATTCTGTTATATACATAGATCTGGATATAGAGATGCACATATACATATGAAACCACACATCACCCACGTGCAATACGTATACAGACATGCATATGTATATCCGGATAAATATACATATCTATATACATTAATTTATAACATATATATATATATATATATATATTCAATATAGAAATGGTTTCTACAGGACTAGAACTGTTTCATTCGGGAGAAATCATCAGGAAGCCCATATTAAATATTTGTACTCTGCTATTTATTGAGTACCTTACTTACTGTGGTTACCCCCGATTGAACACAGGATAAACTTGTATATATGTATATTGTTTTTATGTCTGCTTTTCCATGCTGACATAGGTTGGGTGAGATTTTCTTTAAGGCGGCTTTTCTACATTCCTTCAGATGATATATAATGTTGAGTTGGTTAGCTGCAGGGCATAAACAAATGTTACTGCTTATTTTAGAAAATGTCAATATGGAGGTAAATGGAGACACACACATACAGGAAGGCATACACAATATGCAATTATATATATATATATATATATATATATATATATATATATATATATATAACAATTAGTAATAAAGATAAAGTGAAAACTATATGGTGTGTGTGTATTTTTATTGGCAAAACTGGGAACATGACCATCCCTATATATAAATGCAAATAACCCTGTTATTGCTCCAATTAGCCTATTCACCCTCAGCAAATACCCTAAACTGAATGCCAATCTGTACCATGAGTCCTGCCAAACAAACTGTACTCACCCTTCAATGTGATAAATTATAACATTATTTAAATATATCATTTCTGAAAAAATATTTCTTTTTGTTTCAGGAACAGGCAAAGAAAAGTAACTGGCCGCAAGTCACAGTGATAAGTTAAATGCAGATCTGCAAGTAACTTTGCCTACTTCTTCTAGCAGTCAGTTCACCGTTAGCTGAGGAAAGGCTGGGACATGTGGCTAGCAAATGAATGGCTTAGCACACGAGACTGCTTCACAAGTCAACTGTTCAACTGTTCACAGACTGAGTGATTGGTTGACAGATATCAACTCCATAACAGATATACTGGAAGAAATAGAAAATTTCAATGCAAGAACTATGGAAAAATTATAATTTCAAATATATAAATAAAATGAATAAATATTAAGACTAAACATAAGAGAAGGTCTGGAAGAAATCATAACATTTCTATCAACAGAAGTTTTTATTATAATCACTGGTACTACAAGTGATATTGTGAGTGTATTTGTGCTTCGGTTTTGAATATGACATCTCTTAACAACAAATCGAAGACAAAGAGCAACACTGTCTTTTTATTCTAATTCTCTTCCAGTGATGTATGTTAATAATTTTATTGCATTTCTTTATTATTTGTGATAAATTATCTGTTTTTATATGTGTTTTTTGTCGCTCTTACATTCTCATTATAGTTATTGTTGTTATTGTTGGCTATCCCTGATGAGAACTGCTTGACCAAGCAAATCCTATGCTACAGAGATAGCTGCTTAAACAAAGCATTCCTTTATACATCTCAACCTGTGGTCATCCTATTATTATTATTTTTATTTGCCTTTCATCCTTACTGAGGTCGATAAAATAAAGAACCAGTCACACACTGGGGTCGATATAATCGACTTTCCCCTCCCCTTCAAATTGTTGGCCTTGTGCCTAAAGTAGAAACAATTATTATTATTATTGTGTTCTTCCTCAGGATTGATCTTAATTCCTGGATTAGTTAAGATAGTGGACCACATCCAGTGGTCTTAGTTATCGTGATATTGTTCCCTTCTTTTTAGTTTATAGCCAATGCCTTTCGTATTATTCTAGCCGTTCTTAGTAAACAAGGTTTCTGTAACATTTCTACTGTAAGATGAAATTACTACTACTACTACAACTGCTACTGCTGTTGATGCTTTATCCTAAGATTTAATACTTAAAACATATCCTATTTTAAAGAATTTGAGGGAGATCTAGCTATTACATTCAGCAAATCAAGATGACTAGTTGGCTCATTGCCATTACATTTTCAGAAATAGATGGATAGTTACTGTCTTGTGGATGACTGCAATAAAATTAAGGGATTTCAGAAGAAAACAGAAATTGAATGCATCTCAAAAAATATAGGAGATATAAGATGTCTGCTGTTTTAGAGATAATTTTTATAGTTTGCTATTGTAAAGCTCCCTTTATTCCACTCCATGTTGGGATTAACCCTTTAGTATTTAAATTACTCTATATATATACTATTGTATTTTCACAGTAAAGGCTTTATTTCATGTAATTATCTTGGATAATATTGAATCTATGAGATTTTGATATTATTTATTTTGAGAACAATACCTTAATATCAGTATGAGCAACTGGCTATAGCCAGTTTGAAGAGAAAGAGGTGAGAGAATGCAAAATGGTTAATTAAATGAAAAAACACTTTTATGAACAAATTGGGTGAAATAAACCAGCCATCATTTATTTAACCCTTAACATCCTGTACCACATGAGCCTGCATTCGCATGACATTCTTTAAAAGTACAAAACAGCATTATGACAACATCACATTATAAACTGTATATAGTCTTTACTCTAATACACAAAATCTTCACAACAATTTGTCCACTAATAAAGATACTACAAACATGAATTAACAAGCTAGTTTTTAGATATTTTTGGCTAAATTGTTACAGGGTGTTAATGTTTACTCTTTTTCTTATGGTTTGGCAGTATCGGTAGAGTGCCAGACACCATGCTTTGCAGTATAAAGTTATGGCCGTTTATGTTCTGAGGTCAAATCCCGCCGAGGTTAGCTCTGCCTTTCATCCTGACTGTGTCGATAAAATAAAGCACCAGTAATGCATTGGGGTAATTGCTGGCCTTGTGCCAAAAGTTATTGTTTTTATTTTTCTTCTCTTTCTTCACCCCCTTATTCCTGGGAGGGTCATGGGGGCAGAGTCCTCAAACATACCTTCCAACAGGTCCTATTAGAAGCAACTGTCTCCAAACGAAACTAGCCAAACTCGTGGATATTATCTGACCGCCTTGCTCAGGGTTTACCTCTGGCTCTCTTGCCAGTTAGTTTTGCTATAAAATCTTTCCAGCAATTATTTCCTGGGATATTCTAACCACATATCCATAGTATCAGAGCTGTGATCTCTCAACAATTTGGAGAAGTAGTATCTGGAACAACTCTCTGGTCTTTGAGTAATGTTACTCTAAAGACCCTTCGGAGGAGCCCCATTTTGGCCATTTGTATTTGCAATCATATTCTTTGAGTCATTACCCAAGATTCATGACAATAGGTTTAATGTTCTCAGAACAGAATTAACTGGATGAGATAATAAATCAGTAACATCTTTATTTGATTATTGATTTTTAACATCCTGTAATGATATAGCAAAAAATATCTAATTAAAATGTTTATAGTATCTTTACTAGCAGACAGATCATTGTGAGCATTTGCAGTAAACTAAAGAAATTAATATTTAACATTCTTGTTACCAACCTGGCCAAACCCGGCTATGGTTCTAATGAAATACCAACCCCCCTTAATTTAAAGGGGTGGGGGCGTATTTCAATTTAAATTAGAATATTCCAACATAATTTTATATAAGAACCTTACATTAAGTTACTACTTTAGTAATGAAATAATGAATAATTTTACTAAATCTCTCAAAATTCTCCATTAATTAATTGAAACAGGGTGTATTTCATTAAAAATATGGCCATGAAAGGATTAAAGAAGAAAGCAGTGAAGGTACATATCATAGTGGTTAGGCATTGGGCTCACAATCATGATGTCCTGGGTTCAAAACCCAGAATGGGCAGTGTGTTGTATTCTTGAGCAAAATACTTCATTTCATGTTGCTCCAGGCAACTCAGCTGAAAATGAGTACCAGCAATAGCTGGGGGTTTAACCCTGTCATGGTCTGGCATCCTGTCTATGGGGTATCTTGTACTTTCAGCCACTTAACACCAATGGAACCAGAATAAGCTTATCCTGGTTCCATTGGTACTCTGAAACATTGACACACTTCTCTCTCCAAACAATAACTACAATTCACGAGAGTTAGGCTTATATAAGTGTGTGTGTATATATGCTATATATTCATTTTATTAAGGCTAGATAGTGAGTCTTCTTACTGTGTGTGTGTGTGTGTGTGTGTGTGTGTGTGTTATCAGCACAGATTAAAAGTTTAAGTGAATAATTTCTGTTTTCACTCTTAAATACATAAATAAGACCATTATTGCCCTAATTAGTCTGCAAACAACCTCAATCAAACACCAAACTGCTCTCATGACTCCTGCCAAGCTAAACCTCTCTCACCCTCCAAATTCAGCAAACCAAATGCAGACCATCCACCTTCCCAAACTCGGTATATATAACCAGACCACAACAGCCACCAAATGGGGAACTGAGATATATCAATCCATGAATTTTTTTAATATTAATATTTCAAAAAAATTATGATTAAATCTTCTTCACCCACTTATTCCTGAGAGGTTCATGAGGGAAGAATCCTCAAACACTCCTTCCAGCAGGTCCTGTCAGAAGCAACTATCTCCAACTGATCTGGTAAATATTGCCTTTAAAAAAAAAAAGACATAATGGAAACATCAAAATGTTTGATTGAGTTACAGCTATTTGTATAAAAAGACAATAAAAGAGATCTAATTACATGATTTAGTGAGATGGGAAGAACTAATGTGTGCCATGAAAAAATCTGCTTTTGAAATTAGGCGAATGTTTTCATGCTACCTCGTATGGAAAATTAACACTTTTCCATATATGGTAACATGAAATGAATGCTTTCATGTGTTACTGTTATGTCTATATTTTTTTAAGGCACTATTTGCTTGTGTTTTTTTTTAAAGATATTTATATCTTCATCCATGGATTGATACATCTCAGTTTATAGGTGAAAGCAGAAATGGATTGCTTAAACTAATAGTAAATATTTGCTCTATGGGTTTATATATATATATATATATATATATATATATATAACGAAGGAGTTGTGGTAAGGAACCAGATGGACCTCAGGGTAATAGAGTGGGTAATAGGAAAAAGTATGACCCCGACGGCAGAGCTCAAGCCATTTTGATGGCTATTTCAGTCCAGAAATAGCCGTCGAAACAGCTTGAGCTTTTTTCTATATATATATATATATATCTATACACACACACACACCTCTTATAGTGTTCTCTGGATTTTAGCTTTTGTATTTATTATTACTGATATATACATATATATGTGTCTGTGACATTGTCATTATTTTACTTCTACTTTCCACACTTATAGGGGTTGGTCTAAGCAACCTCATCTTGCTCATACATTCCATATTTGACACAGTTTCTACCGGTGAATACCTTTTCTAATATTAACATCTTACATTTTTGTGGTACCAGCACTACCACTTTATAGAGTACACAGGGTAGATTTTATCATGGTGCCAACACTAAAACTTTACAGGTTGTACTCTGTGCATATTATTAGAGAGGCTGTCACGTGCTTGATTAGACTGAAGAGTCCTCTCAAATCCTACACAGGTTTACCTCAGCTTATGTCATTTCGAGTTAGTGTCTTTTTTAAATATTATATGGCAAAAATAAACCCCGTGTTATATCGATTGACCCAACTTTACATCAGTCTACCAAAAATATTAAACCATAAAAAAAATTTTTTTAAATTACATTTAAATAAATGCTCAAATTTACAGCTTAACCCTTTAGCGTTCAAAGCGACAAAAACCGACAAAATTATGTCCCCTTTCATTTATTCAAACCGACAAAAACCGACATTTAATACCACACGGAGATTTCCTTCTAAAAATAAACATTGACATCATCGAAATCTCGTCAATTCGAGATTACTGCGAGATAAAGCCCTTACGCGCGAAAATTAACTTTTAGTATAGTTAAAGAACTTGCGATAACACGTGTTTTTAACGTTGAAAGTGTAACATGGCTTCCGAAAGTAGCGACAACGAATTTGAAGGTTTTACGTCCGACGACATTCGAGATCAAAAAGAAACAGAAGATAATATCAGTGATTTATCTTCAAACGAATCAGACATATTTATTTCTGATATATCTGATAATGATGATAGTTACTTTGAAAGTGAAAGAGAAGATTTGACTGACACCATTGAAAAAATAGCAACGTGGTTGAAAGAAACAACATCGATACATGTTTCGGATTTTACTGAAAATATTGGACCACAACACACATTACCACCCGATGCTAAAGCACTGGATTATTATTTTTTATTTTTACCACAATCTTTCTTCGAAGTTGTGGCAAATCGCTATGCACAACAACAAATTTCTAATATCGGAAAACCCGATCTGTTATGTTGTCCGACAGATTCTGCCGAAATGAAAGCGTTGTTTACCATAAATATTATGTTTGGTATTAAACAATTTCCACGACTGTGGAATTATTGGAGTACTGATATAAGGTTTGGTGACCCTTATATATCTAGTATTATGGCAAAAACGAGATTCATTAAATTAAACCAGTATTTGCATCTGGTTGATACTTCAAATGCCCCTGGTAGAAATGAATCAAATTACGACCCACTGTACAAAGTACGACCATTAATTGAAATATTGTCAGAAAAATTTAAAAGTGTGTATAACCTTATATATTGGGAACTTTCTATTACGTAATTTTACACCGTACATTTACAGAGTACATTGCCAATATTATTTTGACCGGTGAAAAGGTTTTATACATTTTTTTCAATGAAAATATTTGCCTGGAATGTAGAGAAAGACTAAAACCGTGTACTGATTACACCTGCATTTTTAATTAATTCACCTGTTCAGAAAACTGCTAGAATTGATGGAAATCAGCATCTAGGTCATTATTGGATTTTTTGGCAACAAATCTAACAGATAAAGTTTAAATTTTTGTGTTTATCCATAAAGTTATTACTTTTACACCTGTTAATTAATTTCACTTGCCCATAAAAGTCAAATTTAACAAAAAAAATCAGGTAAAAATATATAATTGTAAATTATAGTTATTTAAACATCTACTGACAAAATTTCAAGTCTGCACATAGAAAATTAAAGTAATTACAAACAAATAAAATTGATAACCCTCTTGAGTATAATTAAGTGAAAATAATGCGAATAGATGAACATGACATTTGACAATTCAATGTGAATGCTAAAGGGTTAAAGTAATGTAGAGATTGCCTATTAGCAGTTTATAGGGGTGTTAATTTGACATTTGTAATTTTTTTAACTTCTGAAACCAATTAATGGCATAGGGTGAAGTATACCAAGTATTGCCTTTATTCAATTGCCAAACACTAACCTATATATTTAGATTTAGTAGGAAATGCTGTTAGGAAGCTTGGTTGGTTTAAGAGTGGGAGCCCTAGTAATCAGTCTTCTATGGTAATCAGGTTTTTACACAAAGCTTGACATCAATATGGTACTGGTAAGGGAGCTCACCAGAACCAATTTGACTATGGAGGGGGTGATTTAGTCAATGGAAAAGCAACATGTAAAAGATATAGTGAGATCACACTTCAGTTAGCAGTCCTTTAGATATAATTGAACCTCAACCTAACTTAAGTAGAAAATTAAAGTTCTTTTTATTATGGGACTGAATATAAGATGCAGACCCCCACCAGCCCGTCTGGAAGGTCGGTAGCCCTATCTTAGTACTGATTCAGTCTGTGAAGACCTGCCCAACCCTTGCAGACAGGAAAAGTGGACATTGAATAATAACTTATTTTACCATACGTCTCCATAAAATGATGTGAATGAGATGGGTAGCATGTTAGATTAAATAAAAACAATCATCATGTGTCCATTTTTCCTGGTAGTATGGATTGTTTTTATGGGATTTAACACTTCTCTGACTAAATATTGTGAGATACATGTAAAAGATATAGTGAGATCACACTTCAGTTAGCAGCCCTTTAGATATAATTGAACCTCAATTGATGTAAAATAAGTTTATTTTGTATGAGAATCAACTATAACAATTACCATTATTCAATGTCCACTTTTCCTGTCTGCAAGGGTTGGGCAGGTCTTCACAGACTGAATTTACTCTCAAATTTCTATAATCTGAGTTCAAATGCTGCTGGAGTTAACTTTGCTTTTCATTCTTCTGGAGTTCATGAAATAAGTTGGTACAGACATGGATATATGGTTAATACGTTGCAGCCACAGTTCTGAGTTCAGCCTCACTCTACAACACCTTGAGAAAATGTCTTCTGTTTCCTTGGTTTGACTAAAATATTGCAAGTAGAATTTAGTAGACAGAAACTGTACAGTAGCCTGTCATGTATACCATCATCATCATCATTTTACATCCTGGCATGGGTTGGACAATTCATCAGTTTGAGACAAGAAAGATAGGATAACTTCATCTTACTTTTACATTCCTTTTTTGGCATAGTGTCTATTGATGGATGCCCTTCTTAACAGAAACCACTTTACAGTTTACTGGGTACTTTTTATTCTGACACTAGCACTAGAGAGGTCATTGCATCTACAAAGTAACTAAAAAGTCATCTCAACCCTACATTGTTTCAGTTTAGTCACTACCACTTTACAGAGTGTACTAGGTGCACTTTATTGTGGCACCAGCATTAGTGAGTTTGCTTTAGGACATAATTGACTGCCCTAGATTGTATTTTTGTTTGTGTTCCTTTGCCCTGTAACCTGAGGAGGTACTTGCCTGGGGTGCCACACAGCGGTAGTGACCCCAAAACCACATAGTTGCTAAGCAAACTCCTTCACCGCACAGCTACAGCCATGCCCTCACCTCTTCGTACCAAGTTTCAGTCATAAAACTATGCAAATTAATGTAAATTAATAACATAAAACAGACTTCCATTACTGAACTGAGATTTTATTCTAATAACTAAAAAGACATCTTTTAGTTTCAGTCTTGTCTTCTCTGTCACTTCATGCCACAGAAACCAGGATAAGCACCAGCCTGATGAGCCTCTGGGCTTGAGAGAGACTTTAGACTTTTAGATATCTCTCACATAAGGTTTCTACTACAATAACATCATCATCATAAGTTTATATCCACTTTCCATACTAGAATAGGTTGGATGGGTTATCACAGTCCAAGTCTGTATTTATTTGAAGTAACCGCACTCCTAGACATCTCAGAGAACCATGTCTCATACATTTCAATGATTCATTCTTGGCATGATTTCTATGGCTGGATGCTCTTCCTATTACCAACCACTTTACAGAGTGTACTGGGTGCATTCTATCATATCACTATGGAGATTATGTCCTCGACAGGACTAAAGAGTCTTATCAGCCCAACATTGTCTCCAGCCATTCACCAACCACTTTACACATTACTAGGTGCATTTTATCGTGGCAGTAGCACCAGTGAGTTTGTCTTCGATTCAAGAATAAAGACTATTCCCTACCTAATACTGTCTCTTTTTATTCAAAACAACATGGACAAGAGGGTGAGAGAGAGAGAGCAATAACAGGGGAACACAGATTAGGTGGTGAAAGGAGCTTTCATAATACTTCCTCTGGAATGAAAATCAGTGCTGCGAAAACTGAGACACTCGTCCTCTCAAGGAAGCCTGTGCAGTGCACTCTACATGTGAATGGAGTTCCACTGAAGCAGGTAGAGAAGTTCAAGTATCTCGGGGTCGTGTTCATGACTGATAGAAAGCAGGAAGCTGAATTAAGTGCAAGAATTGCAGGAACTGGTGCAGTAATGTGCCAGCTTCAGCAGTCAGTGCTTAGAAGAAGGGAGGTAGGTATAAAAGCTAAACTCGCTATCTTCAATTCAGTATTTGTGCCAATCCTTACCTATGGTCATGAATCTTGGGTAATGACCAAAAGAATACAATTGAGAATATAAGTGGCTGAAATGGGGTTCCTCCAAAGTGTCATAGGAGTAACATTACTCGATAAAGTGCGTAACTTGGAGATCAGAGTGACTCCAGGTAGACTCTGCCCCCACAACCCTCTCAGGAATAAGTGGGTGAAGAAGAAGACCATTCCATTCAATTCTAAATGTTTATGATGTTGCATTTTGGTCAGGTTTCCTTTTATCAAATATTCTTTTTCTATGCAGCTTAGTGGTTAAGGTACTGGGCTCACAATGATAAAATCATGGGTTTGATTCCCAGACTGGGTTGTGCATTGCGTCCTTGAACAAGGTACTTCATTTTACATTGTTCTACTAGAAATTACCTCTGTGACAGATTTGTGTCCCTTTCAGAGGAAGGTCTTGTGCTCTAAATCAGGCATGTCAAACATGTGGCCCTTTACAAACACAAACATTTTTACAGCACGAGGATGTTTTATCTTTGTAAAATTTGTTGTAATGTGCGCAATTAGTTATCATGTGTGACCCTCAGACAACACATATGTGACCCATGTGGCCCTCAGGGTACCCTCACTTTGACATGCCTGCCCTAAATCACTTAATACAAAGAAAAAAAAACAATGAACTCTAGTCTGGTGAACTCCTGGGCTTGGGACTGATTTTTTATTTCTGTTTAGGGGCCATTTATCTCTCTCTCTCTCTCTCTCTCATTTTACGTTTCTTCATTTATGTTAAGGACCAATCCACATTATCCACACACATAACTTTCCTAAGCATATGTGCAAAATATGTATACTTGTGTTTAAGTCACATTTTTCCACAAAAATTAACAACATAAGATCAGCATGCCACTTATCTACTGGCTCTACCAAACCTTATATGTGGATCATCTACTGAGCTAGGAATATTGTATGTAAAAGGTGGGTATTTTATATATTTTCCCATAAATACTCTTTTACTCTTCTACCTGTTCCAGCCAAACGGTTGAGGCCATGCTGGGGCACCACTAAATGTGAATGTAAATAAAATCAAAAGC
>OZ024740.1:230749998-230802498 GCA_964016885.1 Eledone cirrhosa
ACAGAATGTGTGACGAAAGAACTTAGACAATATATGAACAACCGTCCGGTTGTGGAACCAACCAACCGGAAATTTATAAATTGATGAGCTATAAATGATGAACAACATTTTGCGAACTACAGGCGAGACTTGCAGCTGGAGTAATGTGCCAGCCAGACAGATGGTGTCCTGGTGGTGGAACAGCACAGTAGACACAGCCATTAAAGCCAAGAGACAGGCATGGAAAGACTGGGAAAATGCGGGTAGCAGAGACTGGTAGCAAGTAGCTAAGAAAGAAGCTAGGTGACAGGTTTACACAGCTTGGAGAGAGGCTTGAGACATGAAGATCAAAGACGTGAAGTGTTCCTATTTGTAAGGCAGTGCATTAGTGTGAATCCAGATATTGTTGGGGGAAAATATGTTAAAAATAACACTGGTGTACTTAGCACCACTGATGCCAAAAAGTCACGGGAAAGATCCATAGATGTGTTTGATAACTTCTGCTATCAAGGTGACCAAATTAGCAACAGATGAGGGTGCGCTGAAAGCAAAATAGCTAGAATAAGGATAGAATGGAAGACGTTTTGAGAGCTACTCCCACTGTTGACAACAAGTTCCTCCCTACATACAAAAGGAAGACTGTATGACGCCTGTGTGCGGCACATGATGCTGCATGGTAGTGAAACATGGGCTGTGACTGCAGAGGACATGCGTAGACTGGAGTGAAATGAAAAAAAACCATGTTTTGTTGGATGTGCAATGTAAATGTGAGAGAAAGGCAGAGCTCAGATGAGTTGAGGGAGAAGCTGGGTTTAAGGGGAATCTGAGATGGGGTGCAGGAGAGAAGACTGCATTGGTATCGACATGTGATACGCATGGACAATGACCAATGGGTGAAGAAATGCCAGAAAATCCCAGTGGAAGGAAGCCACAGTAGAGGATGACCAAGAAAGACCTCGGCAGAGTTTGTGAGAGCTGACCTTAAATCGCTAAGACTATAAGAAGAGATGATGAAGGAACATGAAAAGGGGGAGATGCCATGCTGAGAAAGAACCATCCAACACATGCAAGCATGGAAAAGCAGACATAAAAACGATGATGATGATATGTATATATATACATACATATATTATATATATATATATATATAAATATATATATAGTATAGTAATAATAAATGTGAAGACTAAAATCCGAAGAGGGCTCGATAAGGATTATATATATATATATATATATATATATATATATATATATAATTATCATCATCATCATGATATATAAAGTAATATGAAAAGATTCAGGACCCTGACGGCTAAGCTCCAGACGTTTTGACAGCTAGATCCAAGCTCTCTTAAGTCAATGATATGTTTGTGCATGGTGAGTACAAAAGACTATTTAGGAACAGGAACTCAGTTAGAGCCTGGATGGAAGTGTGGTATGGGAAGAAGAGTGCTCCACTACTAAAGCAGGATCAGATAGGGTGTGGTAAAAACCAGCTAGAACATAACAAAGCAGAGTACTTGATACTTGGAGTAGTAGAGTGGGTAATATATATATAAACCCGTAGAGCAAATATTTATTATAAGTACAGATTAAAGTTTAAGCAAAGAATCGCTGCTTTCACCCTTTTACGAGATCTTCTGAAGCTGAGAAAAATCAATCTGTAGACGCAGAAGTAAATACCATTGTCTATATGTATATGTATGTACATCTTATCCGTATGTTTGTGTATGTATATATATATATATATATGTATGTGTGTGCATGCATTTGTATCTATGTATACATGTAGGTATGCATTTGTACGAGCACATGCAAACGCATGGGTGCTAACATGTGTACATGTATGAATGCACTCTCCTATATTGGCCAGCACATACTTATGCACTACCCTAAATCCTATAACAATACTTTAAGGCTCTCATCATTATTTACTTTTAATATTATTAATAACTTCAATCATTTTCATTTAATAATTTTATTTACATCATTTTCAAAATCCGGAGCTGGTAATCATTCGGTTATTCTAAATAGAATATTAGTCTAATGATTTTTTTTTAATAGCATAAATGTGTTTTTGTCTTTGCAAGAAATTGTTCTTCTCACTCCACATAACAATGTAATTACATCGCATATTTTCCGCTCATCGCCAAAGAATGTCTTCACGAACCAAAATATTGTCTTCCTGTTGTCCTTCAGGTGTAACATTTTTATGAAATATTTACTTCTGCGTCTACAGACTGATTTTTCTCAGTTTCAGAACGTCCTGTAAAAGGGTGAAAGCAGCAATACTTTGCTTAAACTTTAATCTGTACTTATAATAAATACATATAGTATATATACACATAGTTTATATATACATATATTATATATATATCACAGCCAACTGGCCTGCCCATCCTCAACGGTGCCATCCAACTCCACTCTGCAAATGGGGTTGCGGCATGCAAACTATGGTCCCACTGTGAGAAGGGTTCGCCGTGGCCAACTAGCCTGTCCCTCCTCATAGTGGTACCTCCCAGTTCCAGGGTCCCAAACTATGGTTCTGCTGTGAGAAGGGCTTGGCACGGCCAACTGGCCTGTCCCTCTTCATAGCGGTGCCATCCAGCTCACACTAAATGTGGTTGCGGGTCTCAAACTAAGGTTCCACTGTGAGAAGGATTTGGCGTAACCAGCTGGCCTGTTCCTCCTCATAACAGAGCCATTCAGTTCCACACTGTAAATATGGTTGGTGTTAGGAAGGGCATCCAGCTGTAAAAACTATTGCCAAATTTACAGACCCATAGGAGCAAAGAACAGCGTGGCCAATTCTGGCCAGACTTGTCTCTCAACGTGAACAATCCGTCTAACCCATGCAAGCATAGAAAATGGACATTAAAAGGTGATGATGATATGTGTGTGTGTTTGTATAAATATATCATCATCATCATCATTGTTGTTTAACATCCATTTTTCCATGCTAGCATCAATCAGATGACCGTGTCTTGCTCATACACAACTGTTTCTGGCTTTGTTCCTACGGCTGGATGCCCTCCCTAATGCCAGCCCTATATTATATATATATATGTATATATACACACACACACATACACATATATATATTGCAATTAATGAAACAGAATTATAATGTTTGGGTCATCCCATGCTAAAAAAATACAGGAACACAAATCAACCAAATAAATAATTTTTGTTTTTGTTGGGCTTTTAAAAAAATTCTTTTATTCCTCAACTGTTCAGATGGAATTCTTTTTTTTATTTTTTTGTCGTAAATAAAACAAAAATATGGGATGATTTTTTTTAATGAGTAAGAACCATATATGGTTATTGGTTAATTAATTACATTTAATATAAATTATGAATTTGAAGAAAACTAAATCTTGTTTCTTCAGTAAAGTGTGCAAAGGAGAATCTGAATGTCTTAAATAAAGATAAATGGAACATTTTTTATCTTTCACTTGTTATTCATCATTTCTTTGGTGTTAGAAAACAAATACTTGCTTGGCACTGCCTAAATGAAAAAGTAGAAATTTTTTTTTAAATGGGCTCCCTTTTGGTCAGAGTTGACCAAGGATATGCACAGGGAAAGTTCTTTCCCAAGATGCAAGAAGCCTGGGCAGTGTGCTTTGTAGAAGATCAGCAGCCAACCATGCAAAAAAAAATAAATAAATAACAACACTAAACAGATTTTAAAATGAACACTGATCTAAATTTCCAATTAGTTGTATGGCAGGTTTTTTTTAAACATTAACCTTTATAACACTGCCAAGTTGATATATCAGACCTGATAACATTGCCAAAAACAGCCTTGTTTTTGTCAATTAACCAATAGTAGTTTTGGCTATACAATCAAAAAGGCCATAACACTGAAAAAGCTGATCTAACTTTATTTTAGTTAGTCTTATTGTTTTTTTGCAAAAATCAAATGTTGATTAAAATACCATAAACTATATGTAAAATATAACTGAGCTCAGCAGCCTTAACTTTATATTAAGTGTAAAAATGTAATTAAAAAACCTCGCTCAGATTTGAAATTCTGGTTTTACAAAGAAAAATGAAGCAAACAAGATGGCTATTAATGGTGAAATAGATATCTATTATTGATTAAAATGCTATAAACCCTATTTGAATAATAATTTGGTTCAGCAACCATAACATGATATTAGATGTAAAAAATAATGCTCATATTTGAAACCCTTTGACTTTTCAGAGAAAAAGAAAGCAAATTTGAAACTCTTTGGCTTTTCAGAGAAAAAGAAATCAAGTATTAAGGAAGAAATAAATAAATTGATAGACATGTTTAATGCTAAGAAAATGATATTATCACCAACCTTGTGCAATATAAGTGTACAAAAGCAGATACACATGCACACACAGCATTTTGATGGAAATTCTCCCCAAAAATTATATTTTCAAGAACCATAAACAATATATATATTAAGAAAATATATACTAAACAAGTGTCAAATTGAGGTATTGATCGAAATAGGATGTTTTTAAACCCATAAGATGGCATATTATTTATTAAAAGTAGAAGGGTGGCAGAACGAAGCACTTAATGTTGCCAATCTATAGTTATTAGTAACAGATACCATATATATTCATATGTAAGACACATCTTCATTTTATATGCATGTACAATGTGCCATATATTTTGAATTGAGGATCTGAGTGTGTAGCTCAGAGAGTTGCTCCAGGTGGAGCTGCTACTTCTCTGAATTGAGAGATCACAGCTTCAATATTACAGGTATGAGGTTAGAATGTGTCAGGAAAAAATTGCTAGACAGATTTTGTGGGCAAAACCAACCAGCTGGAGATCCAGGTGTAGATCCCAAGCAAATTAATTGGACAACATCCATTACCTGGTCCCGCTTGGTGATCAAGCCAGATTAAATGGAGATAGTTGCTTCTAACAGGACATGCTGGAAGGCATGCTTGAGGATTCTGTCCCCATGACCTTCCCAGGAATTAGTGGGTGAAGAAGATATGTTGCATGCTAATATTTCACATATTTTTGTAGGAAAAGGTGCGAGTGTACTTGAGTATATATGGTATATTTCCAATAACCATAAAGAATATATTAAGAAAAATAAATACTAAACAAATGTCAGCTCAAGATATTGATAGAAATATGAATTTTTTAAAACCCATTAGACTTATTCCAGATAGCAAACTTTTTTTTAAAACAAGACAGGGTAGTAGAAACAAGCTCTGTGTTATTAGTGACAGATACTATATATACTTGTGTGTAAGTCACACCTCTATTTTATATACATTTACAATGTATCATTTATTGTGAATTAAGATTTTGTAGGTCCAGTCATCATCATAATCATCCTCCCCGTTTCATGTCCATTTTTCCATGCTAGCATGGGTTAGACAAGTTGTCCTGTTGTGAGACACGTCAGATCAGCTGACCATGCCTTGCTCATACAGGTCTGATTTTGGCTTGGTTTCTATGGCTGGATGCCTTTCCTAATGCCAACCACATTTACAGTGTGTACTGGGTAGATAAGTCAAATGCTGGGTTTTCATGTCACATTTTTGTGACTTATACAAGAGTATTTATGGTAAAATTTAGTGATTTATACACAAGCATATATGGTAAAATTACCATATATACACATATATATATATATATATGGTAGTTTATTTATAAGTTGTACTTGTTGAGCAATAGATGCAGTAAAATAGCTTCAAGCAGACAATTGAAACAGAATCAGAAGTTAAGGCTTGTTGCTGGAAGCATTTGTCTACTTTGCGGTACCCATATATTAGCGATATTACATGGAAATAGAAAAAGGATGAAAAATGTTTAGATTTTAAGAATTTCCTAAAAAACTGGACATATGTATAGCCATCTACTAATAATATGTAGTTCTGGCTAAAAGGCACTAATTTCTAGAAGTAACGAATGCTCTTGAATTTAATTAAGTTATAAATATTGGCTGTATATACTTGTGTATATGTTGCATTGTTAGATAAATCACACCTCCATTTTACATACTATTTACAATGTACAATCTTTTGAATTGATATTTGGCAAGTCTAGTAGATGAGTTGCATGCTGATTTTTCATCTCATATTTTTCTGGAAAAAGGATGCAACTTATACACAAGTATATATGGAAATCCTATTGTTTTTATGTTGTAAACGACATTGAATAGAAAAAAGTCACTTTGTTGCACTGTATCTAAGTTCGATAAGTGAACTTTTAGGGTAAATTTAAATAAGTAATTATTATTATAATATTTACTATTGTGCTCAAGAGAGAAACTATTTGAAACTATATTCATAAGAATGCTGATATATTAAATACCTTCATAGTTTTCTAAGTGAGATATTAAGTGAGATTTTTCTAAGTGAGATTTAGTGTGTTATACAACATCCATTAATATCTTTACTAATGATAAGAGATGTAAATTTACTTGGTATATCCTTGACGTGACCGATAATAATCTTTGAAATGCTTAGGGCTCTAGTTCTCTGATGTAGTTCAAAGTTTAGAGACAGGAGTTGCTTGCTGTAAAAGTCTGTATATATCAGTAAGGCTTTGATGGATTGAATTCATCATTTTCTTTGAACATGTGTCTGGACTTCGGTTAAGTGCTGATACAGCAAACAGAATATTAGATTTTTGGCAGTTATAACATATACCAAAGCCATCTGGTGCAGTGGGACCATAGTTCATTGAACAGCTAAATTTACTGGAAACCTGGAAATTGAAATTAAATTAAACTATTAATATAAATATTCTCAACATCCACAATATCTGTTGATTGCTCTTTTCTTCCGTTTGTACAAACACATATACATAATGTTTACCTGTAAACATACCTTGTTTCTTTAGAAATATAAAATTTCTATACATATCTGTATACAGCTATGCCTGAAGCTAAATCCTAATTCTCTCTCTCTCTCTCTCTCTCTCTCTCTCTCTCTCTCTCTCTCTCTCTCTCTATATATATATATATATATATATATACACACACACACATATATATATATATAACTCAGAGTACAGAGAGCCAAAATACAATGAATTATTTAATTCAATGCTTTAATTACTCTGCCAATTTACAACCTATATGCTTCTATAGACAAATTGGCAGAGTTGTTAGAATATCAGAATGCTTTGTGGTATTCGAGGTCAATAAAAAAAGAACCAATCTACTACTGAGGTCAATTCTTCCTCTATATCTCTTTCTCACTTCCATTCTTTCACTCTCTCAATCCTTTTCTGGAAGAAATCTGCTTTGTTCAGGCTTGGAGAGGCTCTGCCAGGTTTTAAAATGCCATATGGCACCCCTACGACTTCATCAGGAGTTATGGGTCCATACCATACCATGATTCTTAATTCTACAACAAATATGTAGCACTTTCTTTTTAATATTGACCAGTTAGAATTAGGGAATTATTAGGGAAAAAACATGAAAAAAACATTGAAAGGAGAGAATACAAATATTTAAAACCTTACTTGGCTACTTGAGATCTTGTGATGAGAACTTGTGGCATAAGCAGTGTCCATAAACAGATTTGGTATATCCATTCCTTTCTCAATGGCAATCAGCTTTAACCCAAAAAGATGCCTGTCAATTCCTTGACCACTTATAGCCTTCAAATAAGAGAATGCAATGGCATTAGAGAGTTTTTAAAACACTGGAAACTTCTATACCAGTAAATTAATATATAGAATAGCTGAAAATAAAAATAAAATGAAATTTACAGCTTACACCTATACAGGTTTAACTGGTATCCTACAAGGTTTCATCGTAGGATGTTTCTCAGGTGTATTAATGATAGGGGCTCTAATCCTATCATGAAAAACAACATAAAATGAAGTGCCTTGCTCAAGAACACAACATACTGCCTGGTCCAGGAATCAAACCCACAACCTCATGATCATAAGTCCAACACCTTAACCACTAGGCTACATGCCTTCACCAAATAGAATAAAAGATAGTTGAACTTACATCGTTTATAATGTTTCTGTGTGTTTGAACAGCTTGATAAAGGAACTGTAGTTTTTCATTGACCGGTACTCCATTGTCATCCATGGCCCGGGTGAACAAGTAGGAAGGAACAGTACATGAACGAATTGTTTCAGTTCGACCTAACTTGAAACGACGCGTTGACCCACTTTCATATGTTGCACATGGTTCAGAGTATATTCTATTGAAAAAGAAATAGTAGAATTATGTATAACATTCAAGCAACATTTTATTTTAAAATACCCAGTCTACACTGTAACATGGTTGGTGCAATGAAGGGCACCCAGCCATAGAAACCAAGCCAAAATACAGATTTGGATGAGGAGGACATGGTTACCTGACCTGACTTGTTTCATAACATGACAATCTGTCAAACCCATGGAAAATTGACGTTAAACGATGATGATGATGATGAGTCAAGCAACATTTTATTAAATATTTACTGTATTATATATAACAGTCAAGTGAGAGGTGGTAAATTGTCGTTAAGACGTCAGATAGAATGCTTTACAGAATTCATTCCACCCCATTGCGTGCTCCGAGTTCAAATCTAGTCGAGGTCAACTTTGCCTTTCCTCCTTTCGATGCCGATTAAAAAAGTACCAGTCCAGTACTGGGGTCAATTCTTCTTCTATAGAAAAAAATTGGCTGTGTTCAGACCTGGAGAGGGTTGGGCTCCGCCAAGTTTAAAACTGCCCTAGACACGCTGTATGACGGTGCCTTTACGACTCCATAAGGAGTTATGGGATCTTTATCCTTTATATATATATAAAACAGTCCAGTAACATTTATCAAATACTATATTGGGTGGCATATAATACCCCCTTTTTTAACCCTTTTGTTACCAGCTTGGCCAAATATCTCATTTTAAAGGTTTCCAATTTAAATTTAAATCTTCCAACATAATTTTATAAAAGAACCTTACATTAAATTACTATCTTAGTCAGGAAATAATTAATGATTTTAGTAAACGCCCTCAAAATTCTTCATTAATTAATTGAACCTCTCATTGACCCCAATCCTGCACAAAAATAAATAAATAAATAGACAATAAAACTAATTATAATTTACTTATAGTTATCAGTAAATCAGTATTGTATTATTTTATGTATTTTCATTTCATATACAAATGTCAGGTTTTGGCCCAAAATTTCAATTGATCCCTGGGGATTGATATTTACCACTTTGGGGACCCCTTAATCCAGGTCTTATATGCAAAGTTGTGCTATTTAGTAAGCTTACCAATACATCAATAATTTCATAATACTGCAATACAAATACCATTAATTGCTGATAGCAGAGAAAGATGTAACCCTTAAGTTACCCAAAAGCAAAGAAGCTATACTAAGGAACATGGTAACAGAGCAGCAGAAAAAATTTTTGGAATCCCACTTACAGTAAAAATGATATGAGAATGGAGAAAACTATAACAGCTATAGACTATCACCATCATTTTGCATCCCCTTTTCTTGCTGACATGGGTTGGATGGGTCCTCACAGCCCAAGAATAAATGTGTCAGAGAATCATACATTTCAATGGCTAAATGTCCTTCCTAAAGCTATGTTTTTACTAACTCTTAACATCCTATAATGATTTAGCAGAAAATAGCTAAACAGATTTATTAATTCAAATATTTACTGTGTCTTTACTAGTGAACAGATTGTTGGGAAAAATTGCAGTAAAGACTTTAATTTTTCATGAGATACAGTCATAGTGCATTTTCTTTTGTGTATTTTTCAAAAACAGCCAACTAATGTGGATTCATGCAGTACAGAACATTAGGAGTTAAACATATTTTTCTTGTAAAAGATTTTTTTTTTCCTTTTTCTCATTTTCTTTACTTCTCTGGAAGAAATCTACTGTGTTCAGACCTGGTTTAAAAATTCCCTAGAAACGCCATATGTCAATATGGTTCCCCTGTGACTCCCTCAAGCATTATGGGTCCAGACAGACAGACTGTAGACACACACTTTAATAATGTTAGATTTTTATATCCATAATCACACAAACAATTTTATTTCTTGCTGAAATGATGTTTCGTTGTCAACTTGTTTGCAGATAGTATGTCTCTTAAAGTTCACATTGCCGTCAAATATAGTAATACATAGTTTTGGCAATAACATTTTGTAAAATCACTTTAACCTAGAAATGTTATGCCACTCAATGACTGACCTAGCAACAACATACATTTATAACTGTCATATGGAACTGTGGTGGAACAATATGTCACCAACTAGTTGCCATAGTAGCAAATATTTGTCAGTCACAAACTAACCAAACAACAATATCTGGGAACCACTTATGTAGCCTATGAGTTGATCTACTTAGCAAAAGAGTCAACATTTTTTGATGTCATTTAACCTTTTCAAAACCAACTCGCCCACCACCACCTCTGCAGCTATGGAACGATGCCACTCATTTTAACCCTTTCAAGGCTGCATTTCTAATGAAATACACTCTATTTTAATTAATTATGAAGAATTTTGAGGGGATTTACAAAAATTATTAATTATTTCATTACTAAGATAGTAACTTAATGTAAGGTTCTTATATAAAATTATGTTGGAAGATTTTAATTTAAATTGGAAACCTTTAAAATGAGTGGTTTTGTCTCATAGAACCAGAGCCTAATAATGTTTTATGTTAGAAATACCATCTTAGTAATTGAAATAATTCTAGTAAATTCCGCCCAAATTTGTCAGTAATTTATTTATATAGAGTGTATATATTTTATAAAAAATATGGTAATGAAATGTTTAACTCATTTAGTAACAAACCCACCTCAGTTTTGTGATACAAAACTATCTACTGTAAAATGTTATATTTATCTAAAAATATATCATCATATTTGGTAAAAAAAATTGTTTCTACTTTTGGCACAAGGCCAGCATTTGAAGGGGAGGGGAAAAAGTTGATTAAATTGACCCCAGTCCATTACTTGTGCTATATTTTATTGACAACCGGCGAGTAAGTAAGTAAGGGAGCTCTGAGTGCAATAATACAGTTCCTTCAATGATACTGAGATACCATATATACTCGGATATAAGCCAAGAAATATGTGACCAAAAAATCAATGGTAATATGGAGGGGGGCTTCTATATGACATCAAAGCAATGTGCTGATTGGCTGCCTTGGCTTATAAACACAGTTTGGATTTTTGCCCTTTTCTCAGACATAAAATAAGGGGTCGGCTTATATTCATGTATATACGGTAAGTGTACCTACAATTAATGTTTTCATTCAGAAACAATATCTTATCCATAGTAATACACCACTTTCCAAATGTATTCCTCTTACTTTTCCTTAACTCTTTTCATACAAAACCTGTTGAAACTGATCCTGATTCTATGATACAAAGTTATCTATTTTTAAGTGTTTTGTATTTATCTAACCCTTCCAACATAATTCTATAAGGAAACCTTTGTTATGTTATGTTCCAAACACCAACATAATAATGAGAAAGTCAATTTATTTTACTAAATCCCAACAAATTCTTAATTATTTTCAAAATTAATTGAAAATCATAGGCAGTATCTTTTATTAGAAATATGGTTAATATGTGACCCAGTGACTTCATTCTAGCAGATGGGACATATATTTACTGCAACACACTAAATATAAGCAATTTTATATTTAAAAACTGGGGTCTACATTCCATTTCTATCAGTTTTGAGGGCCATCATTTTACATTTACCTGGGTCTATTACAAGCTTTGTACTAACCCCAGTTTTCATCCTCAGAGCTTCAACTTAAGAGCCCATTTTTTTAAAAACACTAAATGATTAATGCCCCTTTGTCAACTTGTCTGCATATAGTCTGTTTTTTTAACTGCTTTGCCACCAAACTGCTTGAAACCACCCTTGGTATTATGATACAAAACTTTTTATTTTAAAGTGTATATATTTATCTAAAACCCTTCCATTATAATTTAATGCACTGGGTAATTGCTGGCCTTGTGCCAAAAAGTATTATAATTTAATGTAAGAATCTTTGTTAATATATGTCCCAAATACCATCTTAATAATGAGAAAGTTAGTTATATTGCTAAATCTTTCCAAGAGCTAGATTATTTTAAAAATCATTTGAAATACAAATGCAGAAAATATGGTAACAAAAGGGTAAAAGTTCACATTGCAGTGAGTACATCTAGGAACAACAGAAAAATATAGGAAAATCACTTACCGATAATAAGCTAACTGCAATGCTATTTGAACAAGTGCATCTGGACTGAGCTTCATAGATTTTGCAAAATCTTTACCAAACTTTGTATATTCTGTGATGGTCAGATCAACATCCTCTATCATGCTAAATTAAAACAAACAACCATATTAACAATTAACACTCTGAATGGCACAAATGCACTGGTACTATGTCTTTTATCTCTCACCCAATTTGTATTGATATTTTGAAGATAGAATTAGAAGCTTTCACCGTATATTAACTAAAGAAAATGGACATTAGCATGCATTTCCCAGGCATACTAGCTAATGCCATTTTTTGTCCATTATTAGGTGGCAAATTTTTCCAGCATAGTTACGTCCCTTTACGATCTGAGTTCAAATCCCGCCGAGGTTGACTTTGCCTTTCATCCTTACGGGGTAGATAAAAATAAAGTACCAGTAGTGCACTGGGTAATTGCTGGCCTTGTGCCTAAAGTAGAAACAATTATTAGGTGGCAAATTGGCAGAGTTATTAGAACATTGGATAGAATGTTCTGGGGCATTCGTTCTGGCTCTCCACTCTCTCAGTTCAAATTCTGCTGAGGTCAACTTTTCCTTTCATCCATTCAAAGTGAATAAAAAAAATACCAAGGGTATACTGGGGTCAATTCTTCCTCCATATCTCTTTCTCACTTCTCTCTATCACTTTTTATCCTTCTCTGGAAAAAAATCTGCTGTATTCAAATTGGGAGAGATGGGCTCCACCAGGGTTTTAAAAAAATGCCCTAAGAAACACTATAATGTCAATATGGCAGCCCTTCGACTTCATCAGAAGTTACAGGTCCATACCATGCCATACCATACTATACCCTAATATTGGATTATTTTCGGCAGTCAATATACAGTGAAAACTTCTAAATCTATTTCAAACTGTTCAATTGCCACCATATTCTAATTCACAAGTGCTTATATATTGATATTTTTTAATGTACCGGTCCAGACAAAGTAAATGAAGAAATTCTTATGAAAGTATATCTTTTATTCTATTTTTAATAATTTTTGCAAAAATGCAAAAATTAATGTGTAATCCCAGCTTAGGACACAAAAACTACCAAAAGTGGCACTGGCACTCAAAGAGTTAATATTGCGTCTCTATGGAATATTCTAATTTGTTTCACCTTGTAGTGACCCCTAGCAGTGGAACCCAGAACTCATAAGAGTTACGTCCCTTTGGGACGGTAGTGACCCCTAGTGTCACCTACAAGAAGTAATCGGAGTTACGTCTCCCATTGGAACTATATAGTGAGACCCCCAGAACATTCTTCCTCTCTTTCGCTCCTTCACTCTGATTAGCGATGTAGCAGCCCTGGAGAATGGAGCCGATTTCACCCACGACAAGTGTGGAGGCCAATACCTCTACACCAGTGAACATGTTAAGAGCCTTCTCTCTCCAAGCACAAACTCCAGCACATACTTTGGTCTCAATCATTCCAGCTACCTGAACATAAACAACCTATGTATTCTCCGGTAACTTATATATTGTTCTCTTTTGACTTCCACGAAGTAAACATATCTACAAAGTAAATCAGCCTTTCATGTAAATCAGCATTTCTAAAACAGTAGTAATAAAATATATATATAATACCATTCTTCTAAAACCTAAATACAAATCATCATTACCTTTTAATGTCTATATAGGTATGTGTAGTAAATATGTATTTTTGGTTGTAGAGTTAGAATGTAGATTAGATGTAACAATAGAAGTTACCTAAGTAGCGATGGAAGTTATTGATGGATAGAATGAATATTTGTCCGTTGTTTGGTGGTTTATGTTCATTGTTGAGTTTGTAGTAGAAATTGCTGTTGGCTTGATGGGTGATTATGAATAAGGTAAAATTGTCCCTTATATAAGCGCTGTGTGAAATGCCGATGAATGAACAAATAAAACATGATCGCTATTAAAATATATTTATTAAATTAATAGCCTGTTACGAGGCTATTATTGACAATGTAATAAAAACCAGACTGGTATATATGCACGTGTGCAAAGATTCAAAAGATGGTATTTACTGTACTTCTGCAATGAGATGATAGTCGTTTGTCTGGCAGCAAGAGAAACCAAGAGAGAAAGAGACCCACAGGGGTCTGTGTGAGATCTTTTTACTACATCTTAACTGGTTGAAATCATTTCTGCAACTCCTTACTTTGGCTCTGCAAGACGGCTATTTATCTGTATCACTCATTCTGTCTACAGAATACGAGAATAAGCAGATAGTGGCTTCCATGTCAAAATCACAGACCCAGTGATGTCTAAAAAACGATTATAATAGGAACTTATCTATGAGGCCACAAAAGGTGAACTTTTTAGTGGCCGTTTGATAGAGCAAATGAAACTCTATTGAAGAGAGTATCAAATTACTGCTACATATGTAGATATATATGTATATGTAAGTATGTATGGTATGTCGGTATGTATATATAGGTATGTATATATGTTGAATTACCAATCTGACAAGCAAATCAATAGTGGAGTCAGCTCTATAGCTTCTACAGATGATCTTGAGCCAAACTTCTGCAAAACACGCGTAACAGGTTGATACACAAGAAAAATCGAAATGCATGTAAATGAAACTTTGTTTTTCTTAGTTTATATAAAGTATACATATGTGTATATATATATATATATGTTTGTGAAGGTGTTGGAGTTACAATCATAATGTCCTTTCTGCTCAGAACAGTAGCCCTCTAGAATTCCCTCACAACTGATTGCCTAACCTCTCAGGCCCCACACAAACCACTATTATATCCAGTCCTTTCTGCTTAGAACAGTAGCCCTCTAGAAATTCCCTCCCAACTGATTCCCTAACCTCTCAGGCCCCACAGAAACCACTATTATATCCAGTCCTTCCTGCTGAGAACAGTAGCCCTCTAGAATTCACTCTCCAGCCTATTATCTAAACTCTCAGGCCCCACACAAACCACTATTATATCCAGTCCTTTCTGCTTAGAACAGTAGCCCTCTAGAAATTCCCTCCCAACTGATTCCCTAACCTCTCAGGCCCCACAGAAACCACTATTATATCCAGTCCTTCCTGCTGAGAACAGTAGCCTTCTAGAATTCACTCTCCAGCCTATTATCTAAACTCTCAGGCCCCACACAAACCACTATTATATCCAGTCCTTTCTGCTTAGAACAGTAGCCCTCTAGAAATTCCCTCCCAACTGATTCCCTAACCTCTCAGGCCCCACAGAAACCACTATTATATCCAGTCCTTCCTGCTGAGAACAGTAGCCCTCTAGAATTCACTCTCCAGCCTATTGTCTAAACTCTCAGGTCATACACTAACCATTATATCCAGTTCAGAATGATGGCCCTCTAGAACTCACTGCCAGTTCATGCCATTCCTACAGAGTTGACTTGTTTAAATAGAACATCAACAACATTGGTCTCACTGTTCTCGGAGGGTCCAGAAAAGGTCATGGCCACTGACCCTTCCATCAGACTTATCAGATAGATAAAAAAAAACAAAGAAAACAACTTGGTGATCTAACAATAAATGTAACCAGTACACTAAGTAAAATGGTTGGAGATAGGTAGGGATTCCAGCTATGGAAATCCAACTAAACAAAGGATTAAGTGGACCCTTCAGCTGTGTCAAACACATGATAAACTTTCTAGTGCTGGTACCATGATAAAATGCACCCAGTAAACTCTATAAAATAGTTGATAATTGAATGGGCATCCAGTTGTAGAAATCATGCCAATTGTGGTGGTGATGGTAGTGATCATCATCATCATCCTATACATGAAAGTTATAATTACTTACGCATCAATATTTTCTTTAGCATTTTCAATAGCCTTCTGAGCATCATGCCCAATATTGAACTTCAATTTAAATGGTTCTTGAATCCCTGCTGCAGGAAGAACAGTATTTTTGTCTTTGGAACTAAATCAAAAATAAATTTTATAAAATATTATGTCATAACAAGAATAAGATCAAACAATATAAGTTCCTATTCTAACAAGTTCCTATTTGTTTAAGATCTTTCGTTACCATACTACTGATGAAAAACACTGTCTATAATTATTAAATAATTGTGAAAATAAATGTAGCTAACTTTATCATTATTAAGCTGGTGTTTGGAACATAATTTGTAAAAGGGTTTTACCGAAAAGTTATGATGGAAGTTTTTTGATAAAGCGATGTAGTTAATAGCATGTACATATTACACTGTGCAGCCACTCGAGTTGCAAATGCACTTTTCTGATCAATCTGCATCATGGAAACTTAGGTCTGGGAAAATGTGCAACTGCACTCAATACAAATAACCCTTGGTGAGCACTCTGAGTAGGGATTTGCACGATTTATACACTCAAATCTTGTCTCTTTCAGTGAGTAATGAGAGCTCCAGGTAGTAGTGACTATTTTTTCCTTATAGTCCTGTTTTAACTATAAACTAAATATAAACACATTAAAACAGTTTTATATCATAGAACTAGGGGCAGTTTCAGGCAGTTTCGTATGAATAATGTTAATATTTTTTATACAAGTCTTCGCAGAACTAGTTTTCCTTCCTGCTGTGCAGTACTTGGTAGCAAACCTTTCAAGTGCAAGTGGAAGATCACTTTCTGACAAGTCAAGTAATACTATGTCACCTGAAAATTCCAACTGACTAATTCTACACCTGCCAGTCCTGATACTAATTCTAACCTGACTATGTATGTTGATCCTGTTAAGGAGAGGTGACGGTATGCCTCCTTGGTGGAGTCTGATTCACATTGAATGGTTTCAACTTAGCACCACTTATGCAAACACAAATACTAGTGCATTGATATAGAGACATCAGGGCAACAAGAAGCTATTCATTGATCCTACTCCTGCAGAACCTCCCACAACAGGTCCCATGTAACGCAGTCATATGCTTTTTCAGGTTTTATGAAACAAGCATACATCTCTTGGTAGAACTCCTATGATTTCTCAAAGACTGAATCAGCCAGAGAATACCTTCTCTATTTAAGGCTTTTAATATCTCAGGCTAAATTTTATCTGCCCCAGCAGCCTTGCTATATCTGACCTCTTTAATTGCTCTGGTGACATCAGCCTCCAGGAGGTTAGTCATCATTCCCAGATGCACATCATGTAAATCAAAAGATTTTCTTGTGACCAGTTTTAGGAAATTAGCAAAATATTCTCGCTACTTTGCAAGGATGCACCTCTCTGAAGAGAGAAAAACCCCAGTTGCTGATAACAAGCATGGAGGAGATTTCTTATTACGAAGTCAATGGATGGTCTGCCAGAATATTTTATTTGCTGATTTGAAGTCAGATTCCAGTCTAACACCAAAGTTCTCCGATTTCGTAATTTTGGATGTAATTTCGTAATTTTACTTCCATTGCTGGCCAAAACCAGCTCTGGTTCTATGAAACAAAACAAACCATTTGAAAAGGTTTCTACTCAAAATAAAATCTTCCAACATAATTTTATATAAGAATCATAAATTAGGTTACTAGCTTGTAATGAAATAATTAATAATTTTGGCAAATCTCTCAAAATTCCTCATTAATTAATTGAAATCGAGTGTATTGAATTAGAAATATGGCCTCAAAAGAATTAAATATTTGTAATCCATTGAGAAAATATACTACAGACTTTCAATATTGAGAGAACTTGTTCAGGCAGGAAGTGACAATACTCATCTGGGTATATCAAAGTAAAAAGAAAATTACATAATAGCTGTCTGGTGAGGTCCTTTCAATTACATAATTGATACTATTGAAATGTATATAACAACAATGTAACTAATTAGATTATATAAGATTCCTGAATACCGTCTTATTCTTCATTATATATATATATATTATATATATATATATATATATATATATATATATATATGTGTGTGTGTGTGTGTGTGTGTGTGTGTGTGTGTGCGTGCATGTAATGTGATCTCTGTACAATGGAAACTCTACAGATTATCAGTAGAAGACACCAAGTAATTAACAAATGTGCCGACCTATTTAATACCTGTATGCATAAAACTTTGAAAACTTTCCTGAGAATATACAGTTAGCTAATTCTGTAAGCATTAACCAGAAAATAATTACTAAAGATATACATCCAATTCATCAATATATAGATACACAGGAATCTCCTTCTCTAATAATTAATACATAGCATGTAAATATAAATATGTAGAATTAAGTTGAAACAAATTAACAAACAAATAAATAGATCATTCAGGCCAACTCTATAAAATATATAGCGAGACTGACCCCTCTGGTAATTTGATACCTTAACCTACATACAATCCCTAGAATGCCAACAACAATACAGCCTCTTGCTTCCTACTAGAAAAACAATCCTATTCATATGACTACTGGACAGCAATGTAAACACAACTCTGAATCAGTAGCATATCAAAAACAAAAACACTACAAATCTCTAACTGTCTGAATAGAATATATCAATGCAATGATGGTGTATTAGTTTAATGCTTGAAACCACTGTGACATCTTCGAAATATGTATAACAGAACTATATATTAAACAAAAGATGTACACATAAAATCGTCTTTCTTCTTCATAATATTGAAACTCTGGTTGCTACCTTATCATTAACATTCTAAGGAATACAAACCGTAGAGTACTTTACATCTGTTTACAAAAAAAGTTGGCGGATTATCAACCAACTTACAATAATTGAACAATATACATATGTATATATCATCATCGTTTAACGTCCATCTTCCATGCTATCATGGGTTAGACAAGTTTGTCCCATTTAAAGGCAAATTGGGTTGGGTGACCGTGTCTCGCTCATATAGCACTTTCTGGCTGGTTGCCCTTCCTAGCGCCAACCACATTTACAGTGTGTGCTTTTTACTGTGTCTTTTACATGACCACTTTACAGTGTGGGCTGGATGTTTTGTGGTACCAACATAACATACACACACACACACACATATTTATATATATATGTGTATATATCATCATCATCACTGTTTAATGTCCATTTTTCCATGCTAGCATGGGTTGACGGGTTGTCCTGTTTGAGGCAAGTTGGGTCAGGTAACCATGTCTTGCTTACACAGAACTGTTTCTGGCTTGGTTCCTACAGCTGGATGCCCTTCCTAATGTCAACCATATATATATATGTCACTGGACCGAGACCTTTGGCGGTACTCAGTAATAGAGAAGACCCGCCTTACCTAAATACAAAGTAAAAACCTACTACAGTCAGTAGGCACCTCTATCAAAACACACCCCCGTCCCTCCACACCGCCCCTTTCAATGTAAAGTTATGTTGGTCCCACAACATCCAGGCCGAAACAAATGAGATCGTGTAGGTGTCACGACAAAAAACACACAGTCCACGCTGTAAATGTGGCCGTGTAGGCAACACGGTAAAAACCTCCCAGCCCCACACTGTAAATGTGGTTGGTGTTAGGAAGGGCATCCAGCTGTAGAAAACCTGCCAGACAGTCCACGCTGTAATGTGGCCGTGTAGGCAACACGGTAAAAACCTCCCAGCCCCACACTGTAAATGTGGTTGGTGTTAGGAAGGGCATCCAGCTGTAGAAAACCTGCCAGACAGTCCACGCTGTAATGTGGCCGTGTAGGCAACACGGTAAAAACCTCCCAGCCCCACACTGTAAATGTGGTTGGTGTTAGGAAGGGCATCCAACTGTAGAAAACCCGCCAGACAGTCCTATGCGAGCAAGACAACCACTCTTGCCTCAAGTGGGAAAACCCCCGTCCAAACCCATGCAAGCGTGGAACACGGACGCTAAACCTGATGATGATGATGATGATGATATATATATATATATATATATGGTGTGTGTGTGTGTGTTTACATTTACTTACATCAACAAATAGCAATCTATAAAATAAGGTATTGTGATTGATATGATTGACTAAATCACTCCAACGCAATGCCTCAGCATGGCCCCAATCAAATGAATGAAATCAGTAAAAGAATAAAAGAGTATACATACCAGTAATCAAGGACATGGTCTATTAGAGACACAAGAACAACACCTTCGGCTGATGTATGTTCATAATTTAAACCACTAATACCATCATGACCGACGATTACCTAGAAATACAGACATAAATAAAGACTTTAATCCTTTGATACTAATCCACCTAAAACCACCACATTTCTATGATAACAAAACTCTTGTTTTATTAAAACAAGATATATTATATCTATATATATTTGTATACATATATATATATTTATATTGGGGTGATGGGTACAACAAGATGTAGACTTTATGCTATGACAGCTAAGACAAGATGTAGACACTAAGCTCAGAGGAGAACAAGAGGGTTTTCAAAGCAACTGCTTGAGTGTTGAACAGATCTTTACACTGCGCAACATCATTGAGCAGTGCATTGAGCTGTAAAAGCCACTGGCAGTCAACTTCATTGACTTTCAAAAATCATTTGACAGCATTCGAAGGGAGTCACTGTGGAACATTGCATGCCTGTATGGCATTCCACAGAGTTTCATCACCATCTTTAAAGGCCTATATGTCAACTCGAGCTGTTGCGTGAGAACCAAATCTGATACTACATCAGACATCATCTCCAGGATCAGACAAGGCTGCATCCTTTCTTCCCTGTTGTTCTGGCTTGTAGCTGATTTTGTATTGAAAAAGACTGCCAACGAAGCCAGTCGGGGATCTTGTGGACAGGGAAAGCAAGGCTGAAGGACCTGTATTTTGCCGATGACATCGCCTTTCTAGTTGAGGACAGTACGAGCCTCAGGAACTAACAACCTTCTTACAGCTGAATGCCAAGAAGATCGGGCTACAAATCAACACCCAAAACACTGAAGTTATGAAGTTGGAAGACGACCCCGGCCAGGTGGCAGCAGTTAAGGTAAACCATAAAGAGCTGGATGAGGTTGACCATTTCACATACCTTGGCAGCATCCTGAGCAACAGTGGCGACATAAAGCTGGACATCAACTGCTGGATTGGAAAAGCGACCAAGGCGTTCCAACGGATGCACTAGATTTGGTCAAATGCAGCCCTCAGCACATAGATCAAGCTGCACTTGTACACCAACATTGTACTTCCATGGCCATCTACACCTGCGAAATATGGAAACACACTGCCAAGATGGATAGGCGTCTAAACATTTTCCATCAAAGGTGTCTGCATAAGATTCTAAAGGTCACCTGGCGAGATTGGCATAGGAATAAAGAGATCCTACGGAGAGCAACATCACATACATTACAGGAGGTCATCACAGTGTAGCGATTCTGTTTTGCAGGTCACATTATCACCTCGCACATCACCTGTCCAAAACGGTGATGATGTGGACTCCCACTAAAGGCAAGTGGAAAAGTGGCCAACTGAAGATGACCTAGCAACAGACATTCCAAAGCAACCTACAGAGATGAGCTAAATGTATGTAAGGATAATTACATCATTAGGTGACGGAAATTAAAATTGATGATGACGAAATTAAAGTTATCAATGATGAAATTAAAGTTGATGATGACAAAATTAAAATTAACGATGACGAAATTAAAGTTGGCGATGATGAAATTAAAATTGACAATGTCGAAATTAAAATTAACGATGACGAAATTAAAGTTGACGATGATGAAATTAAAATTGACAAGGAGGAAATTAAAATTGACGATGACGAAATTAAAATTAACGATGACGAAATTAAAGTTAACGATGACGAAATTAAAGTTATCTACGATGAAATTAAAATTGACAATGTCGAAATTAAAATTAAAGTTGACGATGACGAAATTAAAGTTATCTTCGATGAAATTAAAGTTGGCAATGACAAAATTAAAGTTGACAATGAGGAAATTAAAGTTGACGATGATGAAATTAAAATTGACGATGATGAAATTAAAATTGACGATGACGAAATTAAAGTTGACGATGACAAAATTAAAGTTATGGATGACGAAATTAAAATTGACGATGACAAAATTAAAATTGACAATGAGGAAATTAAAGTTGACGACAACAAAATTGATGTTAGTGATCATGAAAAAGTTGGCAATGATGAAGTTAAAGTTGATGATGATGAGTTATAGTGCTCCAACGCATTGAACTAGAACTAGTATTACCAATCAGGAGTCAAAAACGAAAATGGGGCAAACATTATAAATCGGTGGAATTACGAAGGTGATTGAGGGGATCTGACAAGATAAGTATCGGATTTTGATCAGAAGTATATGAGAAGAAAGTCGTGAAATCAACTGTTTGTTTACATGCAACAACATAGGCTTTACATAAATATTTAAAAAATTGACCAAAAAAAAGATTCATTTTCAAATACCTGAAAGAAAAAAGAAAAATGGATACTAATAATTTGTGTAATTTGGCAGGATTTGATCTCAGAGTGTAGAGAGCCAAACAGAATACCACAAAACTTTCTATCTGACATTCACTCTGACATGACTCTGCTGATTCACTGCATTAAAAACGAGTAAAAATACTATAATTAGCATAAAGTAGTGTAAATAATACGGCAGAGTCATTAGAACGTCAGATAGAATGCTTTGTGGTATTCATTCCAGCTCCCTTCTCTCTGAATTCAAATGCTGAGGTCAACTTTGTCGTTCATCCATTTGAGGTAAATAAAAAAGTACCAGTCTAGTACTGGGGTCGATTCTTCCTCTATATCTCTTCCTCCTTCTCTGGAAGAACGCTGCTGTACTCAGGCCTGGAGAAAGAGGGGCTCCGCCAGGTTTACAACTGCCCTAATAAATGCTGTATATCAAGATGGCACCCCTACAACTCCCTCAGGAGTTACAGGTAAAGAAGTATAGTTAATATGAATCATTGAGATATGTAATAAATAACTGATAAGTTTCTAAAAGCCGGGACAATGCAGTAAAATATATAAAGGGCAAAGGATAACAAATAAAACAAAATAAAGTAATATTTTACCCAGTGTATTTTAACATGACATTTCAGGACTATTACCCTCTTTTCAAATGTGAAACAGAAACAGTTCAAAACAAAAACAAACAGTCAATGTATTCTTTCCTAACTGGTCTGCGTATCCGTTTCACAATTGTAAAGAGAGTAATATACTGGGTAAAATATTACTTTGTTTTATTTTATTTGTCATCCTTTGCCCTTTATATATTTCTACTGCAATATACCAACCTTTTAAACTTATCACTATAATTAGCAGCCAAGTTACCTGTAAAGTTTTATCAAACCATCTGTTCCCACTATTCATTTCACTTCCTCCTCCATGAAGCATCATTCCACCAGCTGTAGACATTTTCTGGATTGGATCATTTATTGATGGCATAGGTTTATCCAAACATATCACAAAAAGACTATTTTGAATCAATTGCAAAGAGAGTTGGTTCTTTTTATCTGAAATAAAAGGAAAATAAGAGCACATCTAGAGTCTACTGACTTTAGTGAACCAACAAAGAAACAGCTACACATCATTGTAGAAGTGTTCAACCAATTGTTTTTATTTTTGTATAGATGGTATCTTACAAAACTGTTCATATAAAAATACAACACACTATTAACTCATTAGTTACCAACCTGGCCAAAACCAGCTCTGGTCCTATGATATAAAACCACCCATTTTAAACGGTTTCTATTTAACCCTTTAGTTACCAACCCGGCCAAAACCAGCTCTGGTTTGATGAAATAAAACCACCCACTTTAAAGGGTTTCTATTCAAAGAAAGAAAAAAATATTTAGTCTCTGCACCCTCTGTAAGAAATAACTTCAACACCAGAAAGTGATGTATTATCATCATCATCATCATCATCGTTTAACGTCCATCTTCCACACTAGCATGGGTTTAGACGGGAATTGTCCCACTTGAGGCAAGATTGGTCGCTCGCTCGTATGGGACTGTCTGGCAGGTTTTCTACGGCTGGATGCCCTTCCTAACACCAACCACATTTACAGTGTGGGAGGTTTTTACCGTGTTACCTACACGGCCACATTACAGCGTGGACTGTGTATTTTTTTGTTGTGACACCTACACGACCGCATTTATTTCGGACTGGATGTTGATGGGGGTGGGGGAGTGAGAGAGGGGTGTATATTTGATTAAGAGGTGCCTACTGTAGGTTTCGCTTTGTACTTAGGCAAGGTGGGTTTTCTGTATTACTGCGTAGCGCCAAAGATCTCGGTCCAGTGACATTGTCTTAGAGAGGTGTAAGTGTGTAAGGTCGGAATTTATCAAATCGTCCCAGGTTTTTCTGGGTTTGCCTACTCCGTAACTTCTGTCAATTTTGATTGCCCTGCACTTTTTTATACAGCTGTCGTCTTTCATGCGCATCACATGACCATACCAACGTAGTCTTCTCTCGAGTAAACAACATCTGATCCCTCTTATTCCTAGTTTCTCACTTAGTTCATTTATGCTTTGCCGTTCACGTATATTACTATTACACATCCAGCGGAGTATGCATGCTGTTCCTCTCCAGTCTACGCAGATCCTCTGCACACAATGCCCAGGTCTCACTGCCATGTAACATAGCTGTTCGTATGCAGGCATCATACAGCCTGCCTTTCATTTTTAGAGAGAACCCTTTAGTGGGTAATAGTGGTATAAGCTCTCTGAACTTTTTCCATCCCGTTCTGACTCTGGCTACTGTACTTTCTGAGCACCCTCCACCACTGCTGATTTTGTCACCCAGGTAACGGAAGGTGTCCACTATTTCTATAGAGCCAGTATTATGTCTTCATAAACTTCAAGAATGCATTCAATAGGGTCTGGCATGATGTTCTATGGGTCACCGTGATGAAATTATACATGGAGCAAAAGTTCACTGCACAGTCAATGACTAAAATAATTGTTTCTACTTTTGGCACAAGGCCAGCAATTATCCCAGTGCATTACTGATACTTTATTTTATCGACCCCGTAAGGATGAAAGGCAAAGTTAACCTCGGCAGGATTTGAACTCAGATCAGAAAGGGGCGTAACTCTGTGCTGCAAGGCATGTTGTCCGACCCTCTACCGATACTGCCAAACCACCAATGACTAAAATAATGAAGCTCAAACAAATATGGAAAGATAAGAAGAGAACCATGAAGAACTAGATCAAATTCCTGCCTGCACTGATGTTCTCCATCTTCCTGTACATACATAGACATACACCTCACTTAAGAGATACACATAAGACATAGACCTCACTGAAGAGATACAGGTATACACATAAGATATAGACCTCACTGAAGAGATACAGGTGTACATATGTGACATAGACCTCACTGAAGAGATACAGGTGTACACATGAGATATAGACCTCACTGAAGAGATACAGGCACTAGAAATGGGATGCTACCACAACATCATAGGCATCTCATACATAGAACATATAAAAAATGAGCAGGTAAGCAAAACAGCCCAATATCATATAGGCACCTGACAAAGACTTTCTCACAATAGTGAAGATAAGAAAGCTGAGATGGCATGGCCATTTTACACGATCCAGTGCTTTTCCAAAGACCATCCAACAGGGAATTGTGGAGGGAGAAGAAAGAAAGATGGTCAAAGATAAAAGATAGACAGACAACTTTAATGAGTTGACAGGAAAATTATTAGCAGAAACATGAGATCTGATTCACCATTGTAACAAATGCAGAAGATTGGTGCATAGCATGCCATAACAACAGTGCCCCTACAATTCCATCTCTGTTTAGGTATTTCTTGGTCTTCCGCTTCATTGACTTCCTTCCACCTGAAACTCCTGATACTATTCAAAGCGTCCTTACTTTACTTAAGACTGTAGGATGTAATTTGAGGGAGATATGGCTGTTTTGTCTAAAAAGTTGAAGGACCATATAGAGGCATGTTTCCTTATGCAAAAATTAATGGTTTCTGATTTGAGCACAAGGCCAAGAATTTTGGGGGAGGGGAAAGTCGATTAAATTGATCCTAGTGCATTACTGGTACTTTATTGTATCAACCCCGTAAGGATGAACTGTAAAGCTAACCTTGGCAAGATTTAAACTCAGAACATAAATATATGCCAGAAAGCATGTTGGTTGATGCTCTACCAACACTGACAGTCCATTGCCTAATGCAAAAATAATATGTATTGCCTAAAGGCAAAATAGAATGGTAGCATCAAGTTTTGAATCTCTGATTAAACAATTGCTAGTCTTTACAAATTCTGAAGAAAATGAAAAATACCTTTCATCATCTTCTTATAGACTTTAGCCCACACATTTCGGTTTTCCGTAGTTAAAATTCCAATAGGTGAAGTAGGATGCTTAGATCCAGATTTGATAATCTTCAGTTGTTTATAAATTTGTTCAGGATTCAGGGGTTTGTTCTTCTTGCCATATACTTGCAGGGAAAATAACTAAAATATAAAGAAATATAGTTTACATGAACCACTGGGAGACATGAGGTTAGAATTGTTTTAGGAAAGCTGATTCAATACAAATTAGAAATACAAAGATTGAAAACTAGAGTGGTCCTAAGCTTGAAATATCATGAAACATAAGGTAAAAGTGTAAACTGTTGTTTCGTTTTTTTTTTTTCTTTTTTACTTTACTCAAGTTTTCACTCTTGTATTTATAATAATAATAATAATGAAATTATTGTGTACAGTGCTCAGGTGTACTACAACTCATCAAAGGTGCATGTATAGTACATAGAATAATGTACAAATGTCAGTAAAATGAACATTGTATGAGTCATGATATAATAATAATAATAATAATGAAATATTGTGTACAGTGCCCAGGTGCACCACAACTCATCAAAAAGTGCATGTACAGTACATAGGGCATGTACAGTACATAGGGCAATGCACAAACATCAGTAAAATGAACAGTGCACGAGTCATGATACACACATGCCAGAAGTCAACTGGTAGATAGAATCAGCAATGGAAAGATCAATAGAAACATTGTTTCCTTGGTCCAATTTGACAAGTTCCACTGCACTCAGTATGTGAATGAGGTCTGGGATCTTATCAATTGATCGAGCAATCGATCAAATTCTAACTTGCATTGTACCAGCTTTGTCAAAACAAAATATCAAATTAAACAGAATAAGAACAAACAACTGTGGTTTAAATTTTTCAATAATTATTCATGGTAAATAGATATATTTTAGTATAAGATGTAGGAAGTTCAGAAGCAGAAAATAACTGCAAGTACAGTCAGTTGCTCTAAAATAGCTTATAAAAAAATTGGGTAAAAAGATACTGAGTTCAATTCTTCATGGCAACCACTGGCAACATTTTTCTGTCTCTAGAGGTCTTTACCAGATTTTTATTAGTCATTTTATAGCAATTGACTGTAATTGCAGTTAGTTTATGTGTCTCAGCTTCCTAAACACAATGTTTGTTATATTTTCATAGACTATATTTTATGTAGTAAAAGCTATGCCATTTTCTGTTGAAACAGGTGTTAGCCATATCAGCAATATGACCATGATGAGCTTCACTGTTTTGCCCGGTGTATACAGTTTAGACTAGGTATACCATATCTTGCTATGTGTCATAAGAGGTGACTAAAAGGGTTGGCATCAAGAAGAGAATCCAGTTGTTATCATCATCCCATCTTTTCCCGCAACTCCTGAGAGTTGTAAGGGCAATATATTGACATATGGTATTTCTAGAGCATTTCTTAAAACCTGGCAGAGCCCAACTCCTCTTCAGGTCTGAACACAACAGATTTCTTCTAGAGAAGGATATACAGTGAGAGAATGGAAGTGAGAAAGAGATATAGAGAAAGAAGAATCAACTCCAGTATTTGAATGGCACTTTTTTTTTATCAACCTTAAATGGATGAAAGGCAAAGTTGACCTGAGCGGGATTTGATCTCAGAGAGCAAAGAGCCAGAACAAATAGCACAAAGCATTTTATCCAGTTGTAGAACATTGACTCCAAAAACAAATGACACCATGATGAGTAATAACTCTTTTATACTAGAAATAAGAAAATTTTAGCTTTAACACCTACATGGTTATTTGATATGACAATAATGTGTTGAGGTTTTGAACTTGTGTGATTCTTCCAGAAGTCAGTATTTACTCCTGGAATACGACAGCCAGCAAATACATTATAGTACTGTTGCATACATAAAGGTTGTTCACCTACTTTATCCAAGGGAAGCTTATTTCTGAAGATAAAGAAAAGAAAAGAATATATATATATATTTAAGGGGAATCCGTACTGGTGTGCAAGAGGGAAGTCTGCATTGGTATGGACATGTGATGCGCATGGACAATGACCAATGGGTGAAGAAATGCCAGGAAATCCCAGTGGATGGAAGCCGCAGTAGAGAACAACCAAGAAAGATCCGGGAAGAGGTTGTGAGAGCTGACCTTAAATCGCTAAGACTGGCCGAGATGATGAAGGAATGCAACAAGTGGAGAGATGCCATGCTGAGAAGGACCCATTTAACCCATGCAAGCATGGAAAAACGGATGTAAAAAACGATGATGATGATGATGATACATAGCACAATTACACCTCTGAAAGGCAATGACTCAGGACCGCGACCTTTGGTGCTATGCAGTTTTACGGAAGACCCGCCCTCTATTGTTCTCGGGATGAGCCTTATACCTAGTAGACAACACCTTCCTCAACCTGCTATCCCCTCTCATCCACCTCCCTTAGCAGTAACCATACCTTCCCTACTACCCTGACCACATCTCCCCCCCCTTCCCTAGTCCCCACTGTAAAGAACATCCAGCCCACACTATAAAGTGATTGTGTAGGTGTCATGACAAAACGTACTCAGCACACACTGTCAATGTGGTTGGCGTTAGGAAGGGCATCCAGCCGTAGAAAACCAGCCAGAAGCTCTCCTATATGAGCGAGACACAGTCACCCAACCCAACTTGTCTCTAATTGGAATCGTCTAACCCATGCTAGCGTGGAAGATAGACATTATTCGACAATGATGATATCATATATGATAAATATATATCGTGAATGCGTGTGGTTTTAGTGGTTAGAGAATTGAATTTATGAACAGGAGGTTGTGAGTTTGATTCCCAGGCCAGACATTTTATTTCACATTGCTCCTTCTACCAGGAGTTGCGACTAGTAGATAGTATTAGCAATTGGAAAGTCAAATGGAAACATTGATTCTTTGGTCCAATATGATGAGTTCCACACCACTCAGTAAGTGAATAGGATCTTGTCAATTCAGATCATATACGTGTAACTATACAATACAGGATTAAGCTGTGATTGTATGAATCATCATCATTGTCATCATTATCCTCATTCTATGTTTGTTTTTCATGTTGACATAGGAAGGATGGGTTGTTACAGTATGGGACTAGAAAGATTGGAGCAACCTCACCCTTCTCATATGTTCCATTTTTGGCATGGTTTCTACAAGTTAGATGCCTCTCCTAATGCCAACCACCTTGATGTACTAGGTGCATTTTCTCATGGTAGCAACACTAATACTTTACAGGATGTATTGAGTACATTTTATCATGGTGCCAACATTAACACTTTACAGAGAGTATTGGGTACATTTTATCATGGTATCAGCACTGGAGATTTTCACATACTCATCCAGAGTGAAGGGTCCTCTCAAACCCTATATTGTTCTGTTCAACACTGTAACATCCAATCTCTCACCACATTTCCTTTTAGTGTAGCAATGTTTGTACAGGAGGGCAGTTCTTTTGTATGATGGTATATTGCCAGTTAGCTCTTTATGAGGTTCAGTTTCTGGAGGTCATTCTTGACAACTTTGTTCCATGTCTTCCAAAGTCTCCCTCTTCCACAGGTTCTATCCACTTGAAGTGCTCAGCACTTTTTTTTATATAATGTATATGTAAATAAACACATTGAGTAACTAGGCATGTAAACATTTCCCGATAGATTGAGAAAATGATGAACATCCTTAATTGATTTTCAACCCTTATTGGGTTCTCATTAAAGAATATATCATCAAACAACTACAAAATACATACCACTGTTGACCTTATAAAGCCTACCAAATGTATTACGAACCAGAGTATTAATTTGTATTTTTCAGATTTTTTTCCTCCCCACGCCACTTATTAAATTTTCTTAATCTATCTCTGGCAAAATTCTATTTTAAGTGGTAGCATTCCTGTGACAATTAATTTTCTTTAAACATTAAAAAAACATTATACATGGCAAAAAAAGTACATTACTAGAAATCCCATATGTTATAAAATAAAAAGGATGGGTTGGGTCTCAATAACAGGCCACTTTACCGGTCAGGTATGGCGGCCTAGGCCTCCGGTCCCCGATCTCACTAGCTTTGCCGGTGTATCTTTCGTTGGTAACCTCGTGCCGCGTCCTCGTCAGCAGGGTTCTTCAAAACACAACAGAACCCTCTGTGTTCAGAGAACGTGAGGCCGCCTGTGAGATGTGGGACCGGTTGGGACTTAGCCCAGTAGACGTCCCTCCTCCTTCTCCCCCTGTTGACGTCAAGTCCCCCCAACGCACTTGGGATGACATCCAGTGCAGCCTGGCCTCAGACAGGCTCATGCGCCAGCTCGACCAGCACTGCCTTGCTTGTTTTCGTGCGGCCTCCAAACCCCACAGTGGTGCCTGGCTCCATGCTCTGCCCTCCTTCTCCACTGGCACGCAGCTAGACAACCATAGCCTGCGAATCGGCGTTTCCCTGAGGCTCGGCCTCCGGATCTGCCAGCCACACCAATGTCGCTGCGGTCCCACCGTGGACTCTTTTGGCCTCCACCCGCTTTCCTGTCACCACAGTGCCGGCCGCATTCCACGCCATACTGCCCTCAACGAGGTCATTAAACATGGCTTGGACACTGCAGGCTTCCCTTCCCAGCTCGAGCCGGTGGGGCTGGATCGAGGGGACGGCAAAAGGCCAGATGGCATCACCATCTTCCCGTTCCGCGGTGGCAAACTCCTCGTCTGGGATGCCACTTGCACCAACACTTTCTGCAGCCGCAACCTGGTGCAGTCTGTGACTGACCCAGGTTCTGCTGCACGTCGGGCTGAGGGAGCCAAACTCCTCAAATACCGGTCGCTCTCCGACAGGTTTGCGGTCGTTCCCCTGGCAGTGGAAACTTTTGGCGTCCTCAGCCCCAGGGCTACCTCCTTACTCACCACCATAGGCGCTGAGCTGGCCAGCCGTAGGTGTGAGCCCCGCGAGTTGGAGTGGATTTTCCAGCGCGTCCCCCAAGCCGTCCTCCGGGGAAACGCCTTCTCCATTCTGTCCGCCCGGGCTGTGGGTGGGCCCCATCACGTACCAATACATTAGTTAAATACCATTCTTTCATCTCAACTCAAGTGAATAACTTACCATTGGACAGCTTGTGGTGTGTGGATAGGCGCACGCGCACACACATTCACACACACACACATTCTTTCTCACCCTCTCTCTCCTAAGAATGGGTGTACTTAAAGCATTAACTGATGAACATTCAATATGTAAATTAAGTGACAAATTCTGGGTTTTAAAAAAATCAAGGGAGACAACCAAAAAAAATTACCGATTTTCCATACCCACCCCCACTTTTTCATACTCACCTGCTTATTCCTACTCCCCCACTTATCCCCTCCCCCTATTAATTGTGACCCAAGAGTAGTTAATTTCAGTATATAATAAATTATGCACTAAACAACCAGAATATCCCACAAAAAATAGCAAACTGGTAATGACAACAATAGCACAAACTCCAACCCGGTTTCTTATTATAATCTTCTGATAAAGGGTTTTTAGACCTGAAATATTAACACAGGGAAATGAAATAACAGGTGATACACCAACACCTTTGTTACCTTCAATTAATTCTGAAATGTACTGTCCATTTTGCTGGACTAGATACTTTTTATCATGGCACCACTATGACCATCTTACAGGTTTGACTAGATACTTTTTATCGTGGCACCAGTACGACCATCTTACAGGCTGGACTAGATTCTTTATATCGTGGCAGCAGTATGACTACTGTACAGGGTGAACTGACTGGTTTTTATCGTGGCACCAGTATGACCACCTTACAAGGTGAACTGGGTATTTTTGTCATGGCACCAGAATATATTAAAACATATGTTGAAAAATAAAATAAAATAAAAATTAAAATCTAAAGTTTTTAATTTCATTACCAATTTTATTACTGTTTAATCACTCTTTTGGGGGCCTCTGAAAATTTGCAATAGAGTGGAAGGATACTTCTTGTCATCATCATCATCCTTTAACGTCTATTTTCCATGCTAGCATGGGTTAGACGGGTTGTCCCATTAGAGGTAAGTTGGGTCAGGTGACCTATCTTGTTCATATAGGACTTTTTCAGGCTAAATTTCTACAGCTAGATGCCCTTCCTAATGCCAACCACATTTACAGTGTGTGCTGGGTGCTTTTAGTCGTGACACCTACAGGACCACTTTACAGTGTAAGCTGGGTGCTTTTTGTCGTGACACCTACATGACTACTTTACAGTGTAGGCTGGATGCTTCTTGTGATACCAACATAACTTTACAGAGTAAGGTTGGTGTGAACAGAAGTGAGAGGGTGGTGTAGGGGCATGGAGTTGTATAGAAAGGGGTATAGTGGTTAAGTGGTTAAGAGGTACTTACTGGATGTATGTTTGAGTCTCTTGTGTGCACACAAAATATAAAATTAAAATACATGCTACATAGGATAAACCAAGTTGTTACATAGCATGTTATCAGGACTGGATTAACCCATTAAACAAAATATACACATGCTTAAGGCATAAAAGGAAGGACACCATTTTATTTAAATTAAATGTATTTGTCATTCCGCCAAAAAATTGTTTTAAGCAAGTATCGTTTAAGTGCTAAGGGCCTGAAAAGGACTTAGTCTTGCCCTGCATGTTACACAGGATAAACAAAATTGTTTAGATACTTACTCTTCTCCTTTAAAGTTTCACCGAAGCTACTGTCTTTTCAAAACAGTCTTGTAAAGTTGATAGCTTCAGCAAAACTGAAAACCTTCAAAGTAAACAGTCACTATCAATAAAGAAATATTATATTGACTCAATAACAAATATGAGTTTAAAGTCTGTCTCGAGTTTAGAGGCTCATCAGACCAGTGCTTATTCTGGTTTCCATGGCATGAAGCGACTGAGAGTACAAGACTTCCCCTGAGCAGGACACCTATTCATCACAGGTTAAAGTCTGTCTTGTGCTTGCAAGCTCAGGCCGGGGCTTATCCCAATTTCTGTGACATGAAGTCATTGACAGTACAAGACACCCCACCGAACAGGAGACCAGTCCATCACAGGGTTAAACCCCCAGACATTACTGGTACTCATTTTCTGAGTATACTAGAGTAATGTGAAATGAAGTGTTTTTGCTTAAGAACACAACACATCATAATGATTGAAAGTCCAACACACCTCCTCTATCATTCTGTGCAAATTCATAAAACAAACGATTACTTACTCATCTATCATTATCTTGTAATCAAGAATTCCGGATATCATTTTTGCAGCAATCCTAATAAATAGAAAATAAAGACTTGGAATTCAGATTTTTGGTTGAATAGATGTAATGTTGTGTTGTTCTTACCTTTTCAGATGGCATCTTCACAGTAAGTGAAGTGGTTGCAATAGAGAATCAAAAATGAGTGAGAGAGATACTTTGTGAAGGACTGGTAGTGAGACATGGATAGTGAATTCAGAGGATATATGAAGGCTGGAGTGAAATGAAGCAAGCATGCTTTGAAGGCTGTAAAATGTTAATGTGTGCGAACAACAAAGCATGGATAAGCTAAGAGAGAAACTGGGTGATGCTTGTGTATGATGCTGCATGGTAGTGAGACATGCATGGACAGTGGATGTAGAGGATATGTGAAGGTTGGAGATAAATGAAGCAAGCATGCTTCGATATCCATGCAATATTAATATGTGTGAAAGACAGAGCATAGATATGCTGAGAGAAAAGTTGGGAATAAGAGGAAGCAGATGTAGTGAGCAAGAGAGAAGATTGCACTTGTATGGAGATGTGAGATGTATGGATGAAGAAGTCCCAAGACATCTCAGGAGAAGGATACTACAGCAGAGACAGACCAAGGAAGACCAGGCAGAAGTCATGAGAGCTGATCTCCAATCACTGAAACTCATAGAAGAAATGACAAATGACCATGATGAGTAGGGAGATGCTGTGCTGGAAAAGATTTATCCAACCCTGAAAGCATGGAAAAGCGGATGTAAAATGATGATGATGATAATGATGATGACTTCAACATTGATGTACATATAGTCCCTATCATGTCACTTCAACACTTGTTGTAACAGTAGGGGTAATAATTGACTAAAGTGGTCACAAGATGATGAGGATGGGGAAGAAGAGAAGAAGGAGGTGGAGGAAGATATAATACTTACTTCAACTGTCCCTTCTCTCCTTCAAATTTTTGCAGAGGAAACAACATTCCTGGGTTGGAATTGATAACTACAGGAGACCTAACACTTAAGTAGCCATAATGTAGCCACCATTGAGATAGCTGCAATAAATATATAATAAACAACTACTCAAGTCTTTCATTTATTTATACAGCAACACCATACCAGAAAAAAACAATAAACTGAAATTTCATTATGACAATAGTAAGCATTTTAAGACCATCTTTCCTTATAAAGCAGTGGTTAGGGCTGTAGAAGATCACGCCACCTAACCTTAACTTTGGAGGCAGTCGATTAACTGCCCTTAGTTCTGACATCAGTAGCTGAATAAACTCTCTCTTCGACTGCTGTCTCTAGAGGCGATCGGACACGTTTCACGATGACGAAACAGCGATAGCACACCATGCGGTCACGGGATAATTGAAGACCGACAATTAAAGATAATTACCAATTACCAACCTAGGAACAACTGATATGATAACCTGTTTTGTTAATTGCTCTGATTAAAATACTCATGCATATGTAATCTCGAGGTATGTTTTTTATTTGCTTAATTGTGTACCTACACCTTAACAACAATTAGAAGAGATGTTCTACCAGCCAGGCTAGGGAAACAAACTCCCCTCTAAATCATAAAAACAACCCAGCCTTCTAAAATGGTGACCATCTCTCCTAAAGGGCTATCAACTCTTCAACCACCCCTCATCAAGTCTCTGGCTTTCATGTCCTCTTTCAGCATCTTTAGCCATGTCCTTCCACATTCATTGCCATCACTCCTGTCACCCAGTTTCTTTCATTCTTCCTTCACACATGACCCAACAATTTCATTCCATTTCTCTTCACAACAATCATCAATACTTCTATTACTCTAACCCAGTATCCAACCATCTTATTCTATTTCTCTTTGGCTCTATTCTCTTCACTTCTGTCACCCAATCACTATCATTCTCCTCCACACATGACCTAAGCATCTCATTCCATTTCTCTTCACATTCAACATTGGCTCTATTCCTATCATCCTCTCACCCAGTCACTTTCATCCTTCCTCAACCATCTCATTCCATTTCTCTTCACATCCATCACTAACTCTATTCCTCATTTTTCCTCAACACATGACCCAACCATTTCATTCTATTTCTCTTCACAACAACCATCACAGGCTCTAATTCCGCCACTCCTGTCACCTCCATCCTTCCTCAACACATGACCAAACCATCTTATTCCATTTCTCTTCACAACATTCATCACTGGCTCTATCCCTAACTCTCCTCTGGCAGTAATCAAGTAACATATTAAAAGTTTCAATAGAGTTTTATGTAAAAAGACTTATTTTTCAATTGCATTCCAAACATCAGATTGTAGTTTTGAGCCAATGTGGAGGCCTCAATGTGATCACTCAAACTGCTAGAAATAGGAGTCAAATCATATCCAATTATCTTTAAAAAAGGAAGGACACGCTACAAAATGTCTTAGATATGACTAGAATGGCTTTAATCCTAAGGTAGCTAATCTGTAGCAATTTATATGCAGTGACATGGATACAAGTTATGAATTTGCCTCCACATAACTTAAATAGAGCTATGGCACTCACTGCACTAATCATCATCATCATTATCATCATCAACCGAATGCATTTTATCGTGACACCAACACTAGAAAGGTTGTCATATCAATGACACAACTAAATGGTCCCCACAACCCTTTGTTTGGCAAGCTTTCTACAGCTGGATGCCCTTCTTATTAACAACTATTTTACAGGATGCACTAGTTGCATTTATAAAGTAGATCACCAACACTGGGGAGGTTGTCATGATCTTGGATTTGAAAATAAAAGGCAATGTTTTTCATTAGAAATGTAGTAATGAAAGAGTTCATTGGAGCTAGTGTCCTCCTTGACAGGTTGGAGGTTACATCATACATATGTTCTGGTTTTGGCATGGTTTCTGCAATGAGATATCCTTCCAATCACCAACCATTTTACAGATCACATGCAATTGTTTTTCTTAAAGGTATCTTACCCAATTATCAGCAGATTTTGCTCTTTCTTTCAATAGTGTTTGAAGTTTAGGACCAACCTCTTTCTTGAAATCTTCTATAACCTAAAATAAAAGTAAAAAAGAAAACAATTTTATAAATAGTGTTGATATGACATTGCATGGTCATTGACACACATACATACACAAGCAGACCAGACATGCACACACAACATTATCATCATTTTTCATGCTCGCATCGATTAGATAAGTTGCCACTGTCCAACAGTCCAAGACTAGAGAAGCACGCTTTGCTCCTATGTTTCATTTTTGGCATGTTTTTACAATAGAATGACCTTCTTAACACTAACCTCTCTACAGAGAGTTCTAGATGCATTGTATTGTAGCACAAAAACTACCATTTACACAGTGCACTGGGTACATTGTATTGTAGCACAAAGACTACCATTTACACAGTGTACTGGGTACATTTTATTGTAGCACAGGCATTACCATTTACACAGTGTACTGTGTACAAAGGACTCATAAAATATGAGAAAAATCTAATAAAAAAAGTTAAGACTCAAACATTGTGTCTGACATACATACACAGACATATAACTAACTTCCCATGGTTTCCATGTATCAAATTAATTCATTTTGTATGAAAAGTAAGATGAAATTTGCGAGGAAAGGGTGGCAGGTGGGACAGAGAAGGAGAAAGGTTTGAGGGAGATGTCGCATTAAGGTGAGGGAGAAGAAAGGTTTGTAAGAAGAAAATAAGTTGCTGTTCTCTATGCCAGCGCGAGTCAGGGAGTCCAGCACAATGTGAAAGCCTGAAGACACTGAGGAGGCGTGTGGAGTGGCCAGCAGATTGAAAATGTCGGGAGATTGGAATTGGGTTGTTGACCCGGTTGTCCCAAAGGGGTTCAGCAAATCTGTTGGCCAGGCAACGGCTAGTCTGACCAAGGTAGATAGCTCCAAAAGAGAACAACGGAGCCCAGAGACAAGGCTGGTGGAGGTGCAGCTGAAGGAGTCCCTAACCCTGAAGGACCGATCATTGGGAAAGAAAAGGGTGATAGGAGATAAAGCTGCATGTATGTCAGCGGGGTTGGGAACAGCGGTGGGATCCAGGAGATGTGTTGTGGGGAGTAAAAGCGCTGCGGACGAGGAATTCTGAAGGTTACGAATGCACTTGAATGAAATGGGGGGTGGGAGGGGGAAACTGGGTGAGATGGAGGGATTAGACTGTAGGCGGCAGAAAAGACGGAGGGACAAGGTAGAAGGAGGAAGGGCAGTTGGTTGGCAGGGGCAGCGGTGGCGTGGACTAAGGGCAATTGACGCCACAGGCACAGGTGAGGGTGGCTTGGGTCAGGGTAGGGGGTTATCCACGCCTAGTGAAAAGTCTGGCCACGTAATGAGACTGAATCAGAAAATCATGGCGTAGACGGAGGAATTGGGAATAGGAGATGGAGTGTTTTGTGTAGGTGGGGTGTGAGGAGAAGTTGAGGAAGGTATGGGAATCTGAGGGCTCTAAGTAGACGGAGGTGAAGAGGGAGTGATTGGAGGTGTCAGTGGTAACACAGATGTCTACAGAAGTGGATATAGAGGTGGTGAACTTGAGGGCAGGGTGGAAGGAGCAGAGAAAGGACAAAAAGGAATTGAGCTTGGCTCGGGTGGGGGACATGCTGCCAAAACAGTCATCAATGTACCAACAGTACAGCTCAGGGGTTGGGCCAGAGAATTCTGAAAAGATCTGAGCCTCAACATAGCCGACAAGTAAGTTGGCATAGCTGGGGCCTATTCTTGTGCCCTTGGCCACCCCCATCGTCTGTTGGTAAATCTCACCTAAGAAGGAGAAACAGTTGAGGGAGAGGACGAACTTAGCTAAATGAATAAGGGTAGAGGTGGAAGGTAGAGAGGAGAGACGATGGTTAAGGAAGTGCTGTAGGGCCAGGAGACCTTCGGAATGGGGGATGACTGTGCATAGGGATTTGATGTCGAGGGTGAAGATTAGGGAGGGGAGAAGATGAAAGAGTCGAAGAGGCGGAGGGCATGGTTGGTGTCAAAAATGTGGGACAGTAGGGTAGCTACTAGTGGGGAGTACAGAATCAAGAAAGGTTGAAACAAATTCAGTGGGGCAATTACACACTGAGATGATGGGGTGGCCGGGGTTGTTGGGCTTGTGTAATTTGGGGAGGAAATAGATGGTAGAGGTCCATGGAGTGTGGACAATAAGGTTGGTAGCCGAGGGGAGTAGAAGAGAGGAAGCAACGAGCTGGTGTATAGTAGATTTAACCTGTTGTTGGTATTGAGGAGTGGGATTGGTGGTAAGGAGGTGGTAGAAGAGAGGGTTTCAGAGTTGCCAATAAGCCTCCGTTTTGTAGAGGTCCGTGTGCCACACGACCACAGTGCCACTCTTGTCAGCCAGCTTAATGACAATGTCATCACAGTCAATGAGGGAACAGAGGGCTACGAGTTTGGCCGAGAGATGTGACATCATTCGTACCGTTTACAGAAATTGAAACAATTCACTGCATCAACAAACTTATCCAGGGCCCTGAATTGTTCGGGAGACAGCGTCCAGTGTGATGGTCGCTGGATTCTGTCAACGGGGTGTCTAAAGAAGTTTGGAGCCGGAGGGTTACCCTGAAAATGCATGTGCAATTTGGTGTGGTGGGTCTGAAATTCGTCACCAGAAGGCGAGAGTGGTATGATCGCAGACCTCTACTGAGGAGTGAATGCTCAGAATCAGATAGCAGAAGGTCAGGGGGAGTAGAGTGACAACAAGTTGTGAGTTGGTGGGATTGGGAGGGTTGGTGGGAAAAGGGTCAGATGTGGGTGGGGGAGAATGGGGATGGAAAAGTGTAAAGGTGAAAGATGTGGAGACGAAAGGGTGTGTATGAGTGCAGGGGTGGAAGGAAGGAGAGAATGTAGCTTATGGACTTTTGTGGAGGTTAGGAATTGGAAGAGTTGTTGGTTGAGATATTGTATGAAAAGTAAGAAGGAATGTGTGAGGAAAGAGTCACAAGTGGAACAGAGAAAGAGATAGATTTGAGGGAAATGTTGGTCTATCATGTGGATCTGGGAGAGGGTACATTAAATGGTGGTGCACATGAGAAGGCAGGAGGAGCGAGTGAGGATGGGCTCAATGGCAAGGGATGAGTGAGTTGTGGGTTGGAAGTGGAGATGGAAACGTTGTGGGATGAGATAGTGACAAAGGCAGTGGCTGAAGAAATTGACATAGCTGGAGTACTGGGTGTTAGAAAAGAGAAGCTATGACAGGCAGAGTGTAGGTTGGATGCAGAAGGGAGGAAGAGAGGCAAGGTAGAGTTTTAAACAGTTGTGCAGGTGGCGGAGGAAATTTGGCTTGGCATGGTGGGAAAAGAGGAATCATCATCATCATCATCATCATCGTTTAACGTCCATATTCCACGCTTGCATGGGTTTGGACGGGGGTTTTCCCACTTGAGGCAAGAGTGGTTGTCTTGCTCGCATAGGACTGTCTGGTTGGTTTTCTACAGCTGGATGCCCTTCCTAACACCAACCACATTTACAGTGTGGAACTGGGAGCTTTTTACCGTGTTGCCTACACGGCCACATTACAGCGTGGACTGTGTGTTTTTTTGTCGTGACACCTACACGATCTCATTTGTTTCGGGCTGGATGTTGTGGTACCAACATAACTTTACATTGAAGGGGTGGTGTGGATGGGGTGGGGGTAGTGGGACGGGGTGTATTTTGTTAGAGGTGCCTACTGACTGTAGGTTTCACTTTGTACTTAGGTAAGGCGGGTCTTCTCTATTACTGTGTAGCGCCAAAGCTCTCGGTCCAGTGACATTGCCTTGGAGAGGTGTAAGTGTTTGAGGTCGGAATTTATCAAGTCGTCCCAGGTCTTTCTGGGTCTGCCTACTCCGTGGCTACCGTCTATTTTTATTGCCCTGCACTTTTTTATACAGCTGTCGTCTTTCATGCGCATCACGTGACCATACCAACGTAGTCTTCTCTCGAGTAAACAACATCTGATCCCTCTTATTTCTAATTTCTCCCTTAGTACGGTTATGCTTTGCCGTTCACGTATGTTACTATTACACATCCAGCGGAGCATGCAAGCTTCGTTTCTCTCCAGTCTGCGTATATCCTCTGCACACAATGCCCAGGTCTCACTGCCATGTAACATTGCTGTTCGTATGCAGGCATCATACAGCCTGCCCTTCATTTTTAGAGAGAACCCTTTAGCGGCCAATAGTGGTATAAGCTCTCTGAATTTTTTCCATCCCGTTCTGTCCCTAGCTACTGTACTTTCAGAGCACCCTCCCCCACTGCTGATTTTGTCACCCAGGTAACGGAAGCTGTCCACTATTTCTATAGAACCATCTGTGCAATGGAACGAGTTAGTATTCTGTGGGCACTTGCTACTACTTATTGCACCAGAGCACCGGCCACATATAAAATCTATATTCTTAGATAGTTTACCTGTGATCCCACTACATCTTTTATGTACCCACACTTTGCATTTGGGACATAAAATGGAGTTTCTACCTACTCCTTTCCTACCCACTGAGCATGGCCATTTCCCAGATGGGACCGGTGCCCTATTTTCCTTCCTACAAACTAGAACTTTAGTCTTAGACAAGTTAACTTTAAGGCCTTTTGATTCTAGGCCATGCTTCCATGTTTGGAATTTCTTCTCTAGTTCAGCCATTGATTCAGCTATGAGCGTTAGATCATCTGCATATAGGAGTTCCCATGGGCAGCCGGTCTTGTACTCCTCTGTTATAGCCTGAAGGGCAATAATAAATAGTGGGGGGCTAAGGACGGAGCCCTGATGAACACCAACTTTTACGCTAAACTCTTCACTATATTCGTTGTTAATTCTAACCTTGCTGGCTGTTTCTTTATACATGGCTTGTATAGCTCTCACAAGCCATTCATCAACACCTAGTTTTCTAAGGGCCCACCAGATAATCGAGCGGGGTACTCTGTCAAAGGCTTTTTCCAAGTCAACAAAAGCTAAGTATAGGGGTTTACATTTAGCTAGGTACTTTTCCTGTAGTTGTCGTACAATGAAAAGAGCGTCTGTTGTACTTTTACCTGACACAAACCCGAACTGCATTTCGTCTAGATTAATTCGCTCTCTGATTAGTTGCGCTATTACTTTTTCTGTGACCTTCATGACCTGGTCAATTAATTTAATGCCTCTATAGTTTCCCCTATCTAGGGCACCACCTTTACCCTTGTAGCAGTTAATGATGATGCTGCTGCGCCAGTCCTTCGGAACGACCCCACTCTGTATGACTTGGTTTACTATCCGGGTGACCATAGTGTGTCCCACCGTTCCAGATGCTTTCAGCATTTCGGCAACTATTTCCGAAGGCCCGGCCGCCTTGCCCGTCTTCATGTCTTTGATCGCCTTACTTATTATACTACCTTCAACTTGCACTGCTGGTCCCTCTATTGGGTCGATGTGGGGGAGACTGTCTTTCTCCCAATTATTCTCCTCATTTAGTAGCCTTTCGTAGTGACACTTCCAAGCTACCTTCTTATCAGCGTCAGTGATGGCAAGTACACCAATATTATTTATACAATAGGGAATAAAATAGATCTACATAGTGTTAACTCGTTACGGTTGAGTCAATAATTTCAGACATGAAATACATTGTTATCGGTGAAGGAAAGATAAGATTCTAACTGGCTGCGCTCAAAGTGTCCTTAACCCAGTTGACTGTGTTTTTTCCATTTTTAGAATCTCAATTACCGGTTAATGTCTCAATTACCGGACACGCCTGCACACAGCTGTGGTCAGACTATAGTTATGCTGTCTGCAAGCTCATTCAAATGCATTCACACTGGCTGTCTCAAAGACATACAAATATGGCTTATAAAACTTACCAAAATAAAGAGCCTTCCAGCACCTCCTTATCCCCCTCTCCAGCTCCAAACGCCCTCCTGGAGTTCCGAACCGTTCATGAAAAGGTTAATAATTGTTTCTACTTTTGGCACAAGGCCAGCAATTATTCCGAGCAAAATAAGAAAGATGACGCTAACAAGTTAGAGAGAGAGAAGATGGTCACGGACGATTAGAGCAGAGAAGAGCAGTTCAATAAAAATCCCAATATTTGAGGTCTGTGGGTAATCTGGTGACTGGACATGATGGTAAATAAAGCAGTCACAAAGTGTGGGTAAATATCCAGAAGCATGGAAAATTTAGTTTAAGGAGACAACAAATCGAGGTACAAAAAGTCTTATTAGTTTCACGCTTTATATTGGAAAGAGGAAAGAAAGTTGGACGTGTCAGGCTTAAGCCCTGCTTCAGGAGCACAAAATAGAAACAGCACCACAAAGGAGATTCAGAAAAATGGTCCAGTAAAGACAAAGAAAATCGAAAATGAAGATGGAAAACAAGTCAACCATTGGTTAGTCTTGGTAACAAGTTCGAATGCAAAGTGGAGTGTGTGTGTGTATTAGTGTTGTTATATGTGTGAGTGTAAGTTATGTTTAAACGTGTGTGATTTTTAAAGGTATCATCATCATCATCATCATTTTATGTCCGCTTTTCCCAGCTTGCAAAGGTGGGATGGGTCTTATTCAGCACAGCATCTCTCCACTTGTCACGGTCCTTCGTCATCTCCCCCGTGAGCTTCAGCGATCTGAGGTCTGTTCTCACCACCTCCACCCATGTTTTTCGTGGTCTACCTCTACCACATCTTCCTTCAACTGGCATTTCCTGGCACTTCTTCACCCAACGGTAATCCTCTATGCGCATCACATGTCCAAACCGCAGTCTCCTCTCTCGCACACTACATTCTATCCTTCTCAGACACAGTTTCTCTCTCAACATATCCATGCTGGGTCGTTCACGCACATTGATATTGCACATCCAATGGAGCATGCTTGCCTCATTTCTCTCCAGCCGTTGCATAGCCTCTGCAGTTGCTGCCCATGTCTCACTACCATGCAGCATCGCACTCCTCACACAGGCATCATATAACCGGCTTTTGTACACAGGGAGAAACCCTTCTTCGTCAGCAGAAGAAGCAGCTCCCTAAACTTCTTCCAACCCATCCTTATTCTAGATACTATGGCCTCGGAACCCCCCCCCCCCATCCCATGCTAATCTGATCTCCTAGGTACCAGAAGCAATCAACCGTTTCTATAGCACCCACCTGCATTTGAAAAATGTGTCTATCAATGCAACTTCTACTGTCTAATTTCCCTGTACATCTACTGCATATAATTTCTCCCTACTTGTTAGTTTGCCTGCTATCCCACTACATCTCTTGTGTACCCAGGATCTGCATTGTGTGCATTTTATAGAATTTACGCCAGTTCCTTTTCTGCATATCGAACATGGCCATTTCCCTGACGGAATCAGAGTTTTGTCCTCTTTTCTACTCATCAACACTTTTGTCTTAACTAGGTTCACTCTCAGTCCTCTTGATTCCAACTGCTGTTTCCATAGCTAGAATTTATTCTCTAGCTCCTCTACTGATTCTGCTATAAGAACCAGATCGTCAGCATAGAGAAGTTCCCATGGACAGCCAGTCTTAAACTCCTCTGTTATAGCTTGGAGGACTATAATGAATAAGAGTGGGCTGAGGACTGAACCTTGATGTACTCCTACTTGTATCTGGAATTCCTCACTAAACTCCATTCCTACCCTGACTTTACTGACAGCACCTCTGTACAAAGTTTGCACCGTCCTCACAAGCCATTCCTCAACACCTAGTTTCCTTAGGGACCACCAGATGACAGATTGGGGTACCCTATCAAAGGCCTTCTCTAGGTTAACAAAAGCTAAGTATAGTGGCTTATTTTTCTCTAAGAACCTCTCTTGTAATTGTCTCACCAAGAAGAGGGCATCTGTTGTACTTTTCCCAGACACAAAACCAAACTGCATCTCATCTAGTTCGACCCTTTCTCTAATTAGTTGTGCTAATATCCTTTCTGCCACTTTCATAACCTGATCCATCAATTTTATACCCCTATAATTGCTCCTCTCCAGAGCATCCCCTTTACCTTTGTAGCAATTTATGAGAAAACTGCTGCACCAGTCTTTGGGTATGACACCGCCATATATAGCCTGATTGATGATGTGTGCAACCAGTTTCGTGCCTACGTCCCCTGGTGCCTTCAGCATCTCAGCAACTATCCCCGACGGTCCAGCAGCCTTACCATTTTTCTTTTCCTTAATCGCTTCTTGGAACCTATATTCGTCAATCTCAATAGCTGGTCCCTCTGTCGGATCTACTGAGGGTAATTTCTCTCTCTCCCATTCGTTCTCCACATTCATCAGTCTCTCATAATGACATTTCCAGGCCTCCTTTTTCCGATCATTCGTGACACTAAGTACACCGGCATCATTCCGGACACATTTATCTCCAACAACATCCTGATTTGCATTGACACACTGCCTTGCAATGTGGAACACTGCACGCCTCTGATCTTCCCGTTGCAGAACATTGGCAAACCTCCTACTCTCAGCCTCCCTGCGTGCTAAGTACACCTGACATCTAGCTTCTCTCTTAGCGGCTGTATATCCTTCCCTACTCCGACCATTTTTCTAAGCCTTCCATGCTAGTCTTTTGTCTCTAATGGCCCTATCTACCGTGCTGTTCAACCACCAGGTCACTCTCTATTTGGTTGAAGCTCTGCCCCGACCACAAGTTTCATCAGTAGCCTGCAGTAAGTTGTCATGTAAGAAATTCCAGTTATTATCTGTCATACGACTCTAAATCGTTTTCTTTTTCATCATACACATCTTGACGGGCTTTCCTAAATTTGTATTTTAGTGAAAGGTCTTTTAGCTTCCAGACCTTTATTCTCCACACCTTCCTGTATGTCTCATTCCATCTCTTGCTTACTGAGATATCACTAACGACTAACCTATGCTGTGGGTACATTCTTCCCCAGGGTATGCCTTGGTATTTGACACCATCTGCCTGTCCCACTGCCTAACAAGTAAGAAGTCAATCTGGCTTATGTGCTCGCCTGATTTGTAGGTTATTAGGTGGTTGGCAGGTTTCTGGAAGTTAGTGTTGCAAATGGACAGTGTACTTGCATCACATATATTGTGTAAATTAACAAAGATAGTGAGTGTGTATATATATATATATATATATATATATATATATATATATATATATATACACTCACACACAAAAAGCTTCATGCAGTTTCCACCTACCAAATTCATTCACAAGGCATTGGCAAACCAAGGTTATAGTAGAAAAGACTTAACTAAGCTACCATGCAATGGAATAGAACCCAAGACAAAACATCTTAACCTCATAGTCCTACCTGCACCTGTAACTTAGATAATATTCTTGAGAACTACATGCCTGTCACACAATCTCATATCTTCTACAAATCTGAGAACCTGTGCTTATGTAACAAATCAATGTTTACTATCTAAAGGAAAATAATTCATACGAGAAAAAAAAATTAAATAGGACAGCAAGTAGTATTATCTCGTATTCCCAAACCTTTGTGTCTAAGTAAATTACCAACAGGAGATAACAAGTTACTTATCATTTTGAGTAATTACATTGTAGAAGAGTCATTTTAAACCATTCAAAAACATACAAAAAAATAATAATTTAACTTCACTTAACACATATTTTTTGGTGTCAAAATCTATGCCACACTGTTTGTGATTTGGTCACTGACAAAGTATTACTGGAAATTAGTAAATTTAACAAGCTTCGTGTGTGTGTTTAATGGCTAAAATAATTGTTCTATGATGTAATTGTTTTAATTTCAACACACGGTCTCAGATCAAGTTACTTGCCTGACAAATACAACTCTGAAATATAATTTTTTTTTTAGTTTACTTAGAGTTTTCTTTGCCTTTTCTGGTTGCTTGAGTTCTGAATGCCAATTTAAAGGGGGCAGACTTCTAGAATTCTTGAGTCGTCTTCTCCTTTGCCAACATATTCCTGAGAGGATTGTGGGGGCAGTTTCCTCAAACACCCCTTCCAGCGAGTTCTGTCAGAAACAACTGTCTTCAATTGATCTGGCTAGATTCCCAAGTTAGATCAGCTGAGCTCACTGATGTTATCCAACCATCTTGCTCAGAGTCTACCCCTGGGATTCCTGCCAGTTGCGTTTTGCCTGAAAAATTTGTCCAGCAATTCTTTCCTGGGACATTCTAACATGTACGTAATATCAAAACTGTGATCTCTCAATTCAGAAAAGTAGCAGCTCTACCTGGAGTGACTCTCTGATCTCCAGGCTATGCACTCTATTGAATAACATTACTCCAAAGACCCATCAGAGGAACCCCATTTTGGCTGCTTGTATTTGCAATTATATTCTTTTGGTAATGCTCAAGTAAAAAATCATAAATATTGAATTATGTTCACTGATCTCTCTTATTTTCACCTTTTTGGTCGTAATGCCTTGAATGAATAGAGACAACATAAAATAGTGAGGACTCTTTAGTATTGCATAATAGAGGACAACCTCACCGGTGATGGTGCTACAATAAAATGTCCCCAATACACTGTGTAAAGGGGTTAGAAGTCAAACATGATGCAGGGTCAAGAGGAAGATATAACCTCTCTAGTGCTGGTGCCATAATAAAATTCACCCAATACACTCTGTAAAGTGGCTGATGATCAAACAGAGACAACATAAGACACAGAGGACTCTTTAGTCATGTTGAATAATTGGCAACTTCTCATCTGGTACACTTGGTATAATGATTGGCATCCAGCCGTAGAAACTATGCTAAAAAAGTAGACCAAATAATTCATCTAGGACAGTAACTCCGAAGAACTGACTTAAACCGGGATGACCTGTTCAACTGATACCAGTAGGGAAAGTGGACATATAATAGTGATAAAGATGGTGATATACATATCATCATCATCATTATTCTACATCTGTTTTTCCATGCTTGCATGGGTTGGACAGTTCTTTTCCAACAAAGCATCCCTCCACTTGTAGTTCTTCATCATCAGCTCTCACAATCTCTGCCCAGGTTTTCTTTGGTGTGTCTCTACTGCAGCTTCCTTCCACTAGGATTTTTTGGTACTTCTTCACCCAACATTCATCATCTATACACATAACATGTCCTTACCAGTGCAGTCTTCTCTCCCTCGCTACATCTGATATTTTTAATACCCAACTTTTCTTTCAGCTCATCCATGCTTTGTGGTTCACACACATTAACTCTGCACATCAATTGGAACATTCTAGCATTAACCATCACCATCACCAGTGTGCCCTACCAGCGATGGCTGTAACAATATATTTGTGCCCTCTGCTGGGCTTTTTAGTATATCCCTTTGACAACGGGCATGTGACAACCTCTTTAGTACTAGTGCCACAATAAAATGCACTCAGTAATCCTGTAAATTGTTAGAGTTTGTGTGCCTTGATAGAATATACCAAGTCAACTGTGTCAAGTTGTTGTTCTGGTATCGCAAAAACAATGCACCCAGTAAACATTCTAAGTGGTTATGTTAGGAAAGGCATCCAGCTATAGAAACCATGCCAAACATGTAATATATGGGCAAGATGAGGTCACTTCAATGTCTGGTCTCGGACTATGACACCTGTCCAATGTGGAAAGTGGGCGTAAAATGAGGATTGTTAGATTTTAAAAATTTAATACTAGAATTTATTATAACTTTTCAATTCCAATTATTTGCGCCAAGCTGACTTTGATATGTAAATTTGCTGGTTTGCTGTGTATTCTAATTTTTTGGTGTATGAGGGGCCCTCTAAGATCTAAATCCAGCCCTGCTATCACTATCATCATTTAATGTCCATTTTTTAACCTTGCTGGCATGTATTGGTTAGTCATTACAGACCAACCAAGCTAGTATTTAATTGGAGCTGCTGTCCACCCTAACTATCTATGAACTATGTTTGGTTTTGGAATGGTTCCTACAGCTGGATGCCTGAAGAAATAAAATGAAATTAAAAAAAAAATCATACAAAATGTGAACTGATAAATGTTTCAAGTATATCACCTTGTGTGTGCGTTCAAGTTCTTCCTCTCCAAGAAGGGGCTGAATGGACTGTTCATATTTATGCAGAGTCTGTTCTAAAGGTGGAACTGGGAGAGATGGTAGAGATTCTTGAACAGTAAATTCCTTTAATGAGGCTAGCGAACGAACTGCATATTTGCCAGGCTGGAGCATTTTGGAATACACCACTCTCCTCACAAAGGTGAACTAGAAAAGAGAATAACAAAAGAATCATATAGCATTATATGATAGGACTGGGGTCCCTATCATTAAAACACCTAAGAGAACACCTTTGAGATGCAACCCTATGGGTCATATGGCATTATAAGAAAAGACTAGGGCCTTTGTCATTAAAACAACCACATTGCATTTGAGATGCAATGTCATGGGAGTCTAGCTAAAATTACAATCAGTATAAGCTATAAAACCACCACCAATACATGACATGACTCATGCCCCTGTCATTAAAACACTTCAAAAACTTCTTTTGAGAAGTAACTTCGTAAAATATTATGTCCACCATATTTTACAAAAAAGATAGTAACTTTTAAGTTATTTGATTTTACAAATCTTTTTATACAGACGAAACACTATGATGGAAATATGAAAAAAAAAAGATAAAAACAAAATTAAGTGATAAACAGAAAGGGTAAGGGGTATAGAAGGGCAAACAGCTATTTCTGGTTAGGCAAATATAAAATCACCTTTCTATTAGCATTTTACTGGTATGTATTTTCATAACTCTGAAATGTAAAGGATTAATGTCAGCATGACTGGCACATCTGGAATGTAATATGAGAGAAGCATTCTCTACTTGTCTGGGTTATAAATACTGTTGAAAATGAGAGCAATGCGAGATCCTCATGAGGTTAGTTGGGTTAAAAGCTAAAAGGAACACAAACAGTTTAACAAAGCGATGAAAATGAACAGATAGATACAAAATATTAGATAGAGATGTGAATATACAGACAAAGTAAGCAATGAATAAATATATAAATATATATTCTTTTTGTTGTGTCACCGACACAGTGGACGGAAATGGGAGGATGGGGTAGGGTGTGTGGGTGGGGTGTATATTGGGTTAAGAGGTGCCTATTGACTGTAGGTTTGTATGCAAGGGAAGGCGGGTCTTCTGTATGACTGCATGGCGGCAAAGATCCCGATCCAGTGACATTGTCTTAGAGAGGTGTAAGTGAGCAAGGTCAGTTTTTACCACCTCGTCCCAGGTTTTTCTTCGTCTACCCACTCTGTAGCTTCCATCAATTTTCATTGCTCTGCACTTTGTTATACAGCTGTCGTCCTTCATACGCATCACATGGTCATACCAACGCAATCTCCTCTTCAGAATACAACATTTGATACCTCTTATGCTTAGTCTCTCTCTCAATTCGTTTATAATTCACCGTTTGCACACATTATTATTACACATCCATCGGAGCATGCAAGCTTCATTTCTTTCTAATCCATGCAAGTCTTCAGCACACAACGTCCAGGTCTCACTACCATGTATTATTACCATTCGTATATAAGCATCATACAATCTGCCTTTCACTTTTAGAGAAAACCCCTTGTGGCCAACAGCGGTATTAGCTCTGAACTTTTTCCATCCCGTTCATCATACATATATATATATATATAACAAATAAAGTGTGGTAAGAAACCAGGTGGACCATAACGCACCAGAGTACTTGATACTTAGGGTAGCAGAGTGGGTAATAGGAAAAGAGTCAGGACCCCGGCAGCTGAGCTCCGGCCGTTTCAACAGCTAGATCCAAACTGTTCAGATCTAGCTGTCAAAACGGCCGGAGCTCAGCCGATGGGGCCTGACTCTTTTCCTATATATATATATAAGTTGTGGTGTGCAGGAGAGAAGATTGAGATGGTATGGACATGTGATGTGCATGGATGATGACCGCTGGGTAAAGAAGTGCCAAAAAATCCCAGTAGAAGGAAGACGCATTAGAGGAACACCACAAAGAATATGGACGATGGTGGTGAGAGCAGAGCACAGATCGCTGAAACTCACGGAGGAGATGATGAAGGACCATGACAAGTGGAGAGATGCTGTGCTGAAAAGGATCTGTCCCACCCTTGCAAGCAGGGAAAACCGGACGTAAAATGATGATGATGATGATGATTATATATATATATATCATTCATCATTTCATTTTACATCCGCTTTTTCCCTGCTTGCAAGGGTGGGACGGAAACTGATGCTGGCTTGATTTCTACAGCTGGATGCCCTTCCTAACACCAACCTCATTTACAGTGAGTGCTGGGTGCTTTTTTGCCATGGCACCTCCACGACCATTTTACAGTGGAATGATATGGACCGCAGTCCCTATCATCTCATTTCTACAGCTGAGTAAACTGGAGTAATGTGAAATAAAGTATCTTGCTCAAGGAAACAACACATCAGCCGGTCTGAGAATTGAACACACAACCTTTCGATTGCAAGGCCAATGCTCTAACCACTAAGCCATGTGCCTCCTACACACATATATATATATGCATATATATATATGCATATATATATATGTATATGTATATATATATATATGCATATATATATATATGTATATATATATGTATATATATATATGTATATATATATATGTATATATATATATATATATATATATATATATATATATGCATGTATATATATATGCATATATATATATATGCATATATATATATATGCATATATATATATATATATGCATATATATATATATGCATATATATATATATATATGCATATATATATATATGCATATATATATATGCATATATATATATATGCATATATATATATGCATATATATATATATGTATATATATATATGTATATATATATATATGCATATATATATGCATATATATATATGCATATATATATATATGTATATGTATATATGTATATATATATATATATATATATATATATATGCATATATATATATATGCATATATATATATATATATATATATGCATATATATATATGCATATATATATGCATATATATATGCATATATATATGCATATATATATGCATATATATATATGCATATATATATATGCATATATATATATATGCATATATATATATGCATATATATATATATGCATATATATATATGCATATATATATATATGCATATGCATATATATATATGCATATATATATATATGCATATATATATATATGCATATATATATATGCATATATATATATATGTATATATATATATATGCATATATATATATATGTATATATATATATATGCATATATATATATATGTATATATATATATGCATATATATATATATGTATATATATATATGTATATATATATATATATATATGCATATATATATGCATATATATATATGTATATATATATGTATATATATATGCATATATATATATGTATATATATATGTATATATATATATGTATATATATATGTATATATATATATGTATATATATATATGTATATATATATGTATATATATATATGTATATATATATATGTATATATATATATATATATATGTTTATATATATATATATATATATATATATATATATATATATATATATATGTTTATATATATATATATATATATATATATAAATAAAATATTAAAAAAATAATGAATAAAACAATGAAACAGTTCCTTATATTAAACAAAAAAAGTTCATTATTTAACGATCGTTTCTAGGACATATATGTGTTAGAATTGGCATGCATATTCAACAGATCTATGTACAAAATTATACAAAATTATAAAAACTATCAAATTTAATATACATACCAACACATATATATGCAGTCTTCAGAAATAATTATTTCTGAAGACGGCATATATATGTGTTGGTATGTATATTAAATTTGATAGTTTGTATAATTTTGTATAATTTTGTACATAGATCTGTTGAATATGCATGCCAAATCTAACACATATATGTCCTAGAAACGATCGTTAAATAATGAACTTTTTTTGTTTAATATAAGGAACTGTTTCATTGTTTTATTCATTATTTTTTAAATATTTTATCTTGACTCTGTATTCCGTT
>OZ024740.1:230807498-230819998 GCA_964016885.1 Eledone cirrhosa
TACATAAATACACACATACGAATAAAGACATATATTCACACATAGACACCTATATACACATATATATATATATATATATATATATATATATCTATATATATACACATACATATACACATATATATATATATATATATACACATACACACACACACACAGACACACATACACACTCACATATATATATATATATATATGTGTGTATGTGAGTGTGCGCAAATACATATATATATACACACACACATACAAACACACACAAACACATACATATGCATACGTGCACACATACACACATATATCACATAGATACGAAGATAAACATATAAATAGAGAGACATACAAATATATACAGAACCCATATACACATACATACAAACACGCATATACATATACATACATATATACACACATATATATATTCCTATATACAAGCATACACATACATACACATATATACATATACATACACATATACATACTACACATTCACATACACATACATATATAATACATATATATACATATATATACATACATATGTATGCACAATCATATATACACACTCAATCTTACATTCATATTTACATGCTCATATATGTATTTTTATATTTAGAAATAAATACCAAAACCTATATAGACACCCACCTACACATATATTCATACATATACGCTTACAAAAACAGATGATAATAGTATGGGGGAAAGGGGGGGTTTGGAGAAGGGGATCAAAGTAAATATATGTTTCAAGAAACATATAATATTTTCCGTATCTTAATTCAATGTATGTTCTTACATATTTTCAGTGCTAGGAAATACGAAATCTATGCATCCCAAAATAAAAAAGTATACCATTAATCATATGTTAACTAAACCAAAGATAGTCAACATATTGATTTCCAAGGTGTAAATTAGTTAGGTTTATAATATTTGAAGCAGAATTATGAAGTCAAACAGTAGTAGATTATTAATTACATTATAACTAAATTAAAGTTAATAACGTTATGGTATCAATATTAGGAGATGAATTTAGTAATAGGGAAAAGAAACCCAAATAAAAATAAAATAAAGTATTACATCGGTAGTAGCATATAAATTATATGTTAACTAAATTAAAAATTATATATTTATTTCAATAGTATACGTTAATTAGTATATGTTAATTAGGTATACAATACATAAAGCAGATATTGTATTTCATCAATAGCATAATATAATTATATGCAAATAAAAATCAAAATTAATACGCATACATATACATATACATACACATACACATATATATACATATACACACATATATATATATATACATATATATATATATACACATATATACATATATAGTCACATAAATATACAAACAGATACACATACAACACACACGTATACATATACATATAGATATACATATCTTTTTCAAAAAATTGCACAGAATATATTAACTAGGTATATATCCAAAACACATCCCATTCTATGATTACATGACATTCTGCAATTCGTCTGTACAAGGATACTAATTTTAAGCAAATTAAAATTAAAGTTTTAGGTTGATTAAAACTAAAACCAAATAATAAATATATTTCCAAAATGTATATTAATTAGGTCTATAATACTAAAAATTCTTTCTCCGTCATAGGATACATGATATTATTTTGTTATATTTTATCTGTAAAAGAATTATAATAAAAAAAATTATAATAAAAAAAAAAAAAAAAAAAAAAAAAAAAAAAAAATTTATAATAAAAGGTTAAAATAAATTAAAATTAATCTATAAATTAAATTACTGAGTATATATTAGTAATATTTAAAGGTTTTTCAAAATTTATGATTACATAATATTTTCTCATCTGTAATAAAATATTAATTAAATTAAATTTATAGGTTAACTAACATTTAAATTAAATTAAATTCTAGAATAATGTTATTAATTAGGTTTATAATATTTAAATGTTTTTTTTAGTTTATGATTACACGATATAATTAATTCCTGTCTTTTATTTAATAAGATATCCCTAGACTTCATTATTTCAAATAGTTCTTGGGAACATAATCTACATTCCTTTCTATTATTTTGATAAGGGGTGGCTCTTTTGAGCACACTCCAGGTCAAATCATATTTTATATTTTTATTTTTATAACTATTGATTTTTTCTGCTAGAGATGTTGTATTAGCCAGTGCGGCATTTTTAAAGCTATGTTTGTGGGTATTATACCTTGTCTTAAAATTGTTAGAGGTAGCTCCTATATATGAGCAAATAGAATCTTTAGTTTTAACATTACATTTATAGACTATGTTGTTAACAAGACAATTCCCTTTTAATGGGCAGTTTGTTTTGTTTCTACAGTTACATCCTTTCGTTAATTCTGTATTTGAGGAGATATTATTGTTAATTTGATGTACTGGTGGTATACTTATGGTTTTCTTACATTTATATGCATTATATGCACTTATATTTTGTTTTATGTTATTTGTTGTAGAGTATGAGAATTTAACTGTAGACCTATTTAAGATTTGATGGTATTTATGGTTTGGCGGGAAGTTTTTCTCAAGGATATAAAAAAATTTTTTAGCAATATTATCCTTAACTTGTAAATTAAAAGGAGCATTATACCAAGTAACTCGTCTATTACGGTTTCTATGTTGTTTATTATTTTTATTATTTTTATATGTTGTATCATGATTTTTACTAGGAGGATTAATGTTAATGATCTCACCACAACTATTTTTAGTTATATTTGTAGATTTAGGTGTTTTATCTTTTTTATTAGGAGTTTTATTATTAATATTTATTATAGTCGTATGATGAGTAGTTTTTTGAGGGTTACTATACTTTATATTAGAAGATTTAGTATTTTGGGGTATACTGTGGGTGGCATTTAGGTGTGTACTTTTCATTTGGTGTTTGTTGGTAATATTATGCTGTATGCTTTCAGTATTTTTAGTAGAAGGTATATACTCTAATCTATTTTTGTGGCCACTTCTATCTAGAGCTTCATTATAAAAGGTCGCATTTTTATCAAATACATCTTGGTTAGAAGAAAGGTTAGAAATTCTAAGTGATATATTATATGCAAGGTTTTTAAGGATAGATTTAGGGTGATTAGATTGTGAGTGTATGTAATGTAAGTTTTGGTTAGGTTTATGGTAAGGTTGGTATATACCCGTAGCTAAATCTAAAGTTATATCTAGGAAATTTACTACTTTACTTGTTTTTTCAAAAGTAATATTAAGATTATAATAGTCTTTAAGGAAAGTTCTAATATGCTTTTTGTTTTTTTCGATTTCTGAAAGGCTAAGGTTGTTAGAAAGAAGAAGACAGTCATCACGATATAAACCACCTTTGAGGTGGGGAAAAGAGGCATTTATGTTGAAAAGGAGAAAGAGGCCCACAAGATCAGTAATTTGGGCGGAATCGCTTGAACCCATAGTAATATCAAAAAGATTACTGTAAGTGTTTCTGGTCCAGTATTCATTCTGAAATTCAATAAGTGTTTGTCTAGCATGTGTAATAATGTTAATGTCATCCGAAGTTAAATTAGATCTATTTTTAGCAAATATTAATGCTTTGTTCAGGAGTATGGGTGATATAGAAGAATAGTAATTATCTATATCAAATTGTAGGAAAGAAGCAGAAGATTTACACCTAATATTTTTAAACCAATTAATTACCTGGGAGGTGTTTTCCCAGAGTGGTAAAATAACGTATTTTCTTATTTGAGGGATGACTCTATCTAAAATTTTTTTGCTAATTATTCCAATATCTGATTTGGAGGGACATATAAGTCTAATAGAAGGATTAGAGTTAAAGTTAGATTTGTGATCTTTCAGGTTGAAGTGTGGACTTTTCAATGCCAAAGGTTCAGTTCTATCTTCAATATTTAGTTTTTTTACTATGTTGTGTGTTTTGTTGTTGATGTTGGTGAGTGACACATTATTAGATTTTTTATAATTTTTTCTGAGTTCTTTATATATGAACTCATTATAATGTTCAATATCCATATGATACAAGTTACCAGTTTTGTCCGAGTGGACATGGATTTTTTTAGACTTTTTTAGGTCCAATAGGGTAGAATCAAGGTCCTTTTGAAAGACGGATTTATACTTTTTAAATTTGAGGTGTTTAATTAAATTAAAAAGGTCTTTCTCGAAGTCTTCAAGTAAAAAGTTGTGTGGTGGATTCTTGTAAGTGTTGAAATCATACATATATTTCCGATCTGCTTGTTTAGATTTTCTATCGAAGTGGTAGGCTCTCCATCTAACCCTTCTGATAAAATTATTAGTTTTCTGAATCATAAGGAGTAAGAAGTCGTCCTTAGAAGGTATTGGTATGTTTTTTAAGGAGGTTCCTAAATATTGTTTTTCCATTGTGATATGGATGATGGACAATTGAAAGAGCTCAACTAAATGTATATGGGTTTACAAAATCATACATATATATATGTTTATACATAAATATAAAATTAATACACACATACAGTACAAAAATACGAATATTTCCGTGAAAATAGGAGCAAAATTATGTAGATAAATCTACCAAGAGTTTACGGTAGTGTCCAATCCGTATGAAGAACTCAATGTATTCCGGATATCATGGAAAGAAGAGATGTAATGAAAATCCACTTTCGGTGAAAGATAAACGGTATACAGAGTCAAGATAAAATATTAAACAAATAATGAACAAACAATTCCTTATATTAAACAAAAAAAGTTCACTATTTAACGATCGTTTCTAGGGTATATATGTGTTATAATTGGTATGCATATTTAACAGATCTATGTACAAAATTATACAAAATTATACAAATTATCAAGATTAAATATACATACCTAACTCATATATACGCCGTCTTCAGAAATAATGAAGTATATTTATTGATAATAACAACAATTCAAAATATCAGTTCAAAATTGACCAATGAAAAACACAAAGGGTTAAAAGCAGTTTGGTGTGTGTATATACATGTAAAAACCTTACACATATTTTACAATAATGTGTGTATAATTTGTATGTGCATACTAAAAAGATGGATGCAACCACAAAATTTCAAGGTTAATATCTCTGTAAGCTTAATGCGCTGATAAGATACGCAATGATACTTATGGAGTCAAGCATATAAATATATTTTTTTCATACTCACACATATCAGTATAATCACACATACATGTGCGTATATGCATAAATACATACATAACCACGAACATACAAACACACACACTCCCCCACTCACATTTATATATGTGGATATAAAATCATAAGCAAATAGAAATTAAGTCACTCACATAAAAACACTGGTACACACATTTCAAGATCAAGATACAGAAATTAGGTGGGAGGGGGGGGGGGGAGGGGTCAGTATTAGATTGTCAGACCAGACAGCCTAATATAAATGTATCTATAAATTAAGAAAAATAAAAAAATAAAAACAATAAAATATAATAAAATGTACATACACATACAGATATACATACACATACATACATGTACGCGCACATAGAGATATCTACACATACATACATACACACATACCTATACTGTCATACACACACATACATTTACACGAACATACACATACACATATAAAAAGATATAAATACACACACACTCACGCGCAACACATACACACATACACATATATATATATATATATATATATATATATACATATATATACACACACACATAGACTCATATATATATATATACATATACATATATATATACAAACATATATATCCCCACACTCATACCACCATAAATACACATACAAACACCCACATGTATATATATCATTTCATCATCATCATTTCATTTTACGTCCACTTTTCCCTGCTTGCAAGGGTGGGACGGGCACTGATTCTGGCTTGATTTCTACAGCTGGATGCCCTTCCTAACACCAACCTCATTTACAGTGAGTGCTGGGTGCTTTTTTGCCGTGGCACCTCCACGACCACTTTGCAGTGGAATGATAGGGACCCCAGTCCCCATCATCTCATTTCTACAGCTGAGTAAACTGGAGCAATGTGAAATAAAGTGTCTTGCTCAAGGAAACAACACATCACCCGGTCTGAGAATTGAACTCACAACCTTTCGATTGCAAGGCCAATGCTCTAACCACTAAGCCATGTGCCTCCATATACACATATCCACATACACACACGTACACATACACATACACACACACATACATATACACATACATATATATATATACACACACATAAAAAACAGACATGCACATATATATATATATATATATATTTCACCACTCTTATACATACACATAGTATATATACATACACAACCTCACTTATACACATATACACATAAGTTATATTACAATAATAATAAAGAATAATATATATATATATATATATACATACACACATATACATATATACATATATACATATATATACACATACATACATACACACACATACATACACCCAAATATATACATACATAAATACACACATACGAATAAAGACATATATTCACACATAGACACCTATATACACATATATATATATATATATATATATATATATATCTATATATATACACATACATATACACATATATATATATATATATATACACATACACACACACACACACACACAGACACACATACACACTCACATATATATATATATATATATGTGTGTATGTGAGTGTGCGCAAATACATATATATATACACACACACATACAAACACACACAAACACATACATATGCATACGTGCACACATACACACACATATATCACATAGATACGAAGATAAACATATAAATAGAGAGACATACAAATATATACAGAACCCATATACACATACATACAAACACGCATATACATATACATACATATATACACACATATATATATTCCTATATACAAGCATACACATACATACACATATATACATATACATACACATATACATACTACACATTCACATACACATACATATATAATACATATATATACATATATATACATACATATGTATGCACAATCATATATACACACTCAATCTTACATTCATATTTACATGCTCATATATGTATTTTTATATTTAGAAATAAATACCAAAACCTATATAGACACCCACCTACACATATATTCATACATATACGCTTACAAAAACAGATGATAATAGTATGGGGGAAAGGGGGGGTTTGGAGAAGGGGATCAAAGTAAATATATGTTTCAAGAAACATATAATATTTTCCGTATCTTAATTCAATGTATGTTCTTACATATTTTCAGTGCTAGGAAATACGAAATCTATGCATCCCAAAATAAAAAAGTATACCATTAATCATATGTTAACTAAACCAAAGATAGTCAACATATTGATTTCCAAGGTGTAAATTAGTTAGGTTTATAATATTTGAAGCAGAATTATGAAGTCAAACAGTAGTAGATTATTAATTACATTATAACTAAATTAAAGTTAATAACGTTATGGTATCAATATTAGGAGATGAATTTAGTAATAGGGAAAAGAAACCCAAATAAAAATAAAATAAAGTATTACATCGGTAGTAGCATATAAATTATATGTTAACTAAATTAAAAATTATATATTTATTTCAATAGTATACGTTAATTAGTATATGTTAATTAGGTATACAATACATAAAGCAGATATTGTATTTCATCAATAGCATAATATAATTATATGCAAATAAAAATCAAAATTAATACGCATACATATACATATACATACACATACACATATATATACATATACACACATATATATATATATACATATATATATATATACACATATATACATATATAGTCACATAAATATACAAACAGATACACATACAACACACACGTATACATATACATATAGATATACATATCTTTTTCAAAAAATTGCACAGAATATATTAACTAGGTATATATCCAAAACACATCCCATTCTATGATTACATGACATTCTGCAATTCGTCTGTACAAGGATACTAATTTTAAGCAAATTAAAATTAAAGTTTTAGGTTGATTAAAACTAAAACCAAATAATAAATATATTTCCAAAATGTATATTAATTAGGTCTATAATACTAAAAATTCTTTCTCCGTCATAGGATACATGATATTATTTTGTTATATTTTATCTGTAAAAGAATTATAATAAAAAAAATTATAATAAAAAAAAAAAAAAAAAAAAAAAAAAAAAAAAATTTATAATAAAAGGTTAAAATAAATTAAAATTAATCTATAAATTAAATTACTGAGTATATATTAGTAATATTTAAAGGTTTTTCAAAATTTATGATTACATAATATTTTCTCATCTGTAATAAAATATTAATTAAATTAAATTTATAGGTTAACTAACATTTAAATTAAATTAAATTCTAGAATAATGTTATTAATTAGGTTTATAATATTTAAATGTTTTTTTTAGTTTATGATTACACGATATAATTAATTCCTGTCTTTTATTTAATAAGATATCCCTAGACTTCATTATTTCAAATAGTTCTTGGGAACATAATCTACATTCCTTTCTATTATTTTGATAAGGGGTGGCTCTTTTGAGCACACTCCAGGTCAAATCATATTTTATATTTTTATTTTTATAACTATTGATTTTTTCTGCTAGAGATGTTGTATTAGCCAGTGCGGCATTTTTAAAGCTATGTTTGTGGGTATTATACCTTGTCTTAAAATTGTTAGAGGTAGCTCCTATATATGAGCAAATAGAATCTTTAGTTTTAACATTACATTTATAGACTATGTTGTTAACAAGACAATTCCCTTTTAATGGGCAGTTTGTTTTGTTTCTACAGTTACATCCTTTCGTTAATTCTGTATTTGAGGAGATATTATTGTTAATTTGATGTACTGGTGGTATACTTATGGTTTTCTTACATTTATATGCATTATATGCACTTATATTTTGTTTTATGTTATTTGTTGTAGAGTATGAGAATTTAACTGTAGACCTATTTAAGATTTGATGGTATTTATGGTTTGGCGGGAAGTTTTTCTCAAGGATATAAAAAAATTTTTTAGCAATATTATCCTTAACTTGTAAATTAAAAGGAGCATTATACCAAGTAACTCGTCTATTACGGTTTCTATGTTGTTTATTATTTTTATTATTTTTATATGTTGTATCATGATTTTTACTAGGAGGATTAATGTTAATGATCTCACCACAACTATTTTTAGTTATATTTGTAGATTTAGGTGTTTTATCTTTTTTATTAGGAGTTTTATTATTAATATTTATTATAGTCGTATGATGAGTAGTTTTTTGAGGGTTACTATACTTTATATTAGAAGATTTAGTATTTTGGGGTATACTGTGGGTGGCATTTAGGTGTGTACTTTTCATTTGGTGTTTGTTGGTAATATTATGCTGTATGCTTTCAGTATTTTTAGTAGAAGGTATATACTCTAATCTATTTTTGTGGCCACTTCTATCTAGAGCTTCATTATAAAAGGTCGCATTTTTATCAAATACATCTTGGTTAGAAGAAAGGTTAGAAATTCTAAGTGATATATTATATGCAAGGTTTTTAAGGATAGATTTAGGGTGATTAGATTGTGAGTGTATGTAATGTAAGTTTTGGTTAGGTTTATGGTAAGGTTGGTATATACCCGTAGCTAAATCTAAAGTTATATCTAGGAAATTTACTACTTTACTTGTTTTTTCAAAAGTAATATTAAGATTATAATAGTCTTTAAGGAAAGTTCTAATATGCTTTTTGTTTTTTTCGATTTCTGAAAGGCTAAGGTTGTTAGAAAGAAGAAGACAGTCATCACGATATAAACCACCTTTGAGGTGGGGAAAAGAGGCATTTATGTTGAAAAGGAGAAAGAGGCCCACAAGATCAGTAATTTGGGCGGAATCGCTTGAACCCATAGTAATATCAAAAAGATTACTGTAAGTGTTTCTGGTCCAGTATTCATTCTGAAATTCAATAAGTGTTTGTCTAGCATGTGTAATAATGTTAATGTCATCCGAAGTTAAATTAGATCTATTTTTAGCAAATATTAATGCTTTGTTCAGGAGTATGGGTGATATAGAAGAATAGTAATTATCTATATCAAATTGTAGGAAAGAAGCAGAAGATTTACACCTAATATTTTTAAACCAATTAATTACCTGGGAGGTGTTTTCCCAGAGTGGTAAAATAACGTATTTTCTTATTTGAGGGATGACTCTATCTAAAATTTTTTTGCTAATTATTCCAATATCTGATTTGGAGGGACATATAAGTCTAATAGAAGGATTAGAGTTAAAGTTAGATTTGTGATCTTTCAGGTTGAAGTGTGGACTAGCTACGGGTATATACCAACCTTACCATAAACCTAACCAAAACTTACATTACATACACTCACAATCTAATCACCCTAAATCTATCCTTAAAAACCTTGCATATAATATATCACTTAGAATTTCTAACCTTTCTTCTAACCAAGATGTATTTGATAAAAATGCGACCTTTTATAATGAAGCTCTAGATAGAAGTGGCCACAAAAATAGATTAGAGTATATACCTTCTACTAAAAATACTGAAAGCATACAGCATAATATTACCAACAAACACCAAATGAAAAGTACACACCTAAATGCCACCCACAGTATACCCCAAAATACTAAATCTTCTAATATAAAGTATAGTAACCCTCAAAAAACTACTCATCATACGACTATAATAAATATTAATAATAAAACTCCTAATAAAAAAGATAAAACACCTAAATCTACAAATATAACTAAAAATAGTTGTGGTGAGATCATTAACATTAATCCTCCTAGTAAAAATCATGATACAACATATAAAAATAATAAAAATAATAAACAACATAGAAACCGTAATAGACGAGTTACTTGGTATAATGCTCCTTTTAATTTACAAGTTAAGGATAATATTGCTAAAAAAATTTTTTATATCCTTGAGAAAAACTTCCCGCCAAACCACAAATACCATCAAATCTTAAATAGGTCTACAGTTAAATTCTCATACTCTACAACAAATAACATAAAACAAAATATAAGTGCATATAATGCATATAAATGTAAGAAAACCATAAGTATACCACCAGTACATCAAATTAACAATAATATCTCCTCAAATACAGAATTAACGAAAGGATGTAACTGTAGAAACAAAACAAACTGCCCATTAAAAGGGAATTGTCTTGTTAACAACATAGTCTATAAATGTAATGTTAAAACTAAAGATTCTATTTGCTCATATATAGGAGCTACCTCTAACAATTTTAAGACAAGGTATAATACCCACAAACATAGCTTTAAAAATGCCGCACTGGCTAATACAACATCTCTAGCAGAAAAAATCAATAGTTATAAAAATAAAAATATAAAATATGATTTGACCTGGAGTGTGCTCAAAAGAGCCACCCCTTATCAAAATAATAGAAAGGAATGTAGATTATGTTCCCAAGAACTATTTGAAATAATGAAGTCTAGGGATATCTTATTAAATAAAAGACAGGAATTAATTATATCGTGTAATCATAAACTAAAAAAAACATTTAAATATTATAAACCTAATTAATAACATTATTCTAGAATTTAATTTAATTTAAATGTTAGTTAACCTATAAATTTAATTTAATTAATATTTTATTACAGATGAGAAAATATTATGTAATCATAAATTTTGAAAAACCTTTAAATATTACTAATATATACTCAGTAATTTAATTTATAGATTAATTTTAATTTATTTTAACCTTTTATTATAAATTTTTTTTTTTTTTTTTTTTATTATAATTTTTTTTATTATAATTCTTTTACAGATAAAATATAACAAAATAATATCATGTATCCTATGACGGAGAAAGAATTTTTAGTATTATAGACCTAATTAATATACATTTTGGAAATATATTTATTATTTGGTTTTAGTTTTAATCAACCTAAAACTTTAATTTTAATTTGCTTAAAATTAGTATCCTTGTACAGACGAATTGCAGAATGTCATGTAATCATAGAATGGGATGTGTTTTGGATATATACCTAGTTAATATATTCTGTGCAATTTTTTGAAAAAGATATGTATATCTATATGTATATGTATACGTGTGTGTTGTATGTGTATCTGTTTGTATATTTATGTGACTATATATGTATATATGTGTATATATATATATATGTATATATATATATATGTGTGTATATGTATATATATGTGTATGTGTATGTATATGTATATGTATGCGTATTAATTTTGATTTTTATTTGCATATAATTATATTATGCTATTGATGAAATACAATATCTGCTTTATGTATTGTATACCTAATTAACATATACTAATTAACGTATACTATTGAAATAAATATATAATTTTTAATTTAGTTAACATATAATTTATATGCTACTACCGATGTAATACTTTATTTTATTTTTATTTGGGTTTCTTTTCCCTATTACTAAATTCATCTCCTAATATTGATACCATAACGTTATTAACTTTAATTTAGTTATAATGTAA